>CAMZMU010000081.1:34753765-35074745 GCA_947311845.1 Poa pratensis
TAACGCGGGAACTACTATATGGATTCATACGTACCGTAGAGGAGGTGGGGAAGACGTAGAGGGTTCCAGTGACGGGATTGCACACACGATCTTACCCAGCTTCAGATCTCACGACGGTGGCGAGATCCTACGTGCTGCTATAATTCACTCAAGGAGAATATGTGTACAGGTTACAATGAGGTTGTATGCGTGCCCTAAGGCTGCTGGAAGGCTGGCTTATAAAGGCGCCAAGCCTTCCCCTACAAGGAAAGCCTTAACCGACGTAGATCATGAGTCCTAGACTAACACGGTAACAAACCCTAACTTGCTCCCTAAGGCGAACGTAGTCTGGCCTTCGTCTTGGACTTCACTAAGCCAGCCCAGGGCTTATTCTTGCGCCTAAGCCCATGAGGCCTTCTCCATTAAGCCCTCCGGCTTTATCTGATGGGCCTCCTTGGTGGGCCTGGTTTTATCCACCGTGGCAGGTATACCCGTTCGGCATAACCTCCACAGTAGTCCCCGGAAAGGTTTAAGTTCTTCGTTTTCCGTCTTTGTAAGACACGGGCTTTCGCCTTTGCGAAAGGCGGACAGAAGAGCTTGGAGCATTCCAAAATGAGACGTTCAGTCTGCCTTAAGGATTAAGCCGAACTCTCCTGCACTTTGAACAATCTGGCAGAAAGATTCTGTCAGCGTCGAGTCTTGTCATGACGTCATCGTAGTCAAAGCCAGTCCACGACAGTTTGGACAAGCAAAGAGACGTTGTGACGCCATCACTGCTATTTTTCCGCACACGATCTCCGAGGCGTCAGGGAGAAGATACCCACTATCTGACCGTTGCGGGACGCGTGGCGAAAATCGCGGGGCGTTGTGCCACCGCACTAATCGCGGCGCACCTCCCCCATATAAGGGAACATATTTTCTCATTACTCCATCCGATCCATTTCCCTGTTCATCTTCCTCCTCGCGCCCGTCCCCATCTAAACTCCGGCGAGCTCCACCACCACCACTGCGCACCCACTCATGGAAAGCTCCGATGCGACCGCGGAGAGCGGCAGCGGCGGCGGCGTCGTCGGCGACGGCGGGACAAGATTGGCCACGAGGGGCTCGGGCGCCGTGGATGCATCCACTTCTCGCGCGGCAACGGCAACAAGCTCCGCGGCCATCTCCACCGAAGCAGAGAAAACGCCCAGCCCTCCGACGAGGGCGACGCGGCGGAGGCAGAGGAGGAGGGAGAGGAGGCATCATCCCGCAACTGGGCTGCCTCCACCATCACCGAAGCAGACCTGCAGCTGCAAAAGGAGGGCATTCTCCCATCAAAGGAGAACTGCCACTGGCGGTCGGCGTACGGCCACCCCGCTCCAGATCCCGCCGGCGATGAACGAGTGCTCCTCGTCTCACATCTCCTCCGCGGTTTGTCTCTGCCACCGCATCCTTTCTTCCAATCTGTCTTAGACTACTATGGCCTTCAGCCTCATAGCGTAGGCCCCAATAGCATCTTGTACATAGCTGGCTTTATGGCCTTATTCGAAGGATATTTAGGCATAGAACCCAGCTTAGAATTCTTCAAGTACTGCTTTACTTGCAAACGCCAAACAGAGAAGGAAGAACTGCTTTCCTTAGGAACAGTTAGCATCAACCTTCGTAGAGGCAGAGACTGGTATCCTAAGGCGCCAAAAATAGACTCTATTAAAGGCTGGAACAGCTCCTTTTTCTACTGCAAAGACATGGCCCCGTAGGCAAAGACATAGGACTTCCTCGCTTTTCTCCTTTGCCTGCGGAGCCCCGCCTTTCTTGGGGCGAGAAACCACTGAAGGTCCTGACAACCTCCGTCGCATGCAAAGGCGGATTGAATACTTGACAAAGACTGTGTGCCCAAACTCACGGGCAGACACCATCTTATGTTGGTTGTCAAGGCGAATCCAGCCTTTGAAGGATCGCAAGGGCCTCTTATGCCACTACACGGACCAGAAGACGGATCCTCTCCGTGTTAGTGAGAGCGACCTCACGCACGACGCCCTATGTATCGCTTTAAGAGGATTGCCAAGGAAAGGATCCAGCTGCAGAGCAGCGTCCTATGTACACAGCCGCCAACCCGGCTCCCACGGTAAGGCATTTACCGTCACTCTGTGTTTTTATACTTCCACGATGTTTGCCTTACTAACACCACTTTTGTTTTCAGCTCGCCCTTTTGCCAGATAATCTGCTGGCTCCTTTGTTTTACGTGCCTGAAGCGGCACCCGAGCCCCCAAAGACTCGGAAACGAAAGGCTTCAGGAGCTTCTGCAGCAACTTCAGCAGCAAAAGCGGAAGCGTGAAAAGCCATTCCTGTTAATGCCGAAGTGCTCGACATTGAGACGATGAGGATGCGGCCTTCAACGCTCCAGTGCAGAAGTAAGCCGAATCTCAATTTCTGTAGTAAGGCGAACAGTGTCATAAATGTTCTCTTATTTTGTATATGATTCGCAGGATCAAGCCAACTGCGCCTCTCAAGAGGAAGAAAGTATTTCTTCCAAGCAAAGAAGCTGCCTTCTCCGGCTGTCGCTCCCCCACCCCCTCCATTCAGCAAGAGACAGCCCCAGGCCATCTGAAGATCAACATAGATCTAGACCGCCCGTCTTACCTGAGAAGACGGAAACTGAAAAGTTGGCCAGGGCTGCGCTGCTGGGAAGGCGGCAGTAATTCAGTCAGAAGAGCCAAACGAGCCCATTACTCGGGAGGCTATCCGCAACATGGTGAAGCAAGAGCTCTTTGACGACGAGGGGTACATCTTACCCAACATCGCCGCCATGCTTGCCGATGAGAAGGAGCGCAACGAGCCGCCTCCGAAGCTAAGGCCAGTTGGTCAGACATTGACCATCTTGAATCTGGAAGACAATTGTGACGAGCTGTACGTCACAATGAAGAAGAGCTACAAAGCCTTGAAGGCCATGATGCAGGTAAATATTCCGTCTTTATGTACATACTAGTCCCCGGGCATTACGTTGAGCTTTGACTAAGCCGACGTAATGGCCTTTCTTTCATGTTGATAAAGACTCAGTCCCCAAGCCCTTGTAGCTAATCTTATTATCTTTACCTTTGTTACTTACTACTGCCCTTGCCTTAGCAGAGCAGCGAGCACTTACATGCGATCTATGGTACTCACTGAGTAACCAAAGGCGGTGCTCAAGCAAGCCGTCGCCGAAAATAAGGCGAACGAAGGTAAATGTGTTCTTTCACATGCGTTGTGAGTTTAATTCGTTTAAGGCATAGATGCTCAACACATGCAATGTGTTTTTGCACAGCTGTTGTGGCGAAGGCGAAACAGATCGTCAGCGAGACTGGCGATATAGAAGTTGTGAGGCGGGAAAATGCCGCCTTGTTTAAGCAGCTGGAGGAGAACCGAAAGACGGCCGAGGCCAATCTTAAAGCCGTCCAAGACAGCGCCGCTGCAGAGCAAGACAAACTGAAGACAGAACTTCTGAAACTGCAGCGACAGGCTGAAAAGGATGGGCTCTTAATCCAGAGCTTACAAGGTCGACTTGAACGCCGAGCTGACGAGAGCACCGCCATTGACGAGAAACTGCTAAGTAAGCTTCTCTCCTTTCTTTCACTTCTCGCCTTTATTTCAACAGTTCATTACGCCTTAACTTTTCCGTTCCTCCTCCACAGTTCCAGCTGGGTTTGGGGAAAGGCTTACCTCTGAGACGCGTCTGGAGCTATCTTGGAGTGCGGCGAAATTGTGTCAGGGCTGACTGCGGGAAGAGACGTTGTCGCCAACATCTTCCCAAAACAACTGCCCCAAGTGACAAACACCAGCAACCTGCTGCCACCTTCAGAACTGCGTCCCAGAGGTGATGAGCGTCTTCGCTCAGCAGCTAGAGGCGGAGCAAAACTTGCTCTAGGACTTGTTCGCGGCCACTACCCCGAGGTCAACATGTGGCGCGTTATCAAGTGTTTCCCAGCCAAGGACAGAGACGGCAACGAGCTCGTCAAAGAAAAGGTCTATGCCTCTGTCTCTGGCTTTGCCTCAGCCGTTGCTGAATGGTAGACTTGTCTATCTTCTTCTCCAAGAGGCCTGTGCCTCCCCGTCCTGAACGTGTCTGATGACGAAGCCGAGCCACCCACAACTGGTAATGGCGACGAGTCAGAAGACGAAAATGAAGAAGAAGAAGAAGAAGAAGGCGAGTCTGAAGCTGCGCTGGATACATCCAAGTCCCCTGCGTCTTCGCCTCTCAGTCCCCTGCATAAGATGCAGGAAAAACTTTGTATTAAGCGTGTCATGAAAATGGCACAAAAGACTTGCTAATTTATGTTTGTAATGGCAGAGCCTTTTATCTGTTGAACATGTTTGTTTTGCGACGCATGCACTTATTTTGAAAGGCTTGCAAACTATGCTCCTTATCCGTCTTTAAGTTTTCTGGCTTATATGCTTTAGCCTTTTCGTATGCTGGCAGAACCTAAGGCACGGAACACTTCGCTGGCAACAGGGTTAGTAACCAATCTGTTTAAACACAGAAACGGCGCCGGCTTTTGGTGCGTAAAGCATCTACTAAGACAAGCCAGCATATACGCGATCAGATAAATACTCTTAGACGGATGCAATTTTAATTTTTGTAAGGCCTTAAGGCAAAAGCATCATGTGAGTAACCACAAGCACGGAGCTAATTCGGGTTAACATTGATATTTTTATCGAAATATATGATCAAATGGAAATAAAAGACGGCGAAACTCATGCATAAAAATAATTGAGGGAACCAAAGACTTTTATTTCATAATCATATATGGTGTGATTACAATAGAATTGCTAAGTGTAAAAAGGACGTAGCTGCTCAATGTTCCAAGGACGTTTCGTCTCTTTGAGCACTGCTTCTTCGTTCCTTTTCCTTTTGCGGCCTCTTTTCTTCTTCTTCTTGATATCACGGAGGTCCACAAGATAATATGCCCCGTTCTTAAGCGCTTTGCTGATAACGAAGGGTCCTTCCCATATGGGAGATAGTTTGTGCTTTTTGCTGAACAAGGCGAAGCACCAAATCGCCTTCCCGAAACGATCTCCGTCTTACCTTACGACTATGATAACGCCGCATGTTCTGCTGATAAATGGCGGAGCGCTGAAGCGCTATATCACGCTCTTCTTCGAGAAGGTCTAAGCCGTCCTGTCGGGCTTCTTCTGCGTCTGCTTCGACGTAGGCTGTTACACGAGGTGTGTCGTGCAGGACATCTGTTGGGAGTACCGCTTCAGCGCCATATATGAGAAAGAATGGGGTATAGCCTGTTGCGCTGCTTGGAGTTGTGCGTATATGCTCCATAAAACAGCGGGCGTCGCTGGACTCGGCCTACTCCTCCTCCTTGTCCTCGTCCCGCTGGTGGAAGCGGAGGTGATCACCACCGTCCAGGAGCCGCGTCGAGGTCGTGCTCGAGGCCGGCGAGGAGAAGCGTCTGCAGGAGCGGGCCAGCTGACACCACCGCCTCCAGCAGCCGCCGCGCCAGGTGTGGTGGTGAGGAGGAGCAAGAGGGAGTGGGAGTGGCAGTGGCGCCGGAGCTCGTCGCGCTCGGCGGCCGCGGACGCCACGAGCCGCGCGGCCTCGGACTCCACGCGCCGCAGCTCTGCCCGCGCCGCGTCCAGCTCGGCCAGTGCGCGGAGCAGCGCCTCTCGGAGCTCTGACGCCGTCGCGAAGCACTCGTCTTCCAGCGGCCGCTGGTCGAAGGCGGCGGCAAGGGGCGTGGGGTCCCACGCGCCGTAGGCGGAGGGGTGCTAGAGTCCCACGCGGCGTGGACATCCCGTCCTTGCTAAACCCGGAGGCTGCTGCCCACCCGTCGTCTCCGCGCCGTCGTCTCCACTCTCCTGCTCCTCCGCTTCCTCCAGCCGGCGCAGGTCGCCGCCGGGAATGAGGAAGGCGGGCGCCTGGTGCTCTACTTCACCTCGCTCCAAGCCGTCCGCCGTCGACGAGCGCGACCTCTACAAGGACAAGAGCTTCGTCTCGGAGCTCTCCACGCTCCTGCCTCAGCACCGCCCCGGCGTCGGCGTGACCCTGCCACATCTCTTCTTCGGCGGCCGGCTTCTGCTGCCCCATCTAGCTCTGCCTTCCTTGCCATTTTCACGCCCAGAAGGTGTTCGTGCTAACGCAGGACATGTTTCCGGACTTAATTTGGGGTGTGCGAGTGGGAAAAGGCAACGCCCATAGCGCGCAGTGTGACCGGACACGCCCCAAATCCCCCATCCGGACACGCTTTGGGCGGCCATTTGGCCGCTCCAAGTGGAGATGCTCTAAGTTTCCCATAAGCGATATTTCAACATTGTTTAGTTCTGAGATAGAAAACTTTGTAGTCACATTAAATTTCGTTAATGAAATGCAGAAACGGGGGACGTCCCATCTTTCATAAGAATCGCACTTGATGAATTCTCTCTCTAATTTTTCACTGTTTCCACGGTGCCTCGTTCAATCTCTTGCTAACCACGGAAACACATCCAAGTGCCAGCCTAGGGCCAGTGACGAGGGCACGAACTTTTTTTTGTTTTGCACACGACGAGGGCACGAACCTGCTGCTGTAGTGCCGCTGTACCGCCGAAGTACTCGTCCACAGTACCGTGATATAGGACTGTTTGCCATACACCCTCCACGCACCGGGCCCACGAAGCAGTGACACCCCAACGTAACAGAAAAAACTCAAACGGCCTCCCTCCCCTACCCTAGACTCTGCCCTCTCTTCTCCAACGTTCGTATCGTGCTGCTGCTGTCCCCAGCCAGCCGAGCAGCGTAGGGCGAGTTTCAAACGCCTCGAGAAGCCAACCTGCTTTTACCCACTCCCGCAGTGCCCACTTTACCCTACCCCGCCGCAATCACCAAACTGCCCTCCGCGGCGTCGCACGCAGACGCGCGCACGCTACTGTCCCGAGGGACAAAGCGAGGGGGGCACAAGGGTAACTTGCCGCCCCTGCTACAGCTGGGCGCGAGCACGCAAAAGCCAGCTGTCAGTGACCGTTCGGGCAGCCCCTCTTTACTTTCGCCTCAGAAAGACTCTCCTCACTCGTACGTCACGCGCTCTAGCTCGGTACCACCACCACCTTTGCTCCACTGTCCACTGTCTTCTCCCTCTATAAAACCTCAGCTGACTCCCCACCACCAATCCACAACCCAGAACAGAGCATCTGTATCGGCATCAGCAAGAACACCACAGGCATAGTAGCAATGGCTTCCTCCTCCTTGAGCTCCATGGCGGCGACGCTGCTAGTCATCGCAATGCTGCTCCAGACCTGCGTCGCCACTCGGCGGCTCACGGCCCTCGTGCAGGAGCAGCCCATCACCATGTCATACCACAAGGGCGCGCTCCTCACGGGCCGCATCGCCCTCAACCTCGTCTGGTACGGCAACTTCTCCGCCACCCAACGCTCCATCCTCACCGACTTCGTCTCCTCCCTCGCCTCCACCTCCCCCTCCGCCTCCCCGGCTCAACCTGAACCCTCCGTCGACACCTGGTTCAACACGGCCCGCAAGTACTACGCCACCACCACCACGACGGCCCGCTTCCCGACGCTCTCCCTCAACGCCCACGTCCTCGACGCCTCCTGCTCGCTCGGCAAGCGCCTCCGCGAGAAGGACCTCGTCCGGCTCGCGGCCCGCGGCGGGCCCAGGCGCGCCATCAACGTGGTGCTGACCGCGCACGACGTCGCCGTCGACGGCTTCTGCTCCAGCCGGTGCGGCTCCCACGGCGCGTCGCCGCGGTCCCGCCACGGCCGGTTCGCGTACGTCTGGGTCGGCAACCCGGCCACGCAGTGCGCCGGGCAGTGCGCGTGGCCATACCACCAGCCGCAGTACGGGCCCCAGACCGCGCCGCTCGCCCCGCCCAACGGCGACGTGGGTGTTGACGGGATGGTGGTGTCGCTCGCGTCCATGCTCGTCGGCACCGTCACCAACCCGTTCGGCAACGGGTTCTTCCAGGGGCCGGCGGAGGCGCCGCTGGAGGCCGCCACGGCCTGCGCCGGCGTGTACGGCAAGGGGGCGTACCCTGGCTTCCCGGGGTCACTGCTGGTCGACCCCGCCACCGGCGCCAGCTACAACGCCAACGGAGCCCACGGCCGGAAGTACCTCGTCCCGGCCCTCGTCGACCCGGACACGTCCGCCTGCTCCACCTTGGGGTAGATGAGAGTACTACGTAGGGAAGATTAATGGTGTAGTTATTATAGCTGCGGTGGTGTTCGTTACTGTGTGGAGAGTGTTCCACACGGGCTAATCTATGTCTGTATGCCTGTAGAGGCGATGAAATTAAATTCTTTCATTTGTTGGATGAAAAAAACAAATATTAATGTGAGAGAGCATTGTTACACGATTGGTTATTTGTTGCACATTTTGTCTTTGTTCGTTGAATCAAGTCAGACTGACGAACCTTTTCTTCATTGACTAAGGGCTCATTTGGTTGCAGGGGGAGAAACACCCAGGGAAAATAATCCCGACCGGGAATCTGAAGAATCAAGTGTAAAACTCCGGGATTCTGTTCCCGACCTCCGGACTAGGGGAAAATATACCCTGGGAAAAGGCCGGGATCCCCCTGAGATTTCTGTTACCAAATGAGCCCTAAGACACGAAGGTATATATGCCATTGGTCACTCACGTGCTTGCAGATCCCAGCAGATTCACAGTTGAGAAAAATGTGGATGAACTGGAGCTGATAACATAAAAATTTCGAGTTGTCAGGCAGAATAAATGTGTCTGTTTGCCTGTAGAGGCGACGAAATTAAATTCTTTCATTTGTTGGATGAAAAAAACAAATATTAATGTGAGAGAGCATTGTTACACGATTGGTTATTAGTTGCACATTTTGTCTTTGTTCGTTGAATCAAGTCAGACTGACGAACTTTTTCTTCATTGACAAGACACGAAGGTATATATGCCATTGGTCACTGGATGGACTGGAGCTGATAACATAAAAATTACGAGTTGTCAGGCAGAATAAATACTCCGTAGTTTATGTGCCCCGGGGACGGACTGGGATTCAGTAACTGGCTTCAGGCTTGTCACGCCGTAACTGGACTCTCTCATCCGCCCTTCCTTCTCCATCCAACGCTCCAGACCAAATCAAGGCAAATCAGAAGAGGAGTTCCGGTCAGACACACAGCGGCCAAAAAAACAGAACAGAACGCATCGAGGGCGGCAGGAATTCGCGATTTGGCGGGCGTTCTTGTGCTCGTTCCCGCCGTCCGCTGCAGAGGAGAGAAGGGGGAGGCTGCGGGAAGGAAGGAGCTTGCCGGCGGCGCCATCCCAGTCCGCCCGCGAGCTCCTCGTTCTCCGGGAGGGCGACCGCGCTGCTGCAGAGAAGCGGAGAAAGCCGCGCTGCTGCAGAGACGCGCCGGGCAGAGCGCCGCCGCTGAGGAGTAGGCGGAGGACCGGCGGGGATGGCCGCCGCGGAGGAGACCAGCGCCGCCACGGCCGTCCCGTTGATCTTCAGCACGGAGGCGTCCTCCGAGGTATGAATCCTCCTCCTCCAATCTTGATGGCATAATCATGCACTTCATTTGCCGCAAACCCGACACTTGATGGCATCGCAAAGGAAAATTTCAGATCTTCAAGCTTATGAAATAGAAACCGCCGATGATTCTGGAATTAGGCCAAAATATGCACATGAGTTGGCTTGTCGTCGAGCCGGTGGGCCACATAACCTTAGCTACACTTGGCGTGACCACAAGAATCATCTACGGAGCAAGCGGCAAAGAGAGTTGGCATTTGGACAAGCCGGTAGTATGTTGAAGTATTTTCAGGACAAAATTGTTGAGAACCCATCATTCCACTATGAGCTGCAGTACGATTGTGAGGATCAGATAACCAACATATTTTGGCTTGATGCTAAAATGATCATTGACTATGCACACTTTGGTGATGTTGTGACATTTGACACCACTTTTGGCACAAACAAAGAGTATAGGCCATTTGGTGTTTTTCTTGGGCTCAATCAGTTTAGAGAAACCAGTATATTTGGTGCTGCACTTTTGTTTGATGAAACAAAGGACTCATTCATATGGCTGTTTGAGACCTTTCTAGATGCACATAGTGGAAAACAACCAAAAACCATTTACACCGATCAAGATGCAGCAATGGGAAAGGCAATTGAGAAAGTATTCACACAATCATACCATTTTTGAAGCTTTTCAAGGTGAATACGAAAGATCCATAGATGCATGTGCCAAATCATTGGATGGAAATAACAAATATGCTGTTTCTATTGGGACTTTGGATGGAACTTTTGAGGATGAGCGCATAATGACCGGTGATCCTTTGACCCAAACCGTTTCATGTACTTGTGGAACCTTCAATAGGGTTGGAATATTGTGTGCACATGGTCTCAAAGTTCTTGATTTGATGAATATAAAGACATTGCCAACCCACTATGTGTTAAAGAGATGGACTAGAGATGCACAAAAGGGAAGTATATTGGACAAGGAAGGAAGAAACGTGGTAGAGAATCCGAAACTAGAAGCCATGCTTCGGTACGACAATCTGTCCTATAAGTTTGTCACTTTGGCAAAGAAAATAGCCAGCTCGGAAGAATGTTGTTTGCTGTTAGAAAATGCACTTGATTCCATTAAGCCACAGTTAGAGGATAAACTCAATGCAGCTATGAATGAACCAAGCAAAGAACCAAGCAATGAACCAAGCAAAGGACCAAGCAATGAACCAAGCAATGAACAAGAAAATGTTGACCCGAATGTGCAACAAACAAATGACTTTCTAAATGCCGCATGGCTGAAGAAAAAGGAGGTTCAATCAAAAAACTCGAAGAGAGCCACAACTTGGATTGATAAGTTGCGCAAGGGAAAGCGCAAACTCACCAAATCCGCCACATCAACAACAAAAGGAGCAAAGGTATGTTGCAGTCTAGAATTTCATATGTGATCTTATCATTCATCTTGCACTATTATATCTGTTTTTTCCTTGGCAGCAACAAAAGAAGAAAGGTGATGTACAACCTCGAGAAGTGGAGAATGATGGAAAGAATGGAGGAGCAAATGTGGTCCATGAAGAATACAATGTCATTGGAAGTTTTACTCAGCTCTTGACAGCTCCTACGTGTGATGATAACATTCTCTATGATGGAAATCTATTCTAGTATCTAGAATGTGGTGACATAGGATTTTGGGGCTAACTTTTGTAATTTGGGAGTATTTTGGAGACTAACTATAGTCTTTTTAGGCCAAAATTGTACAAGTGAAATGGCCTTATCTTTAAGTATGTAGAATTATTGCTCAGTGATAGCACTTGTTGCTACAGACTTGTAAGTGTCACCTCTTTTAATTATTAATATGGAGGATTCAGTAATATGGAGGATTCAGTGTTCATCGCTTCAGTGCTACAGTTTGTAGCTTCATTTTGTATTTGCTTCAGATTGTGAAAAACTGCATTTTAAAACAGTCTAAACAACAGTCTGTTTTTGGCTTCAGATTTTGTATTTGCTTCAGATTGTGAAAACTGCATTTTAAAACAGTCTAAACAACAGTCTAAGCCTGGAGCCTGGAGTGTTGGCTGTCTTGTTTTGCCTTGATTTGGTCTGGAGCGTTGGATGGAGAAGGAAGGGCGGATGAGAGAGTCCAGTTACGGCGTGACAAGCCTGAAGCCACTTACTGAATCCCAGTCCCCCGCGCGAGCATGTCCATTGCTTTGCTCTGGTTGTGGGCTGTAACCTGTAAAACGGGGTCTGCAAATCGCAAGGTCACGGTATGGATTCAGAGCTGCGTAACAAAGAAACTGTGGTAAAATTCGTGCGCCGCCGCATGGACAAGACCGACATCAACCGACTGCCTGATCTCGTAGTGCACGATATCGATGGATGCCGGTGAAAGCAAATCATTTTTTTTTTCGAAACTTGTGAAAGCAAATCATGATGTCGCGTGCCGTAAACCTGGGAAAGGGGCAATGTCTCCGATCATCGACTGAAGATCCGAGATAGACGGATGCCTATAGAACATCGATGCAGAATTGAGGCGATCGCAATTTTGTCACGGCCTGCTTGTTACGCGAATGTTCTTTTGCCGCTGTGACAGAACAGAGTTTTGTTACCAGAATTTTACTGTTCGTCCACACAAGTTAAAGAAAATATGCTTTATCTTCTTCGAAATAATATATATGTTTTATCTTCAAAAGCCGTGACCATAGACCAGACTTGGGACATACCAGGTTTGTCCTCAATTTGAGTCATGGTTTCTTTTTGAAGATATTTTTCCTAATTATGTGTTGCCAAGTCCCATCTTCATTCTTTAGTTTCCATAGCCACTTATACAACATGCTGGTATTCATTAAATCTAAATTGAGAACAACTAAACCTCCTAAATCCTTAGACCATATCCAGTCGAGGCGCCGAAAGGACACCAAAATGGCCGTCCGGAAGGGCGCTTAAAATCCGATAGATTTCATTCAAATTTTAGAAATTTTTATAAATTTGAACGAAACTTAGGAAAATTTAAACTAAACTAATCTAGCGGTAATAATGGTAGAAGACGTTGTAGTCCTCCTCCACCTTGTCCTTGACGCCGCTGCCGCTTGGCCCTGCGTCGCCGCCGTCTTTGTCGTCCTCCTCCTGGACGCCGCTCGGCCCTCGCCGTCATCAGAGAAGTCGAGGAAGGGGACCCGGTCGCCTTTGCGTGCTCCCTCGCCGACCACGCGCAAGCATCCGGCAGGGGAAGCGCCGACACGTCGTAACGCGTGTGCGTTAAAATTCTTTCATTTGTTGGATGAAAAAATATAAGTATTATTCTAAGAGAGCACTGTTCGGAAAACTGACACGATTGGTGCACTGAACACTTTGTCTTTGTTCGTTGAATCAAGTCAGAATGATGAACTTTTTGTTGATTAACTAAGACACGAAGGTAGATATGCCTTGGTCACTCACGTGGTTGCAGAATCCCAGATTAACAGTTGAGAAAATTGTTGATGAACTCGAGCTGCTAACATAAAAAATACCCGTTTTCAGGCAAAAGAAATACTCGCTCCGTTCAAAAATAAGTGTCTTAAATTTGCACAAAAGTGGATGTATCTAGACATGTTTTAAGCCTAGATACATCCACTTTTTGGCAAATCTAATACACTTATTTTTTGACGGAGCGAGTACTTTATGTGCCCTGGGGAGTGGGGACAGGGAAATGCGCAAGCATGTCCTCGCTCTATGTGCGCGAGCGGAATCCTATTTAAGATGTCTAGATACATCCACTTTTTGGCAAATCTAATAAACTTATTTTTGGACGGAGCGAGTACTTTGTATGCCCTGGGGAGTGGGGACAGGGAAATGCGCAAGCATGTCCTCGCTCTATGTGCGCGAGCGGAATCCTATTGCTCGTCTCGAAAAGGAATCCTATTGCTTGTTTCGGTTATGGACAGTAAAAGGAAAACAGCGTCTTCAGCTCGTGAGAACATATCGTATTGGATTCAGAGTTGCTTAACGATGAGACTGTAGTAGAACAGCACCGGTGAAATTCATGCACCGCAACAAACAATTAGCGAAGCGTTTTCTTCTGGGTTTTCACGAGGCGGCGATCCAGAAAGGATCAGTAGTCCCCTCGGCAACGCCGCCGCTGGTTCCCCCAGCCGCTACGGGGGCAGGAGGGTGAGGGAATCTCGGATCGGTATGTCCGGTCTCGTAGGGTCTTTGAGTTCTTCGTCATCGGTGAGGGGGGCATCGGCGGCGATGAGAATAAAGTTCCTTATGTCCGTTTCAGATCGACGTTCTACCCCAGTAGAGTGTTGATGGACTAGAGTTTGGAGTCGATCGTCGAACATTAGATCCGGCGTGATTGGTATCAGTCTACGGCGGCATCATTCTATGCAGGGAATGATGTCGCAGCGTATTGATGTTCTATAATTCCGCCTCCGTCTCATGAAGTGAAGCTCTGCCTTGGACGGCTTTGTCGGGGAACTTGCGAGTTTTGTGCTTCCTATCTCTGTCTGGTCAGAGCTAGGTTTATCTACCAGCACTCCTTGGTACCAGCTTCTTCGGGACGACAATCTCTCGAGATCGTGGTCACCGGTACGTCAATGACTTCTCGACAGCTGCTTATTCAAGTGCGTGGGTTTTTTCAACCTTTTCCGACACGAGCCTTGCTACGCTGGAGGCCCAAAGGCGGGCATCGAACTTTTCTCACGGTGTGCCATCGAGGGATGCAGAAGAAAGATGGTGCTGAAATTGTGGGATGCAGAAGAAAGATGGTGCTTAACTTTTCAACTACATATGTGTTATTTCCTTTTATTGTAAGGATGTTCTTATAAGAGTTGTTTCAAATAATGCATTTTGGTCCGGTGGTGCATGATATTGACTCTGAATGTCAAAGCGAAGAAATTCAACCAACCGCGGGTAAACATCGGGAGTAACTATGACTCTCTTAAGGTAGCCAAATGACTCGTCATCTAATTAGTGACACGCATGAATAGATTAACGAGATTCCCAATGTCCCTGTCTACTATCCAGCGAAACCACAGCCAAGAGAACGGGCTTGGCGGAATCAGCGAGGAAAGAAGACCCTGTGGAGCTTGACTCCAGTCCGACTTTGTGAAATGACTTGAGAGGTGTAGGATAAGTGGGAGCCTTTACGAGCGCAAGTGAAATACCACTACTTTTAACGTTATTTTACTTATTCCGTGGGTTGGAAGCGAGGCAAGTCCCCTCCTTTTGGTTCCTGGGAGGGTGGCAGCTCCCCCCGGGCAGGTGAGAAGCTGGCGGGGGGCGTGTTTTCTAACGAAAATACGTCCCCGAAGGTGGGATTCACTCGGTTCTCTGCCACGGTTATCGATTGCCTCGGTCGGATAACGTCATGACGTTCTCCGATCCTATACACCCGAAAAATTGGTTCCAGGACCAAAATTCGGTTGCAAGTATCAAAACGAAAACTGACAATTTTGAGACCCGTTTTGCACGACGCGTACCTCCGTCTATGCTTGTTGACAGCAGGAAGACGATGCCCGACACGTTTACGTGAGAGACGGTTTGATTCCCCATAAAGGTAATTATCGCATTACATCTGGGTTGATGTTGTTGCCATCGGAAAACACGTCCATCAGGTGTCTTTGGTAACGCTGGCTTAACGTTACCCCGGAATCGCTTACGGTTTAGACGGTTTAAATCCCCATAAAGGTGATTACTGCGTGCCGTATGTGATTCCATACAGGCCAACGTGCAACTGCTTTTCAGCTGCTTGAGGTGCGCCCGTGATGGTACGTGTGTTGCATTTGGAAAGTTGTTGCCCCTTTAACGTTACCATTGCCTTCGGAAAACACGTCCATCAGGTGTCTTTGGGCACGCCGGGTTAACGTTGCTGCAGAATCGCTTACGGTCTAAACGGTTTGATTACCCATAAAGGTGATTACCACGTGCCGTATGTGATTCCATACGGGGCCACTGCTTCCCGGCTGCTTCAGGTGTGTCCGTGATGGTACGCGTGTTGCCTTCGGAAAATTGTTGACCCTTTTACACGTTACCGTGCCTTTGCAACACCCATGCGCGGGACACTCAGGACGCCTGCATGCAAGTGATTCCCCGTGCAATACGTGGGGAGGCTTGGTATGCTTGACCGCTATGGCTACGCGAGCGCACGAGTGATTTTGGACCCGTGTCTTCCAGTAGATCCCCCGTCTTTGTGCAGCCGACTACCGGCACCATGTCCCGTTGTTTGTGTGGCTTATGTTACTGTTGCCTTTCAAATGCTTGTGTGCTGGTACCCGAACTACGGGTAGTGGACTAGTGGTGCTCAATACACGTTGCCTCGCGGTGGCCGCCTTCGGGTGTGCCGCTGCGGCCAAATGGCGCTTGTGTCGTTGCCCTCGTGGTGCTAACATTGGCGTAACAAATTATGATGTCGTGTGCCGTAAACCTGGGAAAGGGGAATGTCACCGGTGACACAGTGAAGTGCCGAGATAGACGGGTGCATAGAACCTCGATGCAGAACTGAGGCGATCGGCAATTCTGGCATGGCCTGCTTGTTACGCGAATGCAGGGGCGAAGCTAGAGCGAAAAATCATTGGGTTCAGCTCTTTGTATTGTAGTGTAGGCTTCCACTAATTAGCAATACCACAGACTAATTAAAAAAAGTTTTAATGGATTTTGTTGGGTTCATGTGAACCCAATGGCTCAATACCAGCTTCGCCACTGCGCGAATGTTCTTGCCGCTGTGACCTTAAAATTTTGATCATCAAGGCAACGAAAGGAAAACGGAGATATTGAGGAGAAAACGATTCGTAAAACACAAACCGACCTTAGCTCAGTTGGTAGAGCGGAGGACTGTAGTGTTGCAGATTAATCCTTAGGTCGCTGGTTCGAATCCGGCAGGTCGGATATTTACTTTTGTACCTTTCTTTTGTTGTGAACAACACATTTTTGGACAAAAAAAGAACCAAGAAACAGACTGAGGACAGCGGCCTCCTTCCCCCTTGTCGACACAAGGCCATGTGAGGAAGAAGAAAGTGAGGCCCGTCCGAAACTTTCTTGGACCTACGTTTTACATTCAGGTGATACAAGGCCACGAGAGGAACAAGAAAGTGAGTCCCGTCCCAAGTTTTGCTTCTCGGCCCTGGCCATGTATATGGTCTAAGTCTAACGAACCCTACCAGCCGCCCAGCGAGCAGGTTTCGAAGCAGTACTTCGTTAGCCCAAAGGCCCCAAACCCAAAGACAAAAAGCACATATTACTTTCTCTGTCCTAAAAAAAAAAAACTCTGAACTAGCCCAAAATTGCCTTCAATCTCCATTGAGCACAAAATCCTAACATAGAAGAACGAATACCTATGGCACTTTTTCTAGATACATCATGAAATATATTTTCATACAAATTTCATATTATATTTGTATTCATTGTTGTTTTTTCTAGAAACTTGGTCAAACTTTACGTTGTTTGACTTTTTAGAAAAATATACGTCTTACTTTTTAGAAATGGATGGAGTATTACTTTCTCTGTTCTAAAAAAACTCAAAAATAAGCCCAAAATTGCCTTCAATCTGCATTGAGCACAAAATCCTAACATAGAAGAACGAATACCTAAGGCACCTTTTCTGCAGCTTCTCTATCTGAATCATGGCATGACTTCGAGATGCTGAAGTTAAAAGTGGCGGTTCCGGAAAATGGTTACGAAACTTTTAGTTGTTGTTTTAGCTGGCTGCTCTGATTTTGCTCTCCTCCGCTTCACGGGGATTAAACCGTGTGCAGATGCAATCTCCAAGCTCTGCGCCTCTGTCGCGAGTCATCATTTGTGATGCAGAGTACTCCACTGAAGTTGCAACTATATGTGATCTTTTAGGCACAAAATAAGGTAAAACTTCTGGAGTTGAACCAACGAATACGACGGTCTCTCTTAGTGGTGATGTCCCACCGTTCTTCTTACTTAAACGTGACGGGCTCCTCCCGTGTGGCCGTCCTTCTGTTTAGCTGGGTATTGCAGGCACCATGCAGAGTTACACAAAGTCGGTTCAGAAATAGTATAGCAGGGTGCAAAACTGAAAATTATCACGACAAGTAAGAAAACATGTGGACCGGTAAAGCGCAACACAGATAGACCACTAGCCTCTGTCAGGTTCCTGTAATGATTTTCTCAGAAACCGCATTTTTTTTCTTGCTAAGTTTTATGGTCCCTGTACACCCCGCTGCCGACCATCTCCGTACTAGACTGTTAGCAACAGCGGAGCTTTTAGCACTCAGTAAAGTTCGCCTGAGCCTATGACGATCACCACCTCGTTACAGTCATATCAGCATACGTTTAGCTATTCACTCTGCTCGGCAGGTGAACGACTCTACTGTAGTTGCTGCTGCGCCTAATGCGGGTCATGTGATTGCACAGTGTAATAAAGCCTGGCTTAATAGAGCATCTGCTTGTCTCATTTGGAAAACGAGGACGGCTGCCGGGGGATTCACTTTTTGGCATGAGAGCTGACAACATGCATGCTAGCTACTGAGCTGTCGTCGAAACCATGGATGTAAGCTGCATACATCTTCCGGGAAACCATAGGTCGTTTAGCCTAAATTTGTCAACAAATATGGGCACACGGTTTCGAAACGAGAGCCATGTTTTTGCCGCAGTGTAGGCTCCGATTTGAGCTGTTGTCGGACCACCGCCCGGAGAAGGAAGCCGCCGGGAGGACGGGTGACACACCAGACGGCAGAGCATGTGATGTGAGCGAGGGTACCTGGTGAAGCCCTGAGTCAAGGTGGCAACGGGGACGGGTACCTCCGGGGGGCACTCTTCCGTCCCCGCCCCGATCCCCGCCAATACCCGTCCCCGCTAGTCCCCGCTACGCTATCGGGGAGGAAATGGCCCCCGTCCCCGATAGTAACGGGTACCCGACCCCCATTAGGGACTCCACGGGGAGATGGACGCCACCTTCCAAGCTCGCAGAAACGGAGACACCAAGTCGCCGTCAGCTCATCCTCCGGCCACCGCTTGAAGAAAAATGGAGCAGCAGTCCGCCGCCGGTATGGGGCTGCTCACCGGTGTGTGAGCAAAACCAGATCTTGAACTTGAAGCAAGAAAGCAGAGGAGAGGAAGGTGGGCTGCCGACGACGGGATGCGGATCCGCGCGCGGGCGCGTCTCGTCGGGAGAGAGAACTAGGGGACAGTAGTAGCCTCGCTTGGAGCCGTGGAGAATGGAGGAGACGGGAGAGAGAATCGATAGGGAGGTGGCGGCGCTGTGAAAAGGGGATTAGACAGAGCGAGCGTCGCGTGCGTGTCTCGTGTAGGTGTAGTTGTGTTCGCGTTGAGTTAGGTTAGGCTGGGTTGGGTTGGGCTGGTATTTGGGCCGTAGCTGGGCTGACTGGTGGTCTGCTATGTGGAAAAGAAGCTCAAAAACAAAAGTTGGCGGGTATCCATGGAGCCTCCATGGGGCGAATTTCTCCCCGTACCCGCCCCGTTATGCTATCGGGTATCCGCCAAGCAATCCCCATGGAGGCAATTTGCCCCCATCCCCGCTTCTTAGCGGGTATATACCCGTGGGTACCCGCCCCACGGGGAAAACTGCCATCTTGAGCCCTGAGTGGCTGGCCGGTGGTTGAACGCCCATTTATTCCCCTGGCCAGCTGCAGGAGCATTTAGCAATCTTGGATGCAAGCTGCATATATGTGCAGTGCAGAGGGAGCGCCTGCCTGCCTGCCAGGTGCCGAAGCAATCATGCAACCATAAATGAAGAGGTCCAAGGCATCTCCCTGTGCCTACAGAAGCGTGTGCGTATACGGCCACGCCTAGCTCGGCCGTATTCCTCACAGGTCGCACGTCCCAACTCCATCTGTCGATCGCCTGCCGGTAGTACTGGATCGGAAGGTAAAACAGTATCCTACTGCACTTCCAACTACTCTGAGGCACTTTCAAGAAAAAAGAAGATATGGATAGAGTATGTATCAATCATGTCTAAAAAATGCAAATTGAAATTCCAAAGCAACTCTCTAGAGACACTAAAGACAGATACAGCTTTGAATTGTAGCTACTACAAAGTGGTTTCGAATAGTATCAATGCCCAACTTCTCTTTTCAATTTCTCAAGCTACATAATGAGTTTCGTGCTAAAATGTTGTCACAAAATTGATACAGGTAATATTGGTGCGGATTTATATTACAATTTTGCAACTTTTTGAAAGACCAAGTTTCAAAAAAAAAAAAAAGAAAGACCAAATGATACGGGTGCACCGGGATTATGACTTATCCCTGAATTTGGGTCAATGACAGGTGGGTCCCACATCTGATAAGCCCCACCTATCAGTGACTCAAAGTTAGGGTGAGTAAGTAAAAGAATCCCGGCCGACCCCAATCATAAGTTGTACCCCACCACACACCAAACCACCGCTTAGTTCTCAAAATCCTCTTCCTCTACAACTCTTCTATTTTTAAAAAAATATATTTTTTGTACTCAAGCGGCATTGCTTGGCCTGGCCGCCTAGCTTGGACCGCGGCGAGTCCATCCACGGTGACGGGGCTATCTGCATTGCATAGATCATTTTGTGTCCTTTTTTCCTTGGTTCCTACGAGTAGCGAGAACATAGTTGCATCTCGCGAGATTAAGTAAATACGCCTAATCAATAGAGCACTTCAGAGCATGGTGGATAGATTAATTGTCAGCCGGATCCAGCAAAAACTCCAACGGAGCATGCCTCGCCGCTTCGTGCTTTTGTGATTCTGAACTACTCAAGCAGTCATATTTCCACCGTGATACGTCCACGAAAAGTGCGCTGAATGTGCAAAAAAATCGTTGTTTTTCTCACAAAATATTTCCATGTCCGACGTGTGCAGATGTGGTAGAATCCAGTTCTAACCCATTTTTGTGTTCGTGATTTATAGTACAAAGAAGTCGGTCAGGGCAGTGGCAGACTGCAGTACCGTGGATTTGAGCCTTCGAGGTCACATTTTTTTTTCTTCTGACAAGCATTGGTACATGATTTGCACCGGCTCAGGTCCAGCACGTCAACAGGCTTTGTACCGCTCAGTTCAAAGAGATTGTGAGCCATTTATGAGGGGCCAGACGTGGGCCATGAGCCTGAGGAAAAGGCAACACTAATTACAAATACATAACAGAAATACTATTGCTGGTGTGAATCTCGGAAAAACCAGTGGCTCGGATATCATGACTATTTGTGCTCGGGTCTCGAAATGAATTTCCGATTTATACTGAACTTCTTTACTTCAGCGTAACTTATACTAAGTCTATTAATTAATATACCATATTCATTTATTTATCTTAGTTGTTATTTATAGCTATACATGGCAGAATTAACGATTTAGTCTCGGTGTATAGTATTCCATCCTTTCCTAATTATAAGACGTTTTCGGTATTTCAATGTAGACTACATATGGAGTGAAATGAGTGCACATACACACTAAGCGGACAATTTAGCTTAGGGTGTTTTTTTTTTGCTAACAGGCATTTCACCTCTAAATCTATGGAAACCAGAAGTGTTGCAATAAATAGTCATTTGTCTGCTTAGTGTATTGTAGCCTTGTAGGTCTTTTATTTGTACTTTTATCTATAGCGTCCGTAAAAGTATTTACATAACTTTGTAGTTTGTTTTGGAGCGTATGAGTCAAGCAAATATTCACGGTAGTTTCTAGAGTTAGAGAACCAAATTTAGGTATAACTAACTTGGTAACTGAGAGCGTATGAAAGTGTCAATAAGTAATTTGTCCTCAAATCCTCTATGTATATCTTAGTTGTATTCAAATTCCAGTATGGATTCCAGTATCTGAGACCAAACATCACAGGCAGGCAGGCAGCTGACGTACTTGGATCAGCTACAGCTGACGTACATGCATGCTTGTGCGTGCACGCTAGATAAACTGGTAATCATTTCGTTCGTCCCGGCCCGTCAGGACCAGAAGGATGTATCGAGGAGGGCATTATGGGCAAAAAGGTACAGTATACTTTTCCAAGATGCACGTAGCTGGAGCTGACGTAGAGCATTTTATGGCAGTGCTTTCTTTAACATGAAAGAACAATGATTGGCGGCCTCCGGAACAGTCTTGGAGGAAGGTCAATGCTGATGGGGCGTTCCGATTAGCACACGGCAACGGAGCGGGTGGAGTGGTCATGCGTGATCACCATGGAAACTGCATTGCTGCGGAGTGCCATTTTTTCCCCCAAGTTACAGATGCTGAGCACGGAGAGCTCCTCGCCTGTCGAAAAGCCTTGATTCTAGAACACATTCGGTGAAGGTAGTGTTGGAGACGGACAGTACCAGGGTAGAGGCTAAACCGACCAAGGAGGGGAGGGACAGATCGGCATATGGCATGTTGGTCGCTGAGATCAAACAACTCCCGGAGGGTTTTGAAGAAACTTCGATACGCGCGGTGCGACTAACGGCGTAGCACATGTTTTACCAAAAGAGGGCTGCGAGAATAAAAGATGTAATATTTGGTTGGGAAACATCCCAGATTTCGTTGTAGACTAAGAATTTGAACTGGATATGTCCAGGGTTTTAATATGAATTGCAGCAGGGCAGCAGGTAGTTCTCACAAAGAAAAGTAGTAGCAAAATATTGCTCACAGCATAAAAAAAAAGAGTTAAACGCCTCTGCAGTCCACCAAGTTGCAACGTTGGAGCGGATTGGTCCCCAACTGGGAGAATGCAAACTATCGGTCCCTAAGTTGCGGCGATGGAGCGGATTGGTCCGACCGTCACGGCCGCCGTCAAATTGCTGATGTGGCACCTGTTTTTTTTTGCAGAAAACCCCCCGATTATTAGTGATTTCTCGGGCTACATGTAGCCCCTTTTTTTAAAAAAATTCAAAATTTGAAAACTCATCAAAAAAATCTGAAAAAAATCATGCACGTACCTGAGCATGGCACGCACCGCCGTGAATGTTTTCGCACCGAAATGACATCGTATGCGCCCTGTGCAAAAATGACAAAATTCGGACAGAAAATGAGATCCAAAATTTGAATTTTCTGTCAGCAATTTGTCATTTTTGTACAGGGCGCATATGATGTCATTTCGGTGCTATAAAATTCACGACGGTGCGTACCATGCTCAGGTACGTGCATGATTTTTTTCAGATTTTTTTGATGAGTTTTCAAATTTTGAATTTTTTTTGAAAAAACGGGCTACATGTAGCCCGAGCTACAAAACATGACGGCAGAAATCACTAAGAATCGGGGGGTTTTCTGCAAAAAAAATAGGTGCCACGTCAGCAATTTGACGGCAGCCGTGACGGTCAGACCAATCCGCTCCATCGCCGCAACTTAGGGACCGATAGTTTGCATTCTCCCAGTTGGGGACCAATCCGCTCCAATGTTGCAACTTGGTGGACTGCACAGACGTTTCACTCAAAATATAATAATATACCAGCACGTCAGTCGCTTCGCCTCAGCTTCAGAGGTCGTCGAGTGCGAACGAAAAAAGACCGATAGCTGAATAAGATACCGGCCGGTGGTTGGCGCGTCCACATCACAAGACAGAGACACCTAGCAGAGCAGGGCCTTACGATTTGAGCTGGTTCGACCATACTCTGCTGCCACAAAATACATTTCCTCGAGCAAACAAATCTGATCAACGGCTCCTTAATGCTGCATACCATTGCCTTCAATACGTCCTTGTGTTTTTCTACATACGCTAACAACCTACGTGGGAACCCGCCGCACAGTGTGGTCTGCGAGTAGGACATGGTTGCGCAGATGCATCCTCGTGCTGATGCAAGGCCGTTGTCTCGGAATCTGAGACAGACATATGAGTCACGAGCACCGGTTGCCTGCCGCCTACTTGCGCAGGTTTTACAAGGAAGTGTAGGGCACGGCCCCCATAATTCAACTCCAACAGGAGAGGAATCCAATCTTGTCCTACCTAAAACGTACCTACTGCCGTGCATGTCCTATATAGGAGTACGTGCGAAATCAACATCCTGTGGGACGCGTTCACATCATCACATGCACGCCAGTGCGAAGGCTCGCACTACGTCAACAAAGAATTGAAGCACCCGTGCTCCCTGTTCTGTCCCCTGCGAGTGCAAGCTCTAGCTAGCGTCCTGCTTTCCCACGAACTCAAAAAGTTACGGATACAGATTAATTTTCAGACATTAATAAGGTGTTGTGTTATAGGTATGGTATTTTTGTTACTCGATTCCTGCATGTCATAACCTTGCTAACCGTCTCTATCGTTAGAGCATCTTCACCGGGACCTCCAAATGACCCCCCAAAGATCCGTTGGGGGTCCGGACGCCTAGAAACGTCACCAGCGGCACCCCCCAAAGGGTCGCCCCGAGCAAAATCATGTCCGGCACCCCCCCCCCCCCCGAGAGAGCCTCCAAAGGGTGCGGACATGCTTCTGACAGGGCTGGCCCGCCCGTCATACGCACAACGCCCCGTCCCGTGTTAACTTGGGCTTGGCAGGAGGCCGTTGCGCCGCGTTTAATGGTGAGGCGACGAGACGGCGGCTCGCCTGTCATCACGCCTCGCAATAACGCTCCGCTCGTTTCCCATGGCGCAGACGGAAGCGACGCGTGCTGCAGTCGCAGTGGCTGCCCGCGGCGCCCTGCGCACGCGTCGTCGGCGTCAATGCGTGGCCAGGCGAACCGATGGCCGCGTTAATGCAGGCCACCCAACCCCGCTCCTCCGGCCGCATTTAAAACCCGGCGCGTCGCAGCCCTCCTCTCCCCACACCACCGCTTCTCCCCTCTCCCAACTCGCCACCAGCAGATCGTCCGCCAAGCAAGGCGGGCAACCGCGAGACGCCAGAGGAGCGCGAGCTCCAGCGTCATCGCGATTTCCTCTCGGCGGAAAGCAAGCGCTGCGGCCAGCGACGCCGCGAGCAGATGGAGGAACACCGTCGACGCAACGAGGAGGTGGAAATAGCCAGGGCGTATGAACGCGAGCGGTGGCTCGAGGACGCAGCCAACGTGCATCCGTACGTCGTGTCGCTGGAGACGGCGCAGCTGTGCAGCCGCCACAGCGTGCCGGTGGAGGGGGACGCATCCTACCCGAAGGGTGGACGAGGAACGCCGTCAACGTGCCGGTGGCGCCGCGGCTCAGCGGCAAGGAGCGCGTCGGCTTCATCATGCGGAAGTGGCAGGCGATGCCGTACGAGCAGAAGATCGACCCCAAGTACTCCATCTCGACGCCCTACTGGCACGCCGTGGTGGACGCGGAGTACGAGGCGCGCTGTGGCGGCGACTTCCTCCCTACCGACGCGCGGGAACTAACGCCGGAGTTGTCTGCATCGGACGATGACAACGCAGCCGAGGACGACGACGATGACCCCGAGCTGCCCGATCTACCTATAGAAACGGCAGGCGCATCTTGGTCAGCAGCGATGCCGACACCGGAGAAGGGGACGCAAGGTGAAGCCGGCGAGGCTTCCGATCAGGCGGCCAGGCGGTAGATGAAATCCCACCACGCACGGCCGCGAAACCAGAAGTCTCAGCCACGGCGAGGCTTCGTTTCTAAAGGCCGTAGCCGATGGGAATAGCAGTTGAAACTTCCCGCGCCGTATCATCGAGACAGGCAAGTCTGTTGATGATCCTGGCGCTTGGTTCGCATCTTCTTCCCCTTCGCTAGGCCATGGAGCGGCATCTCTCCTCGCTGCCGGCGCGTGTAGTGGTTGGCTAGACGCTGTAGCGTGTAGCCGGTACCGGCGTAGTTTAGGTTTAGTTTGTTAAATCTCGTTTAGATTTTAAATTGTAAGTTTGTTAAATCTCGTTTAATAAAATCCGCCGCCCGCAAGGTGTTTGTTCTTTGATCGGCATGTCGGACCGTCTAGGGGCGGACGTTTGGGGTGCGCCACTGTGGACGCGGTCGAAAACATGGGCGGACACATGTCCGGCACCCCCAATTGGGCCTCCATTGGGGGGTGCCGGACACGAATTTGGTGGCCCCCGGTGTCGTGGGTTTGTCACGTCAGGTGTCATAGATGACTTCGTAGGTGTGGGATTATGCGAGTCAAGCATCTCCGAGCTTGGGATCGCAGGAACAAAGATCAACACAGATTTACCCAGGTTCGGCCCCCTCAATGTGAGGTAAAAGACCTACTTCCTGCCTACCCTAGATTGGTATTGATATGATAATCGAGGTGTTACAATGGAGGCGATCCGATCTGGTACTCGCCGTATGAGCTAGGGTTTGGGGCTTGATAGCTTGACCCGCTCTAAGTCCTGCGAGTCCTCTTTATATACACAGAGGCTCGCTAGGTTACAAAAGGAAACTTCCCCATAAGGAATACATCCACAGAGGCCTACTCGGAGACTACTTGGTCTTCACGTCCTCCGGGATATGTCTTCTAGATCTTTCCCTTATGGCGGTTCAATATTGGGCTTGTCCCAAGTGGGCCTTCGTCCGTGCGAGTAAGTTAAGTCGCACTGGGCCGCGGGTTAATCCAGAAAGTATTCCCCCGACATTAGCCCCCAAGATTGGTTAGGACTTTACGGTGAGAACCTTCTGACCTCTTGAAATGGTCTCTGAGCCGCACTGCAAACGTTCTGACCAATCTCCTGACTCATGCGATTCAGAGCTGTGACTCATCTGCGCGACTCATCTTCCTTCTGGAAATATTCCGTTTCCTTTAATTGCGGACCGTTACTCGTTTTGCGGGCGCAAATTGTGCCGTTGGTTGCGAGCACAGATAATGCCGTTAGTTGCGGGCCCCTTCAGTTATAAGCTGCGGCCACCTAGGTCATTATCCATTTGCCCTTGCAATCTTCTCATCCCTAGCCGCGCCGTCTTCTTCCTCGACCCGAGCCTAGTTCCCCAATCAATCTCCCCCTCGCAATGGCGCCCAAGGCGAAGCCATCTGACGATAGGCGCAAGATCTCCTGCAACTGGGAAGGATCCTGGGTAACGGAGGAAACTCTTGCGATCTGGCCGAGGCTGGCTTCTTGCCGCCGAAGGGGACGGCGTCTGGCGGGCGCCAGGCGATGAAATCGAGCCGCGCCCCAAGCCCAACGAGCTGGTGATGTTCGTGGAGCACGTGGAGCGTGGATTCACGCCGCCAGGTTCTCCCTTCTTCCGCAATTTGCTGCAACGCCTAGGCCTCCGTCTTCACGACATCGGGCCCAACTCAATGCTCCAGGTGAGCAATTTTCACGTGCTGTGCGAGGATTATCTTGGCATAGCCCCCAACATCGATCTATGGCTGGCCTCTTTCACCTGCAACAGCCAACTTGTCTCCAAGGGTGGCGCCTACGTTCAGGTCGGCGCCATCTCTCTTCAACGCCATAGGAACTCTTGCCTTCCCAAGCTAGCCCTGGCGAATCGACCCAGGGCTTGGCAAAAATCTTTCTTCTATTGCCAAGATACTTCACCGGAGGGCGAAACTCGCCTTCCCTCCTGGTCTAACACCCTCTTCGTGCCTACCGAGGCACTGAAATCAAAACCCCGCGACTCGTCCATGTCCTTCATCAATGAGTCGCTGATCAAAATCCGCGCCTTAATAGGTCATGGTCTTACTGGCCTTGATCTTCTCTCTTGCTGGACCAAATGGCGCATTCAGCCCGTGAGTCCACGACAGCGATCCTTCCTTGAGTGCACAGGCACCTCTGCTGACGTTGATCGTATCAAGGCTTCGGACTGGAGGCCTGAGGATTGGGTGGAATTTGTCACCCGCGTGACTGAGGAGAAGGACATCTCCTTCGATAAGGTGGGGCTTGCCCCTTTCAGTGTTAACAACAAGCCTTTTGAGGTAACTCCTCTTCTCTGTCTTTTCGCCTTCGTAGTTGAGTCGCATTCCTTTTCTTAATACTGCAACTTATATCTCCCTGATCCAGGCTGATGAGAACTACTGGTCGCTGCCTGCGACCGTCGCCGGCACTGCTGCTCCCAAGCGTGCCGCACGAAAGAAGTTGCTGCCCACTCTAGAGGGCAGCGAGACTGCTGATATCCCTTCTGTTGCTTCTGCGGCCTCAGATGGTGAAGAGACTGAACTGGACGAGGATGACAGTCCAGTGCCAGCCGCGAGTTCTGTTGCCGCGGCTGGACCAACTCCCCGTAGAGCCTCCAAGAGGCTATCTCGTGAGGAACCAGAGGTTGATGCTCTGGAAAACCCTGAGGCCACGAAGCGTCGCAAACCTGCTACGGGCGCGACCTCCTCCGTTGCCAGGCGTGCTTTCAAAGCCACCGCCTCTGCTGAAGAAGACATGGGTCCCCACTCTGGTAATTTCTGTTGTCTTGTCATCTTGAATGCTTATTCTTTTTCCTCTACTGACACGCAAAACTTCTGCTCGTAGATTCTGGGACCCAAGGCCTGTCCTCACCGTCAAGCGGTGAACTTATGGCCTTTGTGAAGATGGCTCCAGAGTTAGTAACTTTTCCCTGTGCTTATAATACTTTTATTCTGGCTTATGTGCTTCTTCTTCACACAATGCCCTTGCTTTTTCAGAAGTGCGGCTAAACCCGCGACTGAGCCTGGAACCGCGGTTGAGCCGCATTTATCACCTGCGGCTCATACCGCCATGGTAGAGGGCGTGGCCACCACTGATGACCTGGCCACGGTCCCTGTTCTTGACACAGCCACCCAAGAGGTGGCTCTGGAGGATAGAACGGATCCCCTTATGATCCAGGACGTGGAGAAGGTCAACCCCTCCTCCATAGATGTAATGGCCAAGGATGCTGATACGCCAGTGGTTGAGTCGCCAGCGGCGGACAGCCTGCGGTCGCCAATTCTGCATGCTGAGGTTGCTTCTTCCTCCTCCACAAGCCGCGCTGAGAGACTGTCAGAGGCTATCATTGCCTCAAATGACAAGCAAGCCATGGAGCTCCGCAAGGCACTGTCTGACCTGTCTGCGGCTTATAAGGTAAACTTCTATCTCCAGTTATCTGTCTCTAGCCCCCAAGGATCAA
Organism: Poa pratensis; assembly: GCA_947311845.1. NCBI lineage: Eukaryota > Viridiplantae > Streptophyta > Magnoliopsida > Poales > Poaceae > Poa > Poa pratensis. Next base: position 34,781,976 of record CAMZMU010000081.1, read on the forward strand.
GTTTCTTCTTTGACTGTAAAGGGAGACTTGATGCTTCTCTTTTAGCTGTTGATATATACTTACTAACTGATGTACCCTTCGTAGGAGGAACTAAGCTCCATAACGGCTGCCAAACTTGCCTTGGAAAAGCAGCTGGGGGATACTCCCTCTGAACTGGAGAGGCTGCGCGAGCTCCTTGGCCAGCGTGACGCTGAGCTGAAGAAGAGGGAAACCAGGATGGGCGAGCTATCTGATGAAAGCTTCAAGTTATCTGAGCAAGCCAAAGCCACCGAGCTGCGGCTTAAAACTGTTGAAGAGAAGTTCCAAGAGAGGGTCCAGCAGCTGGACCCAAGTCAGTGCTCAGAAAGACGCCATTGCTGATGCCAATGAGGACGCAAGGCTTAAGGCTGTTTCCATTGGCGAGCTTGAGAAAAAGTTGAAGAAAGTTTCTGATGCCCATAACCTTGTCCACGCCAAAGTGTGCATCATGACTCAAGAGTTAACTGGTATGTGTTGCGACTCATATCTGCATCTGTTTTCTCTACTATCTTTGCCTGTATGTTGTAAGCTGACGGAGACATGCCTCGATGTAGGTGAAGATGCCAAGGAGCAGCGCGGCAGTACTCAAGAACAGCTGGAGTATATCCGCGATTTTTCGCGAAGAACTTGTGACGCCATGAAATCACTGTCTAAGTGCCTGCTGCCGACCAAGCCAGTCCCCGGTGATTCTGAAGGGCTGCTGAAAAGACTGCTTAGGGCGCCTCAGTTCTTTTTGGACTGGAAGGAGTCCTCAGCTCGCACCGGCGCGGCTCATGTTCTTGCTTTGGCCAAGACGTACTATCCTTCTTTTGATGCTGCCAAGGTTGCAAAAGGTAGGCCCTCGAAGAAGGTGGATGGCACCGAACTGACGGCCTCAGAATATGCGACGACTTGGAAGGATATGCGCGGCCACGCGACTGAACTGGTGGAGGGGATAGATCTTGCGACCTATATGGGCAAGTATAATGCAGATGGAAGCAGATGGGAGAAGTTACCCGCTCCGTCATCCAGTGCGGTGATTCCGCAGGAAAAGAACCCCTCTCCAGGCGTATCCAGCTCTGCAGCCCCCAAGCCCGCGACTGAAGAGCCCTCCAGCGAGCCTGCGATTGCTCCTTCTGGCAAGCTTGGTAAGCCGCCTGTTCCTCCTTCCCACCGGCCAAAAGCTGCGCACAAGTGAAGAAGAGAAAACAATGGTTTGATGATCTTGGCCCTTAGCGGTCTGTAATAATTGTTAGAATTTATGTGTCATAAGACAATATTATGGTTTGCTTAAGTACTCTTGGCAGTACATGTTTCGACCAATAGGCTGGTCCTTATGATTTGTCTCGGTTTTTCCTCACTTAGGCCCTTGCGCGGCTCAGTATTTCCCAGGTAAAAAGTGCGTGTTCAGGGTCGAGAGCGGCCATGATAGGCAATCAAACTCGATTGACGCCGCACCCCCAGTACTTTGGCCGCATAGTGCAAGTCGCATCCAAGAGAGGTTGAGTATAATCACGATAAATGCCACTTGTTTGGCGATCCCAAGGAATAGGCCGCGCTAAAAAGCTGCCGCACCCCCAAGGGACCAATGATTAAAAAATAAAAGACTCACAGCTCAATTGGTAGTTTGAGATGCTTTATTTCAGAATCATTATATGATACATAGGGTCGGTCGCGCCTAGGTGGCGACCAGAAGTGATGCTTGGGTCGGTTGCGCCTAGGTGGCAACCAGAGATGGGTGGTCGCGCCTGAGTGGCGACCAGAAATGGGTCGGTTGCGCCTAGGTGGCAACCAGAGATGTTACATGGGTCGGTCGCGCCTGAGTGGCGACCAGAATTGGGTCGGTTGCGCCTAGGTGGCAACCAGAGATGTTACATGGGTCGGTCGCGCCTGAGTGGCGACCAGAATTGGGTCGATGCGCCTAGGTGGCGATCAGAAGTGTACATTGGGTCGGTCGCGCCTGAGTGGCGACCAGAATTGAAATTTTTAGCCCTGAGTGGCCAGCTTGATGATGTAAACTCTTAATAATTTTGCTGCGGCTGCTGATGGCAACTCGCGACGCTGGGATGTGTCCTTATTGGCAATGGCTCGTAGCCTTTGACTTCCTTGCCTCCCTTGCGGCCGTAATCTGAAGTCGCAAGTCAGGCAGGTGCCTCTTGGCCTTCACGATGTCATCAAAATTCTCCTGCGACTCGCGCATGGGCGCGCTCTCTGCGATGCAAGCTGCTCTGGCTATGGCCTTGTCGCCTTCTTCACATTCTTGAGCTATTCTTTTGTCGCCATTGATGGTGATGACACCCTAGGGCCTGGTATTTTAAGCTTTAGGTACACATAGCACGGCCTAGCCATAAACTTTGCGAATGCTTCTCTGCCAAACAGCGCATGATATGGGCTCTGGAAATCTACAACCTCGAACCAAATGTACTCGCTCCTGAAGTTGCTTTGTGTCCCAAAGGCGACCTCCAAGTTAACTCGCCCCAATGGCTGAGCTGATATGCCTGGCACGACACCATGAAACGTTGTTCTTGATGGGTGTAGCTGCTTTTCTTGAAGGTTCATCTTTTGAAGGTTCATAGTATAATATATTGATGCTGCTGCCTCCATCCATCAGTACTTTGCTCAACTTGTACCCTGCGACTTGAGGGGCAACCACCAGCGCGAGTTTTCCCTCTTCATTTATTTCTCCTGGGTGATCCTCGCGGCTCCAAACTACTGGTTGCTCGGACCACTTTAGCCACTGTGGGACGGCTGGTACTATGGCGTTAACAGCCTGATTGCGTCGTCGCAGCTTTTGTTCCCTCCTTGAAGTATTCACCACAATGGTATGATACTGACCCAACTGTTTTGGGAATGTGGCTGATCTGGCTGCGGATTTGGGACGGCGTTGTTGCTGTTGTTGCCTCCGCCATGTTTACCTTCCTCGTTGTTTTGATGATTGAAGTTTGTGTTGAGTGGCTGTCCATCCTTCCACTTTTTGTAATGATAACACTGTGCCTTCGTGTGGTTGGGTGGTTTCCCATCTTTTCCTATATGGATGTCGCAGGGGCGGTTGAAAACCTCTTCCAAATTAACTGGGTGAAAATTCCTTCCTCTGCTGCTGCTTTGTTTGTAACGAGTATTCGTATTTGCGACTAACCCTGAGTTTCCTTCCTCGTTTTTGCGCTTGTTATAACTCGCATTGGCATTGCTAGCTTGCTGTTGTTGAGGCTTGCTACTGGCCTTCTTTCCCTTGCCAGTGTTTTCCTCTTCCTCCCCATCAGATGCGTCCCTGGTTTTATCCGAGCTAGCATACTTGTTGGCCGCCGCCATTACCTCGCTTAGGCTCTTGACTTTATCCTTCATGCGACCTAGTTTGTGGACTAGCGGCTCAAATTTGCAATTTTTCTCCATGACAAGGACTGCTGAACTGGGTGGTATGTTGTCTGAGGAATGTATGATCTCTGCGACCCTTCTCATCCAGTGGCGACTCGACTCGCCTTCCTTCTGTACACAACGCTCAAGGTCCTCTATGCTGCAGAGTCGCTTGCATGTTCCTTGGAAATTCTTGATAAAAGCTTCCTTCATCTCATCCCAAGAGTTTATTGAATTTGGTGGCAAATTTTGTAGCCATATGTGGGCTGCGCCTTCTAACATCATGTTTAGGTAACGTGCGCAGATCTCTTCGGATGCATTTAGGATGCTCATGCCCATCTCGTAATTGTTGAGCCAAGTAACAGGGTCCATGCTGGCGTTGTAGTTGGCGACCTTGCGAGGTCCTTTGAAATCTGCAGGAAACGGTTCAGACCTGATTCTTTCGCTGAAACAGACTGGGCCTTTGAGTCGCGACGATAGGTTGGACGAAGCTGGCCTTCCTATTGGTTGGCCGCCGGCGCGGCTGCACAATCTCTATGGGTTGAATTTGCTGAGGTTGATTTTGAGCCGCAGGTTGATCTTCCCTTTGTCGCCTAGCTCGAGGTCGCAACGTGTGGCGACTCCGCGTGGATGCTTCTCTCCGCCGTTGCTCTGCTATTGTAAGGGGTGGAGTGCAGCCGTCCTGCGTGTTCGGACATATTCGCCTGCTGTATTACTGCTGTGCTCAGCATCTCGATGGCGCGCCGTGCCTCTCTGTCCATTGGCGTGTTTCCTGCTGGCGCTAATCTGGCCAAGATGTTTGTGGCTGCAAAGAGATTCTCCACTGGGCTAACATAATGCCCTTGCGGCGTGTGGAACCTTTGAGGCTGCTGTGGCGATTGCTGAACAAAGGTTGGCTGCGTCAATGGCGGGGGCATCATGGCCCTGTTGTTAGCCTGTACTATGGCCCTTGACCCAGGTATCTCTGCTACTCTTGGTGCTGCGAAAGATGGAACCGCTGGTACGATTGATGGTACAGCGATTGCTTGAACCGCGGGCGCAGCTAACGGGGCCGCGGACCGCATAACCATGGCAGATGGTGCCATGCGTGCGGGTACCGCGACTGAAGGTTGTGCGACCCCTGACCATGCGACCGGGTGCGCCGTGTTGGTGGCGACTGATGGGATAGTGTTGGTGGCGGCTGACGGGACCGCAATTGCTGGTTCAGTAGTAGGTGATTGGAACAGCTCCATAGGGTTTACTGTTCCTGGCTGCAGGCGACTCGCGTGGCGTCTGTGTGGCAAGGTGGCCTGTATTCCTTGCAGAGTATTGGTTTCCTCGATGAGTCGCAGTTGCTCCTGTTGGAGGCGCTGTTCCTCACGCGCCAGCCTGGCTCTCTCATCTGCGATTCTCTGGACTTCATCATATAGCCCGATCCTGGTAGCCTCCAATTCTGTCACCCTAGCAGCCGCGTTAACCGCAGATATTGGTGTAAACAACACGCTTCCCTGTGGCGGCGTGACCGCTGCGCTGGGGGTTACCCTTGACCCTGATTCCGCAGGCGCGACTCCAGGTGGGTCTCTCTGTTTGCGACTCCTGAGGCCGCGACTCCTGGCGTCATCGCAGCGGATGCCGCGACTCCTGATGCGTCTAGCGCGGCTTGTTCTGCTGCTTCCGGCGGTGTGGGGGCTAAGCTGCCTGGTGGCATGCCCAGCCCTTCGTCTGCTTCTGTGGTCCTGTAGACCCCTTCCACGTGCCGATCTTCTACAGAGGGCGAGCCACTATCCACAGGGCCTCCGCATAGCCTTTCCTCAAGGACATACTCAATGGATTGGCCTTCTTCGTCTTCGAGAGGCAGCGACTCGTGGTTGATAGATTCTTCTTCTTGGTCCACTGTTACCGCGACTCCTTCTTCTGAGTCGCCATGTTGCGATGGATCCTCTGACTCGCCGCCGACGAAGACGTTGATGGATCCAAAGGGGATGACGTGGCCGGTCTCCAAGTAATCTGCTTCCGGCCCCCAGCTTGAATCGTCGATGAGGGGTGTGCCATTGACCGTGATGATACGGCCAACAACAAGATCTTCAGCTCCCTTCATGGATCCTGCGCGGAACGTGACGCTCTTGACCGCAGGCCCCACGGTGGGCGCCAACTGTCGTGGGTTTGTCACGTCAGGTGTCATAGATGACTTCGTAGGTGTGGGATTATGCGAGTCAAGCATCTCCGAGCTTGGGATCGCAGGAACAAAGATCAACACAGATTTACCCAGGTTCGGCCCCCTCAATGTGAGGTAAAAGACCTACTTCCTGCCTACCCTAGATTGGTATTGATATGATAATCGAGGTGTTACAATGGAGGCGATCCGATCTGGTACTCGCCGTATGAGCTAGGGTTTGGGGCTTGATAGCTTGACCCGCTCTAAGTCCTGCGAGTCCTCTTTATATACACAGAGGCTCGCTAGGTTACAAAAGGAAACTTCCCCCATAAGGAATACATCCACAGAGGCCTACTCGGAGACTACTTGGTCTTCACGTCCTCCGGGATATGTCTTCTAGATCTTTCCCCTTATGGCGGTTCAATATTGGGCTTGTTCCCAAGTGGGCCTTCGTCCGTGCGAGTAAGTTAAGTCGCACTGGGCCGCGGGTTAATCCAGAAAGTATTCCCCCGACACCCGGTGGAGATGCTTTTATAGTTTTATCGCATGTCCACCTAAGCTATGTCGATCTCAAATATCGTGCTCCGGGTGCAAACCCGATCGTGCCGTGTCGTTCGGAGAACCGACCCCCCTGCCCGTGCGTGTGAGCCAGTCGGACCTCACCAGTCGCCATGGTTCCGCTGAACACCTGGGAGGTAACGACCAAGTCCGACGAGGTTCCAGCAAAGTTCCGACCAACTCTGGCAAGGGTGGTGGCGCCGAAGGTGGGTGGAGCTAGCCGGCATGGGCCGGAGAGTCCCGACGAGGCTTTGCCGGACTTCGGTGTGGTCGGCGGAGGTCATGTGTGGTTCCACAATGGCTGGGGGTGGTCCCTCTATGTCCCACCACCACTGTTGTCATTGCTCGTCACCGCTGTGGAGGCGACCCCCTCGTCTCCAAAGAGAGTTATTGTTCGGGTTGGTGCTCGTCGGTGAGCCAGTTGGCCACGGATCTACGCGTGTGGCAGCATACTGGTCTCGGTGGCACTAGGTTACCTGTGAAGTGTGAAGGGCGTTGGTGGTGCTTTGATATAGTGCTAGCGCAACAAAGAGGTTAGAATTAGCAACTTGGCCATCCTCTTTAGCCCTTGCAACAAGGATAGCCAACAAATGCACCACACTGTGGAAAAGAATTGGATAGAGGCGATCCCTTCTCTCGATCATTTTTTTAAAATAATGTCATCAATAATCATGCCACGCTACCTCTATGAACAAACTGTGAGATCTATTTACATCAATCATTTGCAAAATCTGTTGCGGGAGGGGTGAAATTTGACAAAATTAACCACTTGACGAAACTTCAGCCAAAAATAACCCTTTTTTTGAAAAAATTCTAAAACTAACCCTTTTTTGCGGCTTTCGCACCGGCGGCGCCACACATGTACGCACCGCACCCCAGTCTGGGGCGCCACACCTCTGCCAGCGGGGCAAAGTGGGCCCGAAGCTTGGTTAAGTAGCGCCGGAGGCAGGGGCGCCACACCAACAGGTGCAGCACCAGCGCGCGGGGCGCCACACCTCCAGCACATACACGTCGGGCTCGCCCCGGACCCGGCCCAACCTACCTTTCTTCCCTCTCTCTCTTTTCTCCCCCAAACAGAAGAACAGGGGGCGGCGGCGGCTGCTCCCTCCCAAATCCGCACCAAAACCGGCCCAATCTGGAGGGATTTTGTGTCCCCATCCTTCCTTAAGGTAACCTACTCCATTCCCCTCAATTTCATCCAATAGATTTGTCATTTTGACCCGTTTTTGCAACCCTAGGTGAAATCTTAGTTCATTCGATTTCGAAATTAGTAGGGACAGAGGCTATTTTTGTTAGTAGGGAGGTGTATTTGTTGATGCGTTGATTAGTAGGGACGGATGCTATTCTTATTTGATCCCTTTTTTGCAACCCGAGGTAGAGTGTTGATTTACATTTTTAATTAATTCGGTATGTGAGGTGTATTTGTGGATGTGAGGTGTATTTGTGGATGCAATAGTGATTACCCACTGTCTATATAATTTTTATATGCGGTGTATGTGTGGATATGGTATTTTTTTCAAATATATGATGTTGAAATGAAATTGCTATCTCTTACTAGTGGTAGCTATTTCAAATATGTAGGATGGAACTTCTCGCAGAAGAGTATGATAAGAATCACCGTGCGAAAAAGATTGCGGAGGGAAAGGTAATTTGTAACGTTTTGCATATTTTAGATGTTAGTTAATATTTCTATTCGGTATGGACATTGTTGTAACGTGTAATTATTTTTTTAGTTACTTGCCCCCCTTCGTCTTCGGTCTCACGAGGCCTCCTTGCAAGTTGGTGAGAAGGGCATGCCATATGACGAGAGGTACACCGAGTACATCGAGAAGCTTTGACTCCTTCCATTCATCCAGCTCGTGTCTCGGTCCACGCCAAATTTCAATCCTTCGGCCATCAGTGCTCTTGTTGACCGTTGGAGGCCGGAGACACACAACTTTCACCTCCCCACCGGGGAGATGACGGTGATTCTTCAGGACGTGTCGATGATCCTGGCACTCCCCATCATGGGCAAACCTGTGTGTTTTAGCACCGAATCTGATGGGTGGCGCGAGAAGATGTCCAGCCTTATTGGTGCGTCTCCTCCAAAGAAGCCAGACTCTAGTAGGGATAGACTCTCCGCCGGCGCCTCATTTGTTTGGATCAGGAAAAACTTTGCCAAGTGCCCTGAAGGGGCTGATAAAGTGGTCATTCAGAATCACGCACGCGCATACGTGTGGTACGTGATCACGAGGACTTTGTTTGCTGACAGTAGTGGGCGGAACGCTCCGTGGATATGGATGAAGGCATTAACACGTTGGGAGAGTAATCAAAGCTGGGGTACGGCTGCGCTTGCTTACTTGTACCGACAGGTAAATATTTTTATCTTGTTTTCTTTCGTGTGTGTGCAAAACTTATGAAATTCTAACATGTGTACCTATATGTGCAGTTGGATGATGCGTGTCGTAGGTTCGGCGGCGAGGCCGGTATTGGTGGTCCAGTGCTCCTGCTTTCAGTTTGGATGTGGGAACACTTCTCAGTTGGACGGCCGAAGCTTTTGCAATGGAAGCCTTGGAACGACCATGATCATCCCAAGAGGCTTCGGGAGGCTACATGGGCGTACAAGTGGGACAGGTTGTGGAGTTCACCTGCTACCAAACTAAGGAGTACTTGCGGTACACCAACGAGTTCGACTCGCTAACCCCCGAGCAGGTAATAATTAGAATGCTTTCATTCAATCACAAGCTATCTTAAATCCCAACTGCACATGCTGAAATGAGTACTATGATATAGGTGAAATGGCAGATATATGATGTCGGGGAGAGATTTGGTTGGAATCCGCAATTCCCCCTAAACCCAAAGTGTCTCGAGGAAGAATATCTTTGGATGATGCAGTACCCATTGATATGCTTGTCTGCCGTTGAGTTCCACCTACCACATCGTGTGATGAGCCAATTTGGGTTGTATCAAACTACACCGCCAAAGTGGATAAACACGATGTTTTCGTTGCACGAGTGAGGCTCCAAATTTGGTCTTACCAATCTTATGTATTAGTGTAGTTACTAATTTTTCATTTGTTGACCATGTAGATTGGACCGGCGCCGGCAGAGGAAGGTGACGAAATGGGATAAACATCATAAGGACTACATCAGTACATTCAATGTCGAGTTGAAAGAGGCAACGGAAAGGAAGGTGTATATGCGGGATCGCCCCAAGTACCGTCTAGAGGCATTCGATGCCTATCTTGGGTGGTTTCTTGCACGAACCCATGTTCGTATATGCCCCCGGCTTATGAGGAGCTTTTGGAGGAAATGGACGATGATGCTATTGTTGAGCTCCGGTACAACAAGGCTGTAAGACGCGGCAACCAAACTGATTTCGCTCCCGTGATCAACTTTATGGTAATTTTTGCCCAATTTATTTTCTCTCATCATAATTAGAGTTTAGTCGTTGACATGTTTGTTTTCATAGCGCAATGAGATCGAGCGCCGAGCGGGTGAAGCCGAGGAGGCAGCCATGTTACCTCGTGGCAAGAAGGGTGATATTGTCGTTAGGGAATTTGTGAAGGTAAGTTAGACGATCTCCGGTTCGTGCATAATTTGTTGTTCATTTTTACTAAGATATTGATTTTGCAATGTCATAGTGTACCACAACTCGGCTACGGACTTTAGCGCATTTGCTTGGTTGTCGCACTGATGATGCCATGCCGACCCGCTCGAGGTCCCCTTCAACCCCTATCCGTGGTGACGCTTCTAGTTCGAACCCACATGAGCCCAATGATGAGGAGGTTGAGGTATGATGAATATGTTACATGCTGGTCACCAAAAAATGATTTCTTCAAACTCACCCATGTATGATCTCTTTCATTTCTAGGGGGCTTTTGATGATAATGTGGACGATAACATGACCTTCCAGGCATTTCAGCGATCCTTCCACTTAAGGTCCCGGAAGAAGTCTACCAAGCGTTACTCAAAAGACGACTACATCAACAAAAAAAGGGGCCTGCTGCGGAAGAGGATCAGGACGAGCAGTCCGACGATCACGAGGCCGATGATGCGGAAGAGCACGTGTCGGAGGATGAGGACTCCGACGATCACGTGTCCGAGGAAGAGTCGGTGCAGAAGCTGCGGTGAAGGAGGAAGAACGCGGATCCGGAGCCGGCTGAGCCTTTGAGGAGGCTAAGGAAAAGGAAGTAGACTTGTCATGAAACTTGTCGTGAACCATGTCGTGAACCATGTCGTAACCTTGTCGTAAACTTGTCGTGAACCATGTCGAAAACTTGTCGTGAACCTTGTCGTGAAACTTGTCGTGGACCTTGTCGTGAAACTTGTCGTGAACTTGTTGAATTATATAACTTGTCGTGAACTTGTGTCTTAATTATGCTATTTTGTTGTTTTGAACTACTGCTCTGAATTAACAAGTCAAATTTGTGTCTTAAATCTGATATTTTGTTGTGTAACGCCCTTGAAGGAGGCGCTGCAAATGAAGGTGTGGCGCCGGCGCCTCCGGCGCAGCAAAATGGCAGAGAACTTCCAAATCGTGTCCGCGTACCGCGCCGGAGCTTGAGGAGCTGAGGTTGAAGGTGTGGCGCCGAGGACAGCGGCGTTGCACATGTGCAACGCCTTTCGCTGGGGAGCTGCACCTAGAAGTGTGGCGCCGGCGCCTCCGGCGCGGCAAAATGACAGAGAACTTCCAAATCGTGTCCGCGTACCGCGCCGGAGCTTGAGGAGCTGAGGTTGAAGGTGTGGCGCCGAGGTCAGCGGCGTTGCACATGTGCAACGCCTTTCGCTGGGGCGCTGCACCTAGAAGTGTGGCGCCGGCGCTTCCGGCGCGGCAAAATGACAGAGAGCAAAGAATTTTGCGTTAGTGCAGCGCCCAATCGGGCGGAGTGGAGCCCCGTTTCGTCACCTTCAGTTTTGGATCGGGCCATAGTTGAATGCCATGATATTCTAGCCATTGTGATTGGTCAAAGTAAGGTTCAAATCTGCCCGCCCATCTCTCCTTAGTAGCCTCGATCGAGTACTCGGACAACCTAACCGGATCTGTCGGGGGGTTACCCCCGGGTAGGGTAATGGTGAGGTCAAGACATCTAAGGTTAAGGTAGTAAGCTGTCCGAGGTAGCAATTAAGCAAAGACGCAGGAGGCGTCATCCGACGTAAGGTGAACGTCGGAGGAATCATCCGAGGTATAGCCTCCGAGGTATGAACCTTGGGGCAGTCAACTAGTTACCACAAGGACAAGGTGTTATCTACCGAGGTATAGGATCCGGAGTATCCCGAGCCAAGATGAAGCGTGGCCCGACGTATAAGTGACCAGCCAGCCGAGGTTAGCAGCAAGTATCGAGGCATGTCAGAGGGGTCACAGGCGCCGCAGAGCCCGTAGCCCCAAACGTCAGAGGACGGCGAGGTCCGTCCACGGGTTTCCCGGAAGCTCGGGGGCCTAGGAGCTGACTCGGCTATTTCGGGAAAGGTCTACAGGCTAGACCTCGGTAGGCTACTGAAGTATGACCGGAAGAGGAAAGCTAGGCCTGGCTGGCCTGACAGTTCGGCCGTTGAGCTGGCAGGAGGCAGAGGCTTGTCTTCTACCTTTTGGCCATGCCATTGTCAGTTGTAGGCAGGGGTAAAAATGTACTTCGGCCTGTGTATATATGCGGCATCTCTACCTCCAGGGAGAGAGAACGGCGAAAACCCTAGCTCATTTCCCCCTTCGTAGTTTCATCTCCCATCTAAAGCTCTCACCCGGGAAGCACCATACAGCTCGAGGAGCACCTTGTACCTAAGAACTACACTGATATATTGAGAGAGGAAAGGCAGGAGTAGGGGTTTTACTTCCTCACGAAGGCCCCGAACCTGGGTACATCGTGGTGTCTCTTGGGTTGTTGGCTTTCTTGGCTTCTTGCTCTTGTTCTTCGTGTTCTTCGTGTGCGGTTCCACCGCACCAACCCTCTCCCGAATCCTCAAGCGTCCATTCGGCCCCAGAATAAGCCACCCCGTGGCATCTGCGTGATTTCCACCACGACAGGATCAATGTATCCCACTTTTCTAATGCGTGCCACCGTCCGCAAGTGCGAGCAAGGGAGATGAAGCAACTGAGGCCTCTGGCACGTGCACAAACATTGCTTTAGCAAAACTTTGCACGCACGCCCTCCGTGTTGCACACCTCCTACCGTGGTGCCTCCTGGCTCATTGACTTGGTAAATCCACTCGTTGTTGTCAAAACACTGGGCCGTATTGCTCTCCGCCTTCCTTTACTGGTATGACATCCATTTGTCAGCTTCAGGTGGATGCTTGTACTTCTTCTTTAGCTTGTTCTTCCCTTCCGTCTGCTCAAACGTTTCCTCACTATATTTTTGAAAATACTCATTCAACTTGTCGAATGTATATTGAACTATTGCTGTCACGGGCAACGCACAGACTCCTCTGAGCACATTGTTGAAACATTCTGCCATGTTGCTTGTCATGTCACCATACCTCCTACCGTCGGTGTCAAATGCTCTAGTCCACTTGTGCCTCAGAGACGCATGCCTATCTAGGAACTCTCGACCCCCCAGCGATGTGAGAGTTAGCAATCTGTTGTACAATCTCACAAAATGCCGCTCGGTGAAAGCGAGAAACAATCTTTTAGATCATCAGATAGCTCCTTATTTCCGCATGCCCTATAGAAGTTGGACACAAAATGCCTCATGCACCATCGATGGTGCAAAGGAGCATGCCCGGGAATATCAATCTCCACCGCATTGAGTATGCCTTGGTGGCGGTTCGAGATGACACATACCTCTCTTTGAGGCTCAAATACCTTTGTTCTCACTAGACCCATGAACCACTCCCAGTTGTCCTGGTTCTCCACCGTCACCAAAGCAAAAGCCAACGGCAACAACCGGTCGTTAGCATCATGAGCTACGGTAATCAAAAGTGTGCCCTTGTACTGGCCTGTCAAGAATGTGACATCCACGGAGACAACCGGTCTACAATGCTTGAATGCCCTTATGCATAGCCCGAAAGCCCAAAATGCACGGCCAAAGACACGGACGGTTGCACTATTGTAATCCCTAGTCTTTTGGCCAAAGGGCTCCACACACGTAACCATGCCCGGATTTGTAGCAGCCATAGCTCCCAACAATCTAGGAAGTCGGTTGTATGCTTCCTCCCAGTCACCATACAACATCCTGAATGCGGCTTGCTTGGCCCTCCATGCCTTCCCATACTTCACCGAGTAACCAAACATGTCTTTCACCATGTCCATGATAGCCCTCACCGTAAAAGTGGGGAATGCCTCTATGGAATTGGAAAGTATATAGCCGATGAAATCGGAGGTTAGTTGCCGATGAATGTCCTTCGCATCCTTGTCATCATCATCATTGCCACTACACATGTGAGTTGACACACATTTTTTTAGAACCCATTGAGAGGTTCCCTTGATAGGTCTTGCACGCACAATCCACGGACACCCATTATGCGCGTCCTCACACTTAACCGTGTAACGCTTCTGGACATCCGAATGAACCACTCTGTATGGTCTAAAGTACTTAACCGCATACTCCTTGAGCCATGTCTTCAATTCCAACAAGCTTTCAAACTTCACTCCCTCAGCAATACCATAGTTTTTGGGATTACTATCCTTCTTCGAAGTTGGTCTTGGTTCAAGAATTTTACTCGTGCCACCATCAACCACGGCTTTATCGGCGAGACTAAGATCACGGAACAATGGTAACCGATGATCCCGGCCCACTACATTCTTGAATATTTCGGCTTCTTTAGCAGTGAACCCATCTTCATCAACATCTTCTTTGGGACCGTCGTCATCCAAGTCCGATGCATAGCATCGGTTATAAGGGATGTCATGGTCCATGTCCTCATGCCTACAATTTGTCTCCACATCACCAATATCATTTTTATGAAGCTCATACTCCGATGCGTCGCTCTCCTCCTCCGATTCTTCATATTGGTCACTTTGAATTGGGCTTGAAGGTTGGCTCCTTTCGTGTTGGGTCATTGTTGGTTGGCTAAAATCATGTTGTGTCATTGGAGGTGGACTCGACGTTGGATAGTACACTTCATGCGCATGAGGTGGCTCATTTTGAACTGGCCTCCTAACGTCATGTTCGGAGGCACACCGGTTCAAGTCAAACGTCTTGGTGGCAAACAACTCAAGAGACTTGTCTTGAGATCCCGCAACCGTCTCCTTATATGCACTCCAACACAACTCGGAGTTGAGAGGCATAGTCTTCCAACGAAGATGCATTCCGAACCCAACATTATACCTTCCCTCCAAAGAAAGAACATCATTTGGATCCGTCCAATTCAATGCAATCCACACTCTCTCCACAACCTCAGCATAGCTAGGACTATGGCCAAACACCACCACTTTCTCCTCCGAGTCATGCTCCACATTGCCTTTAAAAAAGGCCTCCTTGTCCACATGATGAACACTAACCATTTTCTCCATCTAATTTTTTTTTACAACAACGCGAATGCATCAAATGATTGATACATTGCACTAAGCTATGCATTTCAAACAAAATCTATTTACTGATCTTAATTTTAAATCAAGTCATTATGCACTAACCCTAACTAAATCTAGCTTATTAACTACATCTAACAAAAACCCTAACCCTAACCTACAGCCCAACACTTCATATCCATCATACCCACACACAATGACCAATATTATCAACAAATAACCACACATTTGTCCTCATATTCAAATTCTAGGGTTTCTAAGATCTACACAATGTCACCAAATTGGAAGATTTCTATTGGACAAAAATAAGGAGGATGGGGGAGAGTACCTTCTTGCACGTAGGGGAGCCGAAATCCACGGAAAACCTCACCGAAATGGATGGATTTGAGGGGGGGGGGGGGGGTGAGTTGGGGAAGTAGGAGGGAGAGAGAGTGGCTCGGGCTCGATTTAGTAGCTGGGGGTCGCGGGGTGGACTCCTCACCCCGTGGCTCCAGGCACTTAACTGTTTTCGATAGTGTGGCGCCCCGCCTTCCAGCGTTGCAAATTAATGTGTGGCGCCCCTCGTGCCGGCGCTACTTAACCCGGGCTTGGGGCCCACTTTGCCTCGCTGGCAGAGGTGTGGCGCCCTAGGCTGGGGCGTGGTACCTACATGTGTGGCGCCGGCTGTGCGGGAGCCACACAAAAGGGTTAGTTTTAGAAAAAGTTCGAAAAAGGGTTATTTTTGGCTAAAGTTTCGTCAAGTGGTTAATTTTGTCAAATTTCACGCAGGAGGGGCCATATTACTTTAGCGTAAAAAATTCAAAGTCTATTTCAAATGGAGCACCATCTATTTTCTTTCTATTAAGTTCATGAATAGTTTCATGTAAAACTAGCACACCCTCAAGGATATGCCCCACATGCATAAACATGGTTTGGATCGGTCTAGGACAGTCCGAGTTGTAACCCCATTGAAATTTCAAAGATGTCTTGATAAGCTATTTTCTTATCCCAAACAAAATTGATGAAATATATGAGGTATTCAGTGCTCCAATGTTCTACTTTTTCTTCACCAAACATGATATAAAAGATGGATGGCACGAGTTTTGAGGAAAAACATAATAATCTCGTGCATAGAGACAACAAAATATCTGCTACAAAGTGTAAAAAGCTTGTAATCCCGAGCATAGAGTACGTAACATTGCGGGGCGATACCTGAACCTATGAAATTATGCGGCAACAATATAACTGTCACTGTGATGTGTGGAAATTGGAATGGAGATTTGGTGCTCCCGAGCATTAATCTCGCTTTATTCAAAAAATTAATGTTTTTATTGAAAAGAACAAATTTGAAAGAAAAAATGCATGTTCTCAATAATATATATACAAGCGTGCAAAATACTTTAGGTTTTGAGCTACACAACTTTGTCATTTTTGTGTAGCTCAAAACATATTGTATTTTTCATTGAGATTTTGTACGTATGTAGTATATCACCGAGAATAGGCATGATTTTTTTGGTTTTTTAAAAACTTTTAAATATTTTTTTATTTTTCGAAAAAAGCGACATCACTGAAACTCGGGAGCCAAAATGAATTTTTGGTGGAGATGTACATATTTATACATTGCTACGGTGTATCTCCTTGGAGTGCTATCTTAACCAACAAAACTTGTTATCTTTTGTCTTTGTAGCTTTGCACGTTAGATCCATAACTTACACTTACTAATTTTCAACATGCACTCGGATGTGACCATTTGCATCATATATACAGGGATTTTTTTTGTAATCAACCTACTCTACCTACCTCCATAAGACCTCCAGCACGAAAAGTCCTCCAGCAATTGTTAGTTCGCTACTGGAAAAAATGCCGTTTCACAGGCTCTGGCTTGATGGCAACAGTGATAGAAACAACACGAGTACCATACATCTCCTGCATTTATTTATGAACAGAATCCACCAGCTCTTACAGGCAATAGACTTGTAGTATTCGAATGGTTGCAACAAGCAACCAATTAAGGTTTTAAACGACTAATCATTACGAAGCTCCCGAGTTTTTTTTGTTTTGACTTCTCCCGAGTTAATATGCTCCAGCTCGAAAAAAAAATCGAGAAAATAGTAATATGGTTAAAAAGTTCTGAAAAAATTGATGAAAAAGTAGAACATTTTAAAAATTGTAAAATATTTCAAAAAACAAATATATGACCAAAATGGGATTTAAAAAATAAATTTAGAGCTTTGATTTTTTTTCCGGCATAGAGCACCACATATATCATTTTATTACGAAACTTGACAAGTGTATATAACACTTGTATTTGTTCAGTGCCAAAAAAATATAAATTCTAAAAAAAATGTTTTATTACCTTTTTAGATTTTCTTTTTCGGACAGGATCATGTGAGCCCTGGAGCGAAAACGTGGAAGATCCAAATTGCAATTCGGGCAATGGAGCAACCGTTTCTTGCAAATTCATGTAGGAAAAAGTTACACATATCCTCCCAACTGTCCTTGGCTTTGTGGGGATAAAAAGTCGAGGCTTTCAGTGTTCTTTTCCCACACATATCCAGATTGTGGTGTGGAATCTAATACATGAACGAGCACCAAATTGTCATTGTCATACATACATATACTGCCTCTAACCTCTTCTCCACCACTACAAGCGACCTTGTTTTTAGATCTGCGCCTTGCTCTTCCTGGTACTCTCTGATTGGAGTCCCTAGCTACCAGTTAGTGCTTAATTAAGCGTCTTTCTCGTGCTAACTTTTCGGATGGCGCCTATATCTTACTCCTCGCTTGGTTCTTGGATAGGCTTCCTCGTCTGGGTTTGCTCACAGTGTCACACTGGCCGTCTGCTCCGAGGAGGCTGCCACTTTTAAGCTGCTCCTCTGAGACTCGAGTGATCTCCGAGCAAGGTAGGCACCCCTGCTTCAGCGAAGTAGAAACGGAAGCTTTTGGTTCTTGGTTGGAGAAACAAACTCAGCCTCTCTGTGTTCTTTCATGGTTCTTGGGAGCTCCTTTGATTTTCTTATGAGCTCTTGCTTGTCTGGGATTGTATGTTCTATCTCCTCGCCCCTGTTTTACCAAGAACATATAACTTTTAGTTTGTGAATTTGTATTCGTTTTTCAATTCGAATTTCTGCAGTTCATCTTTGTATTTGGAAGTAAACAAGGAATTGTTCTCTGGCAGCAGCAGGTTGAGGGATGGGAGAGTGCGGCAGCAGCGAGTACCGGTGCTGGGAGGAGCTGCTGCCGGACGCGCTGGGGCTCGTGTTCCGCAACCTGCCGCTGCAGGAGGTGCTGACGGTGGTGCCGCGGGTGTGCAAGTCGTGGGGGCGTGTGGTGGCCGGACCTTACTGCTGGCAGGAGATCGACATCGAGGAGTGGAGCCAGCAGCAGCAGAGCCGGCCGGAGCAGCTCGTCCGCATGGTCGAGATGCTCCTCCGCCGCAGCTCCGGCTCCTGCCGCCGCCTCAGCGTCTCCGGCCTGCCCTGCGACCCCCTCTTCTCCTTCATCGGCGACCAGTAAGCATTCTCTTGATTGATCAGGCTGTACGTGATAATCATGTCGGAATTGACGGAATTTATTTGATTTGCCAGCGCACGGGCTCTGAGGACGCTGGAGATCCCACGAAGCGAGATCAGCGACGCCGTGGTGGAGGCCGTGGCGCCTCGGCTGCCGAACCTGACGTTCCTGGACATCAGCAGCTGCACCAAGATCGGGGCCCGCGCGCTGGAGGCGTTCGGCAGCCACTGCCGGCACCTGGTGGGGCTCCGGCGCGTGATGCACCCGATCGACGTCGCCGGCCGCAACGCGTGCCACCAGCACGACGAGGCCCGCGCCATCGCGCGCACCATGCCGCGGCTCCGCCACCTGGAGGTCGGGTACATGCTGGTCACCACGGAGGCCATCCTGGAGGTGCTCTCGCGGTGCCGCGACCTGGAGTTCGTCGACCTCCGGGGATGCTGGGCCGTCGACGAGCGGTTCCTGCGGGAGCGGCGCCCCGGGCTCAGCTTCCTCGGGCCGGGCGTGGACGACTGCTTCGAGAACAGCTACTGGAGGAGTGCTCCGATGATGATGAGGAGGATGATGACGACGTGTACTCGTGGGAGCTCATGGACGACGACGAGTACTACGCCGTCGTCGGCAGCGATGATGAGGACGAGGCCGTGTGGGATGACGGGCAGGCGATCGAGAACCTGGAGGTGAGGTTCTACGGCGGCGGGTTCAGCGAGAGCTACGCCGGCTTCGACTGGCCGGCGTCACCGTGACAGTAGTACGTGTTTACCTTGACAAAAATGGAAAACACTACGTACATGTGGACGTAATGTTAACTTCAGTGTTTACAAATCGAGATGGCGAAAATTCACCTGTATCGAGATTGCACTACAGTACAGCACGTACTCCAGCTTGTGATGTTTGTATGATTGTATCTTCGTGGTTGGAAGTTTGTACTTTTATTCAAGTGTGACGGTACAAGGATGGACTGTGTACTCCCTGCAGCCTCATCTATTGGACGAGACCAGTGTAGCAGAGGTGGCCTGCCTACAGACATCAGTGCAGTGCAAGACCTTGATCTCGTTTACGATTTCACACGTCCACCGCACACGCTCTCAATCTCTGGACAGCACAGCACAGACGGTTAAAAGCGTCTCAGCTTTTAGGCCGGCCGGCCGGACCACGGCGGCCAACCGGAGCCAAATCCTAAGATATTCGGTCCAAAACCAGACGATCTTTTCAGAAAAAGCGTGTGGAAATGGGGATCATGATCCCACGCCAAGCGTCTGGGCTCCCCTCCCGTGTGTCTGTGCTGCAGATTTGGCGCCGCACGGGTAGATTCTGGTGCTGGTTGTAAGGGCGTCCGTTCCCGGTTCCGATGTCTGCAGCTCGTTATTGTAGTATCTGCTTCGAGGTAAGGTCAGGTCTGAGGTATGGTCTGGTCTGGATGGATGATGATATCCTCTGCCTCTGCCCAAAATATTTGATGCCCTGCGCTGCGATTTTGAAATGGTTGGGACACGGATGCGTTCTAGCCCACACACACTATTTTACTGCTGTATTTCTACTCGTGTGCTACAGCCATGGCAGCGTGCAAAGATCTTCCTGGTGATCTCGAAAGCATGGAGAAAGGGATAATAAACACCGACGTTTGGTAATCGACAGTGAAGCATTAGGATTTGTTAACGCGATTCTGTGAATGGGATGTCTGTGCTCTTTCTACCGCCCAAAGGAAGCCATGTTCCCGACGCTTTCGGTCGGTTCAGTCCTGCGTTTTTCCGTGTGTTGTCGTCCTCGCCCTCAGCTGCCATTCTTTTGTCCCCTTGCCTTTATCGATTTTGCGAGATTCTCTTGTTGGAACTTGCAGTTGACAATAGTTATCTTGGGTCGCTCGACCCTATCATCGACCTGCTCGATCGTTGCCGCTTCTGCCGTAACCACCATCTCTGCAGCACGTGAGCTCGTCTCGTCAATACTAATGTAACAAACGATGGATCGACCTGAATGGGAATTTGAGCACTAGTTGAGCTTGGTGAGAGCATCTCCAGTCGGAGCGTCCAAACGGCCGACCAAAGCCATTTGGGGTGTGCCGGACACAAAATCGCGCCCAAACGCAAATTCGGTCCGGCGCGGCCCAGTTTTGTGTCCGGCACGCCCAGTTCACGCCCTCAACTTGGGAGGCTTGGGGCGGCCCCGGACGGAAGGAAACGCGACGCCACGTCGGCTCCCGACGCGCGGGCCACGCCTGGCAGTGAGACAGGAGGCTGCATTAATGCCGGGCGGCGTCTCGGTTTCCCAGCCGGGTGCAGCGACGCGTCGCTTCGCTCTGCGGCAAGGAAACGTCTGCGCCACGGCGGCGTCAATGCAGGCAAGCCGTTAATGGTGTGGCAGGCGAGCCGATGGACGGCCGGAGTTAAGGCGACCTCATCCGTTCGCCTCCCCGGCCGCTATATAGAGCGGGTTCCTCGCCATTTCCACCATCTCACACATCCATCTCCATCCCACACCTAGCCATGGCCTCTCCCCGGCGCGCCACGGAGGAAGAGAGACGAGCGCAGACGGAGGCCCGTCGTCGCCGCTGGCAGAGCTGAAAGGACAAGGATGTAGCCTAGAGGGGGGGTGAATAGGCGATTAAAAATTTTCCGGTTAAAGGCTTGCTAATTGCGGAATAAAACTATGTGTTTAAATTAACAAGACAACAACCTAAATAAACTAGGTTCACCTATGTGCACCAACAACTTATGCTAAGCAAGACAAGCAACAAGGTGATAGCAAGATATAAACTTTAAGCACGAATGCTATCACAATGTAAAGTGCATAAGTAAATAGCTCGGGTATAGAAATAACCGAGCCACGCGGAGACGAGAATGTATTCCCGAGTTCCTCCTTCTTAGGGGAGTACGTCTCGTTGGAGAGGTGTGAGGCACCAAAAAGGTCGATCTCAACGCCACAAAGGCTCACCCTATTCTCCGATGAACCACACCACAAAGGTTTGGTTCACCTTCCACTATCGGAATCCTTCGAGGCGGAAATCCGGAGCCTTTCAACAACGATCCGGGGCACAACCCACAACGGGATTGGGGGCTCCCGAACAGCTACAAGTGACCACACAAGGGTCCAACCACCACACGAGCGTCTAGGGTCCAAAGACTCAAGAGTAACAAGTTCACAAGCTTTCAACGTCCGCGAATCCTCGTGGAGAGCACACCGATGCACCAAATGCAAAAGGCAAGAGCACAAGTGCACAAATCCTTCACTCTCAAATCCCACCAAAAGCCACTAATGCTTATGGGGGGAAAAGAGAGGAAGAACAAGGTAGGAGAAACACCAAGAACTACAAGATCAAGATCTACTAGGTTCCTCTCACTTAGAGGAGAGATGGATTTGTGAAAATGTAGATCTAGATCTCCTCTCACTTTTCCCTCAAAGATATGCAAGAATCATGGGAGGAAATTGAGAGGGGGCAAGTTTTCCAAGGTTAACAATGGTGGGAGAGAGAGGGGAAAACGTGCAGCTTCAAGGAAGAAGAAGGGGAGGGGTATTTATAGCCCCTCCCAAAATCTAGCCGTTGGAAACAGGGAGGCCGGATATTCCGGCCCAAGTTAGCACCGGGATATCCGGCCTACCGGAATATCCGCCCCCCTTTGAAATATCCGGCCCAAAAAATCCGGCCTAGTATAGAGGCTCGCACAAAGCGACGGAAAAACGAGTTTTCGCCAATTTTCTGGGGGGCTGGATATTCCGGTCTGATTTAGGCCGGAATATCCGGTCTGCAGAAAACTGACAGAAACAGCGATATGAAAACTGTAATATCTTTTTCATCCGGACTCCGATTTCGATGATCTTGGGCTCGTTGGAATCGCAAGGAAGAGCCCTTCAAGATTATGCAGAGAAACATCATAATCCATCATGTGAGGAGGAATCCAAATGTAGAAAGGTAAAACCTCTCTATAAAAGATGAACCGACAAAACCTCCAAAACCGAAAACGTAACAAGTTTTCCATACGAAATCCGTTTTCGGTGAACTAGAGCTTGGTATGGAGATGAACACAAGCTCTAAATTCTCACATGGATAAAAGCCAAATAAGTACAAACAAAGATGATATGCCAAGTATGCAAAGGTTTGATCTCTCCACAAAGATGCGATCAAGTTACTCACTTGAGAGCCCCTCTTGATAGTACGCTGTCTATCCTATAACCCAGTCTCCCACTAACACCACGAGACCGGTAAAATAGAAACCCTATCAAGATCATACCTTTGCCTTGCGCATTCCACTTGAGCTAGATGATGATGATCTTGACTCTCTCAAGTTGGAACACCTTTCTTGATTGTGCTTGCTAGCACATGCTTGATGAAGACTTCTCCAAATACTCCCCATACACCATTATGGGAGAGTCTCGCTTAGCTCCGTCTTCATGTATCCACTTGCACTTTATTTTCTTCTCTTGATATAGATGATGGCTTGGAGATAAACGTGAATGTTCACTCAATCTTCTTTTCCAAGCCATTCTTGCAATAAGCTCAACTCTACACATGACCATTCTTCATATAAACTCTTGAATAGTGCATTGATCATCATGTAATCTTCTAGAGTCCAACACATGAACTCCAATCTTTTCCTATAGACAAGATCTACAAGAATATCTCAATGCAAACATTAGTCCATAGGGATTGTCATTAATTACCAAAACCACGCATGGGGCAACACATGCACTTTCAATCTCCCCCATTTTGGTAATTGATGACAATCCCTTTTATGAGGGTGTATATAATGAATTAAGCAACCATGCACAACAAAGAGCACGGATGCAAGAGATGAAACGCAAATGCTTAAGAACGAAACTAAAGCATGAAACCCAATTCCTTTAAACCCTCTAAACTTCTCCCCCATTGGCATTGATTGCCGAAATGGGAGGAAAAATTTAGAAGGCCAATATAATAAGAGCTCCCCCATAAAGTGTGCATTTCTCATTGTCGGGGGGCTGCCCCTTGGTTGGGCAAAGAGGTGATTAAGAGCTGTAGAGAGTAAGCCGGATCAAGTTCAATCCGGATCTCTTGGGCCGGATCCCTTGGACTGGATCACTTGGGAAAGTCAGTTAGTCTCAATCATGCTAAAGAACAGGGAGAAACCGAAGAGGATCCGGCAAAGGCTTGCCGAATCAGAGAAAGGAATACCGGCTTAACTTAGCCGGGTTGGTCAGGAAGGATCCGGATTGGGGCAATGTCGGATACTGCACAAAGGCCAAGTAATGTCAGTAAGTTCACGGGTCCTGCAGGCCTCCTGCCCGAGGCTCAGAAGATAGCCAGGTCAAGCCACGGGTTTTCCGGGTCACTAGGCCCTAGACGCCGACTAGGCTAATTCGGGAAAGGGCGGTGGCCTAGGCTCCGGTGGGCTACGCTGGCTTAAGCTCAAAGAGGAAAAGATAGACCTGCCGTTGGATTGACGGTGAGCTGGACTGAGTGACAGTAGCCAGAGCTTGTCCTGTTCCTCTTGTCCATGCTATTATCATCTCCGGCCAGGGGCAAAAAAGTAATCCGGTTAGTGTATAAGTAGACTAGCACATCCTCCAGTGCGAGGAGAGAGAGATGGAGGAGGAACCCTAGAGCTCATTTTCCCCCCTTGGTAGCTTCGTCTTCATTGTGAGCTCTCACCATTGTTGCTTCATA
Source organism: Poa pratensis (assembly GCA_947311845.1). Taxonomy (NCBI): domain Eukaryota; kingdom Viridiplantae; phylum Streptophyta; class Magnoliopsida; order Poales; family Poaceae; genus Poa; species Poa pratensis. The sequence goes on from CAMZMU010000081.1 coordinate 34,805,588, forward strand.
CAGCTCGAGGAGCGCTTTGTACTTGTCACATTGAGATATAAAGAGAGTAGGCTAGTGCTGCAGTAGGGGTGTTACCTCCACAAGAGGGCCCCGAAGCAGGGTACATCTGGGTGTGCTTTGGTTGTTCTTGGTTTTGCTCGTTCTTGCTTGTTCTTGCGTGTTCTTCGTTGTTCTTCATGCGTGCTTATTAGCGCGCACGCCCTCCCCGGATCCCCCAACGTCCTAGCGAGCCCCCAACTTAAGCCATCCTATGGCATCTGCCGTGACACCACCACGACAGTTGGCGCCCACCGTGGGGCAAGCAGTGGCGTTGGCTGGGGTTTCCATCCGGACGGGTTCCGTCACCAGCTCCGGCGTGCGTGTGCGGTCCGGGCTCGTCTGCAACTACGGCGGGTTCACCTTCATCAGCGCCAACGCCGGCTGTTTCGCGGGAGGGCCACTCCCTGTGGATGGACACTTCATCCAGTTCGGCAGCTTCCTCACGTACGTCACCACCGAGCTTGTCCGCGAGTACCCGGCGCAGGTGCTCGTGGCCGAGGACCCTCCTTCTTTCCACACAGCTCTCGGACGGCGTAGCGCTCGCCCCGGGAGTAGCATGGAGGTGATGACGATCGGGCCAAGTGCGGGAGCTGGCAAAGGAGATGCCGGCAATAGCTTGCCCGAGGAGCTGGTCACGCCAACCGATTTGGGTGACAAGCCGACTCGGACAGCAAAGTTCCCGAAGCAGAAACCGGATCCTGTTGGCCCACTTGGCATGTCAAGTAGGGAGGCTCCCTTAGAGGATGTCCTGGAAAAGTTAGCTCGGCCAGTGGCGCCTGGGGCAAACGTAGAGCTTACTATAGCTCAGTTAGAGGCAGAGCGCCTGAGGTTGCAAAGAGAAGCCCGGTTAGTGGTAGAGTCTAGGCAAGCATTTGATAGAGACATGAGAGAGTATAATGCTGCCAATGGTATCACCGATGGTTTCACTCCGGTAGTGCCTCACCCACGCAAGAGAGCAGATTTGCGTAACAGGGGTAAGGACCTCAATGATGAGTTAGCTAGAGCCGCAATATCGAGCTCGAGTAAGGCTACTAGTCAAAAATCGGGTACAGGCAAGCCGGTGTATAACTCCCCGGCCAAGAATCTTAGGGCTGCAGCGGCAGCGTGAGCCAAGTTGACCACACTAACCGGGGATGCTTGGCGCAAGCAGGCAGAGAGGGTCAATGAGCTGGTTGATGTGTGTAACCGGCAGAATGAGGCTTACCAGAAAGCTAATTCGGATGCTGGTGGTTCTCGGGTAGTAGTGTCGGCTAAGGCTGTTAGCCAGAAATCCAAGGGGCAAGCGTCATCCCCACATGTCGGAGTTGACCGGGCCCAAAGCGTGAATTCGGGCAAGAGCAAACAGTTGCAGGCCTATGATGCTGAATATGCCGGCAAGCAGCTAGCAGCTCAAGGAAGAGGTGGCCAGAGCAGAAACAATGGCGGTCAAGGCAATCCGGGAGCCGGAAGGGGTAATTCGGCTGGCCGAGGTCAACCACCTCGTCCTCCTGGGCAGAATCAACCCCGGCCGGAGCAGCAAGTGATGGTGCAAGCGCAGCAGCAAGGTGGTGGCCAGGCAGGCTACCGCTATGATGATGGTAATTCGGCTATGGCGCGAGCCGGATACCAAATGTATGATAATGCACTTGCATCCAGACTGGGACCTCGGACATTGGATCCGAATGATCAGCGTCTCAAGTTGGATAGGATTTACCAGTCCGAGAAGCTGGAAGAGCAAGGCCCACCAGGTCCTCCTTGCTTTGGGCCTCGGATCATGAACGAGCCGAACGTGCCGTTGTTTCAGCTTGGCCGAGTTACAAAGCCGTATAACGGCATCACTAAGCCACGGGATTGGCTGATAGACTATGTATCCTCAGTGCACATTGCGGGGGGCAATCGCCGATGGGCAGTCCGGTATCTCCCGCATATGTTGGAAGGGCCAGCCCGAATTTGGCCGAATAACTTACCAGAGGGTAGTATCAACTCTTGGATGGACTTGGAGCAGGCGTTTTACAACAACTTCTCCAGCACTTACAAAAGGCCAAACCGACCTCAGCTCTTGTCTGCGTGCAGGCAGGAAGAGCGGGAGACAGACCGAGAATTTTTGACTCGGTGGAGCAACATTCGCAATTCTTGTGAAGGTGTCGTGGAGGAGCAGGCCATTTCTTGGTTTGCGCAGGGTTGCCGACATGGTACCCCGCTTTGGCAGAAGCTCCAGAGAGATATGCCAAAGACATTGGCAGAAATGATCCGGATAGCAGATACATATGCTCTTGGTGATCCGACACAGCCAGCGTTGGATGCGGTCGGAACAAGCAGGAGGCAACCGGTCAACAACCGAGCAGGACCATTGAGGCCTAGTGACCGACATGAGTTCGGTTACAAGAGGAGAGATCCGGATTATAGATACGGTTCAGATCAGGTTGCTGCAGTAAATATGGATCATCCTGAAGCAGGAGATAGCCAGAGACGGAAAAATGAGGGTCCAGCTTGGAGGCCGAATCAAGGTGCCTGGGCAAAGAAAGTGTGGGAGGGACCGAGTCCACCTCTAACTTTTGAGGCAATGATAGATGGGCCTTGCCGTTATCACACAACAGACCCACGCAAGCCGGCGAATCATTCGACTCGGAATTGCAGCTGGCATCATCGCATCCAGGCGGAAGGTCAGAGAGGGCCACCTCTAAGAGGTGCTCCTAGACCGAATTTCAGGCCGAACACGCCTTTATCCGGAGCCAACGCAACCCCGGTGAACGCAGGAGCTCCAAGGCTGGCAGTCATAAAGCCGGTTAACCAGGTGAATATGGGAGGCAACAACAACGATGCTGGTCCGAGTCGGCGAGGTGGATACCCTGGAAATGATTACAAGGGGCTCATCAAAGTTATGTGGTGTTTGTGACCGAGCCAACTGACAAGAAAAGTCAGCTGCGAAAAGAGGTGAATGCAGTCATACCAGCAGTCCCAAAATACCTAAACTGGTCCGAGCAGGAGATCACTTGGAGCAGGGCCGATAATCCCAGGGTTATGCCAAGCCCAGGGAACTATGCACTGGTGGTGGATCCGACTTTTGTTGGACCGAAGATTAATGTGAGATTCAGCCGAGTCTTGGTTGACAATGACATCGCTATAAACATCATGTATCGAGACACAATGGTCAAGTTGGATTATTCGCCAAATCAGTTGCAGTAGAGCAGCTGTACCTTCCATGGTATAGTACCCGGCGTGTCTTGTTCCCCAATGGGTAAGATATGGGTAGATGTGCTGTTTGGTACCAAGGACAATCACGGACTTGAGAGTCTCGAATTTGAGGTGGTAGACTTGGAAAGCCCATACCATGCTCTGCTCGGCAGGCCAGCATTAGCCAAGTTCATGATATCCACTCATGTGGCTGTAACAGCCCAAAGCTGAGAACCTAAAAACCGGTGTAAATTTTTCACTTTTGTGTTAATTGCATCATGGCATCCATGCATAAACATGGCTCTTCTGAGTTAATACAACCTTGATATCGAAATGATATGAAGTTGCTAAAACCAAATGCCAAAGTGCTTCAACAAAGTCCCCAAACAAAGAATACACTCAAAGCTTCAAAACAAAAATACTTGGACATCCATATTGGTCAAGGGAGTTCTAAGAGTTCAAAATGTTATTTGGACTTGCTCTAAATTTTGTTGCTAAAGGATTATAATTTGGGGAATTAGAAAATTGCCCGAATTGAAACCTATGAACAAAGTGGTACCAAACTATTCTATGTTGGTGCCCTAATTTTTGTGTAGCTTCTACTCAATATGGGGAGGCTCCCCAAATTTTCCCAAAATTTTATAAAATGTTTTGGTGCCCTAATAAAATTCAGGAACTGAAAGAGAGGAAAAAAACCCAGGCGGCGGTACCACCGCTGGGTTAAGCGGTACTACCGCCCGGGAGCTGCCGCCACCGCTACCGCAGCCGCTACTGCCAGAATCGGCGTCCGACGTGCTTGACCGGTACCAACAAGTACCGCCGCCGGTACCGCCGAAGTGGGAAGAGCGAAACCAGACCGCACCAGCGGTACCACCGCTGGGTTAAGCGGTAGTACCGCCGCTGCGGGATTTTTCAGCACGGCTTCGGGGCCGCCCCGTTCTCCCCATGCCCCATCCCTTCACTTGCTCCTCTTCCTCTCTCTCCTTTTTCCACACGAGCTCCAAACCGAGCCCGCCATGGCCGAGCTCGCCGCCGGAGATTGAGCTAGGCCCGAGCAAATCGAAGACCATCGGAAGTTGCACCTCGACGTCCTCTACCATCTCACCGAAGGAATCAAGCCCGGGCGTTGTACATTGCCCGGATTCGCGTTCTTCGCCCGGGACGTGCGCCGCACTCCAAGCAAGTCGATGACGACTCCGACCTTCCCTTCCTTCGGCAAGCCTACCCACGAGTTCAGGGTGAGCATGCGAACCTTTCCATGTTTTCCCTCGCTCCCTCTTGCTCTCTAGCTCAAATCCATCGAGGCTCGCCATTGCACAGCTTCGGCGTGTGCATCGGGTAATCCGAGTCCAACTCTATCGGATAATCCGACACACCGGATATTCCGGTTACTGTTTCCACCGGATAATCCGGCTGACCTGTTCTGACTTTAATACAAACCTGTTCTCCTCAATCTTTGTAATCCGGTTATAAGTATGTTTAATCCCCCCCAAACCATGCATCTTCACATGTTCATGTCATTAATATGCAAAGTTAACCATAGGGTTCATCTATTGTGTTCAACAAGTAAAGTTGAAGCATTACTTAATTCCCCGGTATATTCGAGATGTGCCCCTTTTCGCATCCGAACTCCGTTTAAGTTGACTAGCTTGATTCATCCTTTTCTGGAGGATTTAAAATGTCATGCCATCATGTGTTTGCGCATTGCATTTGTTAATAAATGTGAGGTGTTTGATGGTTGTCTCCCGTGCGTTATGTTTCGATAGGTCAAGCAGACGGGGTTCCCCCGCAATACCCCGACGATCCCTACTACCAGCACCCTGATCAAGGCAAGCGTAACCCCCCTCTGAGCATGTCTTATCCTATATTTCCGCAAATATTTTCTCCACTATAATATTGCATGCGGTTCCAAATGTCAATTTTATTGGATTAGAGTATCCTATAGTTGCATTAAGATTCCGATGCCAATACCTGTTTTTCCTCCTAATATCCATAGGATTGTATTGTTGGCCGAGATAATTACTATGCTATGTTGATGCTTAGCCATGCTTAGCTGTACGATGGATGGTTTGTGGTGGAAACAGGTGATGAGATAAATGGTTGATGGTGGAGGATTGTGGTGATGGATAATAAAATGCTAAAGGTGGGGATGAGAGGCCACGGTGGTTGTGGTGTTTTGTCTCGTTCTCGCCGCCTAGGTGCGAGTTCTGTACCTCCTGAACCAAGACTGAGCGTGCAACCATGCGTGAGGCCTATGCATTCGCAGTGCAGGAACCCTCATAGACTAAATAACTCAAGCGGGGCTAGCCAGGGTCCTCTAGTTCGGGCTTCCATTTGCGCGTGCGTGATGATGGTGGTATGAACTGGGATGAGGATGGTGGTGTTAGGAAAATGAGTGGTGTGGGCGGGGTGTTGTGATCCTGGCAGTCCTACCGCCACTGATGATCCTGGAAAGTCCTTAACGAGGGAGAAGTCGACACCGCTCCCACCCAGCCGGCTCTCCAAGGAAGAGAGCTAAAAGCTAGGTAATGGGCCGGACGGTACGCGTGGTAAACATTGTACACCCCTGCAGGGTTAAATCTTTTCGAAAAGCCGTGTCCACGGTTACGGACGAATTGGGAATGGACGATGATCATAGAATAACTTTAACGGAATGATTAAAAACTGGGTACTAGAGGTACCACTCAAGACTGTAAGGTGAGCTTCCTCGAGGGTGATTCGGGGAGGTGCCTTTGATGAACAGGTACAATGGTTGGTGATGGTTGATGTTGAGAAAGGTGATGAAAGAAAGAGTTACTCCTTACCTCTTTTGAAAATATTCTGAATAGTCGATGCCTTTGAGTTATGTTTTAATAAATAAAATCAGCTTTATGCAAAACAACCATATAACTTTGAAAGCCTCATCGAGCTAAGCTCTATATATAATCTTGCGAGTTCGTCGAACTCAACGTCGTTTGTTTTGTTTCAGAGGAGGACTTCACCGATCTGAAGGTGGGTTCTTTGTGGACGTCGACGAGTAGTCTGGGGTTCCCAGGTGGCAGCTTGGGACATCCCGGTCAGCTGGCGCTGTGATGTTTATCTGTAGGCCTCTTAGGCCATATATTTGGATCTTGTTGTTTAGAACAACCTAATTTGCTTCCGCTTGATGTAATGTTGGGTCTGTGACCTCTGAATGTCATTTGCTATCTTTCTCTATTATAAGAGTTGAACTATAATGATTTGTGTCGTAGAGTCTGTGATGTGCCAGTTGTTCCACAAGTCTTGATCTCTCTATTATGCATTGAGGGTTGTGCCTGTGTTAAGGCATCAATCGGGGTGTTGTGTTGCCGATGATCCATTCCGAGCAACACCTGCCAAAGGTTTTGGCCGGGGATTGGTAAACCCGTAACCTCCGGTTGTATCGCTTAACCGGTGACACACAGCATCATTGTATACAGTCGGGTCGGGGCGCCACAAGTTGGTATCAGAGCAGTACTGCCTGTAGGAAACCCTTCTACTGGTCGATGTTGAGTCTAGTGTTTGTGAAAATATTTTTAACCTAAAAAGGAGTTGTGAAAACCATCTTAGGATTCTTTTACTCCTTATCTGGTTACACTCTAATCTCGGAGCAAACTTACCTCGATTTGAGTTAAATGTTTTACTTCTCACCTGTTACTTCAAAATTAGGAGAAACGTGGGGGGGGTGCGACCTTTAGTGTTATGTGTCACGTTGCTCCCGCTGCGTTGCAATCCCAAATCAACTCAGATGTTTCTACCGAATCAAATCCCTTGATCCTTTCTTTGGGTTTTAACCCATGGACTTGAACCTAAGGTCCCGGATTGTGCCAACTAGAGTGTGTTAAGTGGTGACTTCTTAACTCTCGCTAGTAGCACATGATGCTGATCTTCGACCCAAGTTCTATCTTGTTGATTCCATGTCAATTGTTGTACAATGTATTATCGTCCCTAGTCTGAGTACTTGTGTAGACGCTAATACTATTGTTCGACCATTCGGAGAAAGATACTAACTGTGTCACTGTCAAATCTCCAGAATGGCTCGAGGAGGTCGTGGAGGCCGTGGTGGTCGCGGTAACCACGATGATGATGAGGATGATCTGCCGCCACCACCCTCGATGGCTGAGGTCTTGATGGCCATTGAGGAGAACCGTGGGCGCAATGAGCGCTTGCTTGAGCAGTTGGTGCAGCAGAATGCACGGAGGAACGAGTGCAACACTCTCACCGAGTTCCTGCGCTCGCAGCCACCCACCTTTGCTGATGCTAAGGAGCCACTGGAAGCTGATGATTGGCTTCGTGCCTTGGAGCGCAAGTTCTCCGCGCTGCATGTCCCATTGGCTGAACAAGTCAACTTTGCCACCTATCTCTTGGTTGGTGCTGCTGGCTGTTGGTGGGAAAGCAATGTGGCCATGCTTCCAGCCAACCATGTCTTCACCTGGGCTGATTTCCGCACTGCCTTTCGAGCGGAGTACATTCCCCAGCCTATCATGGACTTGAAGAGGAGGGAGTTCCTGGATTTGCAACAGGGACGGATGGACCTCCGCACTTATGGTCGTGAGTTCAACCATCTCTCTCGTTACGCCCCAAGGGACGTGACCAATGATGCTGACAAGCAAGAGCTGTTCCGCAAGGGTCTGACTCCGCAGCTCCGCTACGAGCTATTGCCCTTCAGGTTCCAGACCTATCAGGAGCTGTTCAACCAGGCTTTTACTCTTGAGCAAGGAAGAAAGGAACTTGAAGCTTCCAAGAGGCCCGCACACGGGGACCACCAGAGTTCCTCGGGTTCTGAGAGCAAGAAGCGCAGGGTGTTTGTTCCATACAGCGATGTACCTCGTGATCCCTTCATGCCGAGGGCAACAGGATATAGGCCACCTCCTCCGCGTCCCACTACTTCGACACTTGGGATAGGCGGGAGTGGGTACCGTCCTATGCTACCTGCTCCACCTGGACTCACTTGCTACACATGTGGCCAGGCTGGCCACTACTCTAGGGAGTGCCCCCAGAAGGCCCCTCTCACGATAACTCCTGCACGAGCCCCTGCCACTCCAACTGGCAAGGCTGGACCTATGGTGCGTGGTCGCCTGAACCACATCTCTGCTGAAGAAGCTGAAGACGACCCCGGCGTTCTTATGGGTGAGTTACGAATCAACGGCAATGCAGCTACAGTTTTGTTTGACTCTGGGCATCGCATTCATTTATATCCATAGCTTTTGCAAAGGGCCACAAAATACCGTTCGAGAAAATGGGCCATCCCTTGGTGATTGCCACTCCTGGCTCCAAATGGCAAACCGATGGGGTTACTCCTGAGGTCCAGATTAATATAGGTTCCTTGTCTTTTCCTTATGCGTTGGTAGCTCTGAAGTCCAAAGGCATTGATGTCATACTGGGCATGAACTGGCTAACCAAATACCGGGCTAATCTCGACTGTGCCGCCAAGACCATTACTGTGACCGCTCCTGCCAGTGACATTGTGAAGTATTGGCCTGCAACATCAATACCCCCGTCCGCTATCATACCCAAGTCACCCGAGATCCTCCTTTGCTTTATGGAAGGCGAATCCCCTCCTGAGATCCAGGACATACACGTGGTGTGTGACTTCCCGGATGTGTTCCCGGAAGAGTTGCCTGGCATGCCTCCTGACCGAAGTGTGGAGTTTGTCATAGAGCTACTCCCCGGTACCGCTCCAATTTCCAAGAAGCCCTACCGTATGCCGGTGGAAGAGTTGGCTCTGTTGAAAGAGCAAATTGATCTGTTGCTAGCAAAGGAGTTCATCCAGCCTAGCAGTTCACCTTGGGGTTGTCCGGTACTCTTTGTCAAGAAAAGGGATTCTACCGTGCCTCGTCTAGTCTCTGACTATCGACTGTTGAATGCGGTGACAATCAAGAACAAGTATCATATTCCTCGCATCAATGATCTGTTGGATCAGTGTGGGGACCCCGGACTAGCTGTCCGAAATACCTGATTATGCTTAACACAACGATCCCGTGATCAGTCTGTCGTTGCACATAATCCAAATTCGATACCAAAGTTTACATCCATTACAGTACCGAATAAAAAGTCTTACATAAATGGTCATTTAGACCAAGTTCTTACATAGGTGCCTTCATGGGCCAACCAAAATATCAGCGGAAGCTACGGCGTAGTAGACATCATATCCTAACGACGACGACCCGACAGGCAGCTGACTTGTGGAGATCCTTAGTTCGCATAGAAGTCACCATACTCCTGCTCGGCGTAGTGCTCCTCCTCGTAGTCTGGCTAGGACAATAGCCAGGGACGAAACCAATATGAGTACATTTAAATGTACTCGCAAAATACCCCAACATGAGTATGCACTAATTTTGTTTTAACTTCAACTTTTATTTATTTAAAACATCTCTATATCTTTATTGAAAAAGGTAAGAAGAGTTTTATAACTGTTTTTAAAAGAAGTCACCATCTCTTTTGTTTCTCCAAAAAACTTCTCCTTTTTCTGACCAAGACTCACCAGGGTCCAATTATTCCCACAACTCATACCACTCCATTTGGTATAGTTGTTTTAACACCATCACCATTTTCAGTTCTTAAACTTAAAAGCTTTTCCAAAAACTTGCACATGATCTTAGGACAGCTTCCCAATTGTCCATATCCGAGGACTCGGCTATTCGAATAGTTTTGACCCTCTGCAGAGGTAGCACGCTTTTATCCCACATCCATCCGGTAACTCATCGTGTCAGCCACGTCCCGCCATACAAGTTGTATGCGAAGTTGAGCCACCGACCCTAGCCTCTCCTTTGCTCATGCTAGTATAGGATCCTACCCATATGATAATTCCCACCAACACTCAGTCCGGTCCCCGTCGGCAACCCTAAGTGTGATGACTCATATGTTTTTCCCGGCGACCACATTTATGAAGTCTTCAATCCTCCTCCTTATCTTTCCATAGAGTTTGAGTGAGGACCCAGGTCAGGGGAGTTCACAACCCATCCCCTCACGCATAACGGAGTCATCTCCGTTGATGAGGTATCCCATACTAATAAGAGCAATTATATGACTAAGCCCCGTTCCCATATGGGGGTAAATGTGGTCGCACAGATTAAGATTGGTTGTCATAGTACTAGGATACTGTGCATTTTTCATCCACATCCTCCATTTCTCCATTTCAATACCGACATCTCGGTATTCCATAACCACACAAGTATTTCCAAAGGAGTTTTTGAATAAACAACATTGTTTTCCATCCTAAAGTTTTATATAACTACTACATAGGGTGGCAAAAATAATTTCCATACACTTTTTGAAAAGGTTTTGTAAATCATTGCTTTAAGAGTAAATCATTTGCTCAAAGTAGATGCATATATGTTTAGGTGCAAGCTCAGAGGGTAGCTTGCCTTGCTCGGCAAAGTGGGCTTGATCTTGATCTTCAGGTTCAACAAATTCCCCCTCCTCGATAAATCCAGCAACGTTCTCGTCTAATCGATAACAAACAAATGCAAGCAATCACTAATCTACTCAAACAAAATTACATCATTACAATCCTAAATGCTCTAAATAGCCACTGCATTCCTCAAGCAAGACAATTTAATTTCAAAATAATTGAATTAAACATTATTTGCTTAAGTCCAAATAAGGCAGAAACTTGTTAAACATGTTTATTTCCACAACTTAAGTTCTGTTGGTCACAAAAATACAAACTAAATTTCTATAGAAAGCTACTGATGTGTAGAAGACAACCCAATTTGAATTGGATCATTTGGATTTACCAAACTCCCTACACATTGGGTTGAATCCAGTAGCTTAATAATCAAGTTTTGGTTACCAAATATGTTCTGTAGTTCCAAAAATTAAATCCTTTTAGGGTTTAGTAAACAAGGCTATATGTGAGCTAACAAAATTGGTCCTATCCCATTTGGGTCAACCAATAAACATATTTGTTTGTTTTATCCTAGAAGGGTTTATCTTAAAGTCAACAACTAATAATGCTTAATTAATTCTACCAAAATTAGGGGAGCTAATACAAGCCAGTACTAAGCTAGCAAAATTGGTTTGGAATTATTTGGACTAACAGAGTACCAGAAACAAACAAGTTTAGATTTTAAACCTTCTGTGGCATTTTCAATAACACTTTTTATCTATTTAATTAAATGACATGAGATCAATTGTGTTCGTTAAACAATTTCATAAGCTTTCCAGAACAATTGAGTTTGATTTATTTGGATTCCTAATTCTCAAGTTATTGAATTTCAAAGTCAGGACCAGTACTGACTTCTTAGAGAGGAATTTAAATTCGAAATTAAATCTCTCTGGATAAAGTTGAAAAGGCTGACAGGTGGGACCCAGTGGTCAGTGGCACAGCGCTCGCGGGAAAAATTAATAAAACCCTGACGAGCGGGGCCCGCTTGTCAGTCTCTCTCTAATCGAAATGGTAAGGCACCGTTGGATCGAGATCCAACGGCTCAGGGACGAGTCCATCGGCGACGACCATTTCTAGGCGGCGCCGTGGCTCCGGCGACGGCGAGCAGCACGATTCGCTCACCTGAGAGGGCTAGGGACGGCGGAGATGGTGCAGATCGACGGCGGTGGTGTAGTGGAAGCTCCTGGCCGAGTTGCGCTTCCTGGGAAGGAGTGGTTCGTCGGCGGCGAGCTCCGGAACTTCCTCGGCTACGGGCACGAACTCCGGCGATCTCCTGGCGAGGCTCTGGTGCACGAAACAGAGGGAAAAGAGGGGCGGATGAGCACGGTGACAAAGGGGATGCGAGTGAGGGCCAGAGAAGTGAGAGGGAAGCAGCAGCACGGCACAGCCGTGTCGTCGCCTACCTCGGACTGTCGAGCACGGGCACGAGCAGCAGCGAGCTCGCTGCAGCGGCTCCGCCCTCCTGGCGGTGCACGGGCGAGTGGAGGGTGTGGTGGAGAAGGGGAGAGACAGTGGGGCATGGGGAACTGCGAGGTGCGGGCTCGGGTTTAAATAGGCGCGACGGCGGCGCACGGTGGTCGCGGTCCAGCGGCGTCCAGAGGGCGGGAGAGGCCGTTGCGCGGTGTCTGGGGGGTCCGGGCGTGGGCTAGCGTTCGCGGCGTAGAGGATCGCGTGCCGAGGTGCCGCGGGCTGGGCCAATTTTGGCCGGCGCCGTCCAACTCCTCCGCGGCGTGCATCGGGGGACAACGGCGTTAAGGCGAGGGGAGAGGGTCTCTTCTGCCCGCAGAGGGTGCAGAGGCTCGGGGGCGAGGGTGAACGCGGGCAAGGGGGCCCTGGGGGGCCTGGGAACGGCGACGTCGACCATGGCGCCACGGCGACAGCGACAGTGAGCTAGGGGAGGTAGGAGACGACGACGTTTTTGCAAAAAAAAAACCTGGCTCCTGTGCGTGACTTCTTTTCCTTCTTCTTTCTTCTAATTACGGTTTAGTCCTTCTGTTTAATTCCAGAATCACTTCTTGATTTAATTTGAGGCAATAAATCAATTTATAAAAATTTGTCAAAATTTGTGGGGCCTTCCCATGATGTACAGAAGCTCCACAAAAATTGGCATAAAATAATAAAATGTTTTGAAACATTTTCTTTTATAGAGTTTTAATTAAGGCATTTTAATTTATTTTTACTTTGTTTACTTTTGAATTTTAAAAGCTAGTTTGAAAATATTATTTGAGAGAGACAAGTAGTAAGGGTGAAATGGGAGGGTTTGCAATACCACTCCACTAAATTTTGTTGGAAACAAAATGAGATCCTCACTTGGAGAATTTTATGTGACACTTGTCACTTTATTTTCTTGCTTTTCTTTTTATTTTATTTCTCTTCTATTCTTCTTGTTTTAAAATAGAGCAAACAACACACAAACAAGGAGAATTAAACAACACAAGCAAGAACGTGAGATCAACACATATAATTTAACAAAAGTTTTTGTTGGCTCCCATTTTTAGAATTAATAATACTTGTTAATAATTTTGGGATGTTACAATCAGTTAGCTGGTGCAACGGTATTCTCCAAGATGGATCTGAGGTCAGGCTACCATCAGATAAAAATCAGAAAGGAGGATATTCCCAAGACGGCTTTTGTTACTCGTTATGGCTCATATGAGTACACTGTCATGTCCTTTGGTCTCACAAATGCTCCAGCTACTTTCATGAGGCTCATGAACTCCATCTTCATGGATTATCTTGATAAGTTTGTTGTCATTTACATCGATGACATTCTCATCTATTCCAAAACCAATGAAGAGCACGAGGAACATCTTCGTTTGGTTCTGACAAGACTTCGAGAACACCGCCTTTATGCCAAGTTCTCCAAGTGTGAGTTTTGGTTGGATAATCTTATCTTCCTTGGTCACGTGATATCCGCTAATGGTGTGGCTGTCATCCCTGACAAGATTCAGTCCATTCTGGATTGGAAAACTCCAATGTCAGTCAAGGACATCCGTAGCTTTCTCGGATTGGCAGGTTATTACCGCCGGTTCATCGAAGGTTTCTCCAAGATAGCCAAGGCATTGACTGACCTTCTCAAGAAGGATACAAAGTTTGTATGGTCGGCCGAAGCTGAAGAGAGTTTCAAAACACTGAAAGCCAAACTCACCTCCGCTCCTGTGCTTGTCCTGCCGGATACAAGCAAGGATTTCATCGTCTTCTGTGACGCCTCTCTACAAGGCTTGGGCTGTGTGCTAATGCAAGATGGCCATGTGGTGGCATATGCTTCTCGCCAACTTAAGTCGCATGAGCTCAATTACCCTACTCATGATCTAGAGCTTGCCGCTGTGGTTTATGCTTTGAAGCAATGGAGACCATACCTGTTTGGCAACCGTTGCGAGATCTTCTCGGATCACAATAGTCTGAAGTACCTCTTCACCCAGCCGGATTTAAATCTCAGGCAAAGGCGTTGGTTGGAGTTAATCACGGACTATAATGTGAGTCTGAACTATCAACCCGGCAAAGCAAACGTCGTGGCTGACGCGCTAAGTCGGAAGTCCTATTGTAACAATCTGATGATTGAGAAGGCCCAACCCGCTCTTCATGAAGAGTTCGCCCGTTTGAACCTGGAAATTGTTCCCTCTGGTTATCTTGCAAATCTGGAGATCAAATCTACTCTTGTAGACCAGATTAAGGATGCTCAAACTCGTGACAAGGGTATCCAGAAAATCAAAGGGAACATTGCTAGCGGGAAGGCAAAATGTTTTTCTGTCAATGAATCCGGAGTTGTTTATTTTGGTGACCGCTTGTTATTGCCAAAGAAACGAAAATTGAGGGAGCTGATCCTCCAAGAAGCTCATGAATCTCCTCTCTATTCATCCCGGTAGTACTAAGATGTACCAAGACCTTCGACCACTATTCTGGTGGACTCGTATGAAACGAGAAATTGCCAAGTATGTTGCTGAATGCGACACCTGTCGACGGGTAAAAGCTGAACATCAAAGACCTGCCGGCACTCTTCGCCCTATTGCCGTCCCCGAGTGGAAATGGGATGAAATTGGTATGGACTTCATCACCGGGTTTCCCCGGTCTCAAAAGGGCAACAATGCTACCTGGGTAATCATCGATCGTCTTTCCAAGGTTGCTCACTTCCTACCCGTTCGTGATGATATACGTGCAAGTCAACTTGCTGATTTATATTTGGCTCGTATCGTTCCATTGCATGGGGTCCCTCTGAGGATCATATCGGACCGTGGAAGTATCTTTGTATCCAAGTTCTGGCAGAGTTTCCAAACTGCTATGGGGTCCCGTCTCAACTTCAGTACCGCCTACCATCCTCAAACTGATGGTCAAACCGAAAGAGTGAACCAAGTGTTGGAGGACATGCTTCGGGCATGTGTGATCTCTTTTGGCAAGGGTTGGGAAAAGTATCTCCCTTTCGCGGAGTTCTCCTACAACAATAGCTATCAAGCTAGTCTGGGCATGGCTCCATTCGAGGCTCTATATGGAAGAAAATGCCGTACTCCTCTGAATTGGTCCGAAACCGGAGAGAGAGAGTACTCTTTGGTCCTGACATGATCAATGAAGCTGAGGAGAAGGTTCGGATCATAAGAGAGAATCTGAAGATTGCTCAGTCTAGGCAGAAGAGCTACTATGATAAGCATCATCAGGAAATTCACTACGAAATTGGTGATAAAGCTTATCTCTGTGTCTCTCCCCTTCGTGGCGTTCGCCGCTTCGGAATCAAAGGAAAATTGGCCCCTCGCTATGTTGGTCCTTTCACCGTTCTAGAAAAGCGAGGAGATCTTTCTTATAAGTTGGAGTTACCGGTCAAATTCCCAAATGTACATGATGTGTTTCATGTCTCCCAACTTTGCCGGTGCTTCAAGGATCCTATCCATGGGGTCAATCATGAAGAGCTAGATCTACAAGAAGATCTCACTTATCACAAGCATCCTATCCTTGTCTTGGATGAAGCTCAAAGAAAGACCCGCAACAAGACTACCAAATTCCTCAAAGTTCAATGGTCACATCATTCCGAGGAAGAAGCAACTTGGGAACGAGAGTCTAGTCTTCGGGAGGAGTATCCCGACTTCTTTTCGCACTCTTAGAATCTCGGGGCGAGATTCCTGTAAGGAGGGTAGTGTTGTAACAGCCCAAAGCTGAGAACCTAAAAACCGGTGTAAATTTTTCACTTTTGTGTTAATTGCATCATGGCATCCATGCATAAACATGGCTCTTCTGAGTTAATACAACTTTGATATCGAAATAATATGAAGTTGCTAAAACCAAATGCCAAAGTGCTTCAACAAAGTCCCCAAACAAAGAAGACACTCAAAGCTGCAAAACAAAAATACTTGGACATCCATATTGGTCAAGGGAGTTCTAAGAGTTCAAAATGTTATTTTGGACTTGCTCTAAATTTTGTTGCTAAAGGATTATAATTTGGGGAATTAGAAAATTGCCCGAATTGAAACCTATGAACAAAGTGGTACCAAACTATTCTATGTTGGAGCCCTAATTTTTGTGTAGCTTCTACTCAATATGGGGAGGCTCCCCAAATTTTCCCAAAATTTTATAAAATGTTTTGGTGCCCTAATAAAATTCAGGAACTGAAAGAGAGGAAAAAAAAACCCAGGCGGCGGTACCACCGCTGGGTTAAGCGGTACTACCGCCCGGGAGCTGCCGCCACCGCTACCGCAGCCGCTACCGCCAGAATCGGCGTCCGACGTGCTTGACCGGTACCAACAAGTACCGCTGCCGGTACCGCCGAAGTGGGAAGAGCGAAACCAGACCGCACCAGCGGTACCACCGCTGGGTTAAGCGGTAGTACCGCCGCTGCGGGATTTTTCAGCACGGCTTCGGGGCCACCCCGTTCTCCCCATGCCCCATCCCTTCACTTGCTCCTCTTCCTCTCTCTCCTTTTTCCCCACGAGCTCCAAACCGAGCCCGCCATGGCCGAGCTCGCCGCCGGAGATTGAGCTAGGCCCGAGCAAATCAAAGACCATAGGAAGTTGCACCTCGACGTCCTCTACCATCTCACCGAAGGAATCAAGCCAGGGTGTTGTACATTGCCCAGATTCGCGTTCTTCGTCCGGGACGTGCGCCGCACTCCAAGCAAGTCGACGACGACTCTGACCTTCCCTTCCTTCGGCAAGCCTACCCACGAGTTCAGGGTGAGCATGCGAACCTTTCCATGTTTTTCCCTCGCTCCCTCTTGCTCTCTAGCTCAAATCCATCGAGGCTCGCCGTTGCACGGCTTCGGCGTGTGCATCGGGTAATCCGAGTCCAACTCTATCGGATAATCCAACACACCGGATATTCCGGTTACTGTTTCCACCGGATAATCCGGCTGACCTGTTCTGACTTTAATACAAACCTGTTCTCCTCAATCTTTGTAATCCGGTTACAAGTATGTTTAATCCCCCCCCAAACCATGCATCTTCACATGTTCATGTCATTAATATGCAAAGTTAACCATAGGGTTCATCTATTGTGTTCAACAAGTAAAGTTGAAGCATTACTTAATTCCACGGTATATTCGAGATGTGGCCCTTTTCGCATCCGAACTCCGTTTAAGTTGACTAGCTTGATTCATCCTTTTCTGGAGGATTTAAAATGCCATGCCATCATGTGTTTGCGCATTGCATTTGTTAATAAATGTGAGGTGTTTGATGGTTGTCTCCCGTGCGCTATGTTTCGATAGGTCAAGCAGACGGGGTTCCCCCGCAATACCCGATGATCCCTACTACCAGCACCCTGATCAAGGCAAGCGTAACCCCCCCTCTGAGCATGTCTTATCCTATATTTCCGCAAATATTTTCTCCACTATAATATTGCATGCGGTTCCAAATGTCAATTTTATTGGATTAGAGTATCCTATAGTTGCATTAAGATTCCGATGCCAACACCTGTTTTTCCTCCTAATATCCATAGGATTGTATTGTTGGCCGAGATAATTACTATGCTATGTTGATGCTTAGCCATGCTTAGTAGATGCTTAGCTGTACGATGGATGGTTTGTGGTGGAAACAGGTGATGAGATAAATGGTTGATGGTGGAGGATTGTGGTGATGGATAATAAAATGCTAAAAGGTGGGGATGAGAGGCCACGGTGGTTGTGGTGTTTTGTCTCGTTCTCGCCGCCTAGGTGTGAGTTCTGTACCTCCTGAACCAAGACTGAGCGTGCAACCATGCGTGAGGCCTATGCATCCGCAGTGCAGGAACCCTCATAGACTAAATAACTCGAGCGGGGCTAGCCAGGGTCCTCTAGTTCGGGCTTCCATTTGCGCGTGCGTGATGACGGTGGTATGAACTGGGATGAGGATGGTGGTGTTAGGAAAATGAGTGGCTGTGGGGCGGGGTGTTGTGATCCTGGCAGTCCTACCGCCACTGATGATCCTGGAAAGTCCTTAACGAGGGAGAAGTCGACACCGCTCCCACCCAGCCGGCTCTCCAAGGAAGAGAGCTAAAAGCTAGGTAATGGGCCGGACGGTACGCGTGGTAAACATTGTACACCCCGGCAGGGTTAAATCTTTTCGAAAAGCCGTGTCCACGGTTACGGACGACTTGGGAATGGACGATGATCATAGAATAACTTTAACGGAATGATTAAAAACTGGGTACTAGAGGTACCACTCAAGACTGTAAGGTGAGCTTCCTCGAGGGTGATTCAGGGAGGTGCCTTTGATGAACAGGTACAATGGTTGGTGATGGTTGATGTTGAGAAAGGCGATGAAAGAAAGAGTTACTCCTTACCTCTTTTGAAAATATTCTGAATAGTCGATGCCTTTGAGTTATGTTTTAATAAATAAAATCAGCTTTATGCAAAACAACCATATAACTTTGAAAGCCTCATCGAGCTAGAGCTCTATATATAATCTTGCGAGTTCGTCGAACTCAACGTCGTTTGTTTTGTTTCAGAGGAGGACTTCACCGATCTCGAAGGTGGGTTCTTTGTGGACGTCGACGAGTAGTCTGGGGTTCCCAGGTGGCAGCTTGGGACATCCCGGGTCAGCTGGCGCTGTGATGATTATCTGTAGGCCTCTTAGGCCATATATTTGGATCTTGTTGTTTAGAACAACCTAATTTGCTTCCGCTTGATGTAATGTTGGGTCTGTGACCTCTGAATGTCATTTGCTATCTTTCTCTATTATAAGAGTTGAAATATAATGCTTTGTGTCGTAGAGTCTGTGATGTGCCAGTTGTTCCACAAGTCTTGATATCTCTATTATGCAGTGAGGGTTGTGCCTGTGTTAAGGCATCAATCGGGGTGTTGTGTTGCCGATGATCCATTCCGAGCAACACCTGCCAAAGGTTTTGACCGGGGATTGGTAAACCCGTAACCTCCGGTTGTATCGCTTAACCGGTGACACACATCATCATTGTATGATAGTCAGGTCGGGGCGCCACAGTGGCCTACCTCAAGATGAAGATGCCTGGCCCGAATGGTATCATCACCGTTACGGGAGATTACAAGAAGGCCATACAGTGTGCCACGGTTGGTTCCACCTTAGCCGAATCATTGGTGATCCAAGCTGAGAAGAGCAAGATGCATGAAGTAGTGGCAATGGCGAAGTCAGCTCAGCTCGGCGTGCAGGCTATGACCAATCCGGATGCAGGTGCAACATTTGAGGTGCTCAAGGAGACAAAGAAGATCCCCATTGACCCGGAGAATCCGGAGCGCATGGCCATCATTGGTGCCGGATTGGGCGAGAAATAGGAAAGTGCGCTCTGTCACTTCCTCCGTGAGAATCGGGATATCTTTGCATGGTCGGCTAAGGACCTGCCTGGTGTTCCGAGGGAGTTGGCAGAGCACTCTTTATTTGTCAGGCCGGATGTGAAGCCGGTGAGGCAACCGACTCGTCGTCTTTCAGACGATCGAAGAAAAGTGGTGCTGGATGAGCTGGCTAAGCTACTTGCAGCCGGATTCATTATGGAGGTGTTGCATCCAGACTGGATATCCAATCCGGTTCTGGTAGAGAAGAAGAAGGACGAACCAGCGGTGATCAAGGTGTGGCGTATGTGCATCGACTTCACCAACCTGAACAAGGCGTGCCCGAAGGATCCATTTCCTTTACCTCGGATTGATCAAGTGATCGATTCTACTGCTGGGTGTGAGTTGTTGTCTTTTATTGATGCGTACTCTGGTTTTCACCAGATACCACTGAACCCAAAGATCAAATAAAGACTGCTTTTATTACCCCGTACGGGGCGTATTGCTATCGTGTCATGTGTTTCGGTTTGAGAAATGCCGGTGCAACTTATCAGAGATGTATGCAGAAATGCTTACACTCTCAAATGGGCAAAAATGTGCAGGTGTATGTCGATGATATCGTCATCAAAACTAAAGAAAAACGCACTCTCCTCGAGGATCTCGAGGAAACATTTGTGAACTTGAGAAAGTATCGGTTAAAATTGAATCCGGATAAATGCACCTTTGGTGTCCCGGCTGGAAAGTTGCTCGGTTTCCTTGTATCGAGCCGAGGTATTGAGGTGAATCCGGCTAAGATCCGAGCCATAGAAAACATGAAATTGCCTAAATGTCTAAAAGATGTGCAAAAGTTCACTGGGTGTCTAGCCTCGTTAAGTCGGTTTGTGAGTCGGCTAGGAGAAAAAGCCTTGCCCTTGTATCAGTTGATGAAAAAGAGCACCGGGTTCACATGGACCCCGCAGGCAGACTCGGCTTTCAATGAATTAAAAAAGATGTTGTCCACTGCACCAATTTTGGCATCACCTTTGCCGAATGAGCCAATGCTACTTTACATTGCGGCTACTAACCGGGTCGTAAGTGTGGTGATAGTGGTAGAGCGAGAAGAGGAGGGTAAATCCGTGCAGAGACCGGTGTACTATTTAAGTGAGGTGATCTCAACCTCAAAGCAAAATTATCCTCACTACCAGAAGATGACATATGGTGTATACCTGGCGGCCAAGAAGTTGAAACATTACTTCCAGGAGCACCCGATCACCGTAGTATGCGAAGCTCCAATCTCGGAAATCATTGGGTGCAAAGATGCGACTGGCCGAGTTGCCAAATGGGCAATAGAAGTGTCTCCTTACACCCCGCATTATGAGAGAAGAGATGCTATCAAGTCTCAGGCTTTACCGGATTTCCTTTGTGACTGGGCCGAGATGCAGTATGAGCCACCCAAGCCGGATTACAATTACTGGAAGTTGCACTTTGATGGCTCCAAAACCAAAATCGGACTAGGTGCTGGGATAGTACTCATCACCGAAGCAAGATCAGTTGCGATATGTGTTGCAGATTCATTTCTCAGCATCAAACAATGTGGCCGAATATGAGGCACTGATCCATGGGCTTAATGTGGCTAGAGATATCGGCATCCGCCGGATAGAATGTTTTGGTGATTCAGATTTAGTGGTGCAGCAGTCTTCTGGAAATTGGGATGCGCTTGATGCCAATATGGCACTATATCGGTTTCATGTCCAGAAAATTTCAGGATTTTTTGAAGGCTGCGAGTACAAGCACATACCTCGGCTGGAGAACGAAGCTGCTGATATCCTGTCAAAGCTTGGGTCGTCTAGGGATGCAATCCCACCCGGGATATCCTTGAATCACCTAAGGATCCCTTCAATTAAGCCTTCGCCTGATTCCGAGTCAATTTTTATCCCAAAACAAGAATCTGAGGCTGTTCCTATGAATGTTGATGTCGGGTACATTTGAAGACCCGGGGACTGCGCACCGAGACTCGGGGAATGATAACCGAATCTTAGGGAAGAGGAGAAGAGAGGAAGATGGTGCTAACCGAATCTTAGGGAACAGACAGAGACTGATAGAAGAAATAATGGCGGCCGAACCAGTTGAAATAGATGAGCACTTATTCCCTTTGCATCCAGTACCGAAGTGGGCTGAAGAAATCATGAAGTTCATGTCGGAGGGGAGTTTGCCAAATGATGAAACCGAAGCTAGGCGAGTGCAGAGGAGGTCCAAGGGTTACACCATTATCAACAAGGAGTTATACAAAAGGAGTGCAACCGAGGTGCTACAACGTTGCGTGGAGCCAGCCGAGGGCAAGGAGATGCTCTTGGAGATACATCAAGGAGAATGTGGGCATCATTGCAGTACAAGAGCCCTGGTGGCTAAGTATTCCGGCATGGGTTTTACTGGCCCACTGCTCATACGGATGCAGAGGACATAGTCCGGAAATGTGAAGGATGCCAAAGGTTTGCCAAGCAGACACACCTGCCCGCATCGGCGCTCAAAACAATTCCTATCACTTGGCCATTTGCTGTGTGGTGTTTGGATATGGTGGGAGAATTCAAGCCGGCTCGAGGTAACATGACACATATGCTGGTAATGGTGGATAAGTTCACCAAGTGGATAGAGGTGAAACCAATCCGGAAAGTGGATGGTCATTCAGCTGTAACTTTCCTGAAAGAAATCATTTTGAGATACGGTTACCCTCATAGTATCATCTCGGATAATGGCACGAACTTTGGTGTGGGAGAGTTTGCTCGATTCTGTATGGATAAGGGGATCCGGTTAGACATAGCCTCAGTGGCACATCCGGAGTCCAATGGACAGGTGGAAAGATCAAATGCTTTGGTATTAGCCGGGATAAAAGCTCGGTTAATGGAACCTCTGGTAAAGACTCCGGGGTGCTGGATAGATGAGATACCATCAGTACTATGGGGTCTAAGGACCACGCCGAATCGGTCAACTGGCTATACGCCATTTTTTCTGGTCTATGGGGCAGAAGCAGTGCTACCCACTGACATAGAATATGATGCACCAAGGGTGACGATGTATACCGAAACCGAGGCAAAAGAGGCCCGGGAAGATGCAGTGGATCTGCTAGAGGAAGCAAGAGAATTGGCCCTATCTCGGACAGCAGTATACCAGCAGAGTCTCCGACGTTATCATAGTCGGAAAATCAGCCCTCGAATGTTTCATGAGGGAGATCTAGTACTAAGGCTGGTGCAGCGCAGCAAAGGCCGACACAAGTTATCACCTCCATGGGAGGGACCGTTCATTGTGAGCAAGGCTATGCACAATGACTCGTACTACCTTGTAGATGCACAGGAACCAAGGACGGATGGCCTGGACAGACCCGGACAAGAAACCAAGCGACCCGCTCTGCTTCGACCCTTTTACTCTTAAGGGGCGCAATGTATGTATCTCAGTTTATTATAAATGAAATTTCGGCAATCCGAGTCTGGACTCGGGGACTGCCTCGTCCTTATGCATGAGTTTTTTATTACTGTTTTGTCCTTACCGTTCATGTGTCGGATTGCTTTGAACCTCGTCCCAAAATTCAAGTAATGTATGCTATGTTGTTGATTTTGTGACTCGACTGACAAACACCAAAATGGTAGTCAAGAGCAGAGGTTGGAGAATATGGGAAACATGAAAATGGACTTGGGGACTCGGTCCAAAACCGATTCGGCACGTGTCGTTTACTAACCCCTATTATTTCTTTTTTTTTTTATGTTAGATGATTCTAAACCACAACTCGCATGTTGCAAGTATTGTATGCTATGATTCCTATCTGTGACTCGACTGTCGAACAACAAGAAAACAGACTCGGGGACTCGGTTTAAGATGATCCAACATAAACCTAGTCCGGATCGCATTAAGCAAAATAAAAGTAGTCTCAGAAGAACTTAAACTGTATATTACATCTGCTCCCGGCATACTGGGGATTTAATGTTTTTCATTAAGATAATTCAGGAGGAGGAAGCCTAGGTTGCAGGAGACTCGGTTGCAGGGATGGACTCGGATGTTGGAGGAACCTCGGTTGAAAGAGGACCCTCACTTGCAGGAATGACCTTGGACGGAGAGCTTGAAGGCTTGGCAGACTCGGAAGCATCCGGATCAGCCGAAGACTTGGCGGTCTTGACTAAGCCTTGTCCGGCAGTCTTAGCCGAGTCAGTGGCTGGTGTCTTGGAGGTCTTGGCTAGAGATTGTTCGGCGATCTTAGCCGAGTCAGAAGCTGGCACTTTGGTGGACTCGGTACGAGGTTGATCGGCAGAGTTAGCCGAATCACCAGACTCGCCCTTAGACTCGGCGTATTCTTGAATTGAAGCATCGTCTGATTCCTCTTCTTCAGTTTCTTCCCCATCTGAGTAGACCGGAGCGTCCAGATCAAGATACTTCGTATTTGCAAATTCGGCCATAAAATTGGCAGCTTCTTCGCGGATCTGGATCTGGTTCGGATCTGAAGCCCATGAAGAACCCTCGCGAAGTGAGCGCACTTTGACAAGATCAATCAGTTCATACCAAGACATGATAAATAGCAAAGCTGCGTCAGCACCAGCGCGGGCAGACAAAGATCTCCACTGCTTTAACCGGGTCTTTGCCTGATCCAGGTCTTTGATTAGCTCATCCGCAGATCGGGCTTGCCGAGCTTCAGGAAACAAGACTTGGTGAGCTTTGAGACTGGCATTGAACAGATCAGTGTGGGACTCCTTTAAAGGAGCAATCCGAGCTTTAAGTGCAGTAATGTGGTCTTCGATATCCCACGTATCGAGTAGGGGAGCCCCAGTTAACTTAGCTCTCTCAGCTCGGGCATCTCTCATAGCTTTGGCGGCTTGAAACCGGATGCTGGTAAACTCTCCTACATATAGATGAGCTAACACTGAGTTAGACGAGAGGGAACAAAAATTATGAGTCGGATAAGAGCAGAAGGGAAAGAGGAGATTCGGCAAACTTACGATCCATGTCTTCATTGAGGCTAGCAAGGCCAGACAGCCATTTTGCGCTGATCACCTTGTGAGCAGCCAGATCATCTTTCACCGCTTTAGCTTCGGCTTCAGCGTCTTCAACGACCGTTTTGATTTTCTAGTCCAATTCGGCTCGTTTCACAAGCCCGGCTTTCAGAGTATCTCGCTCCTTCTGGATGAGTCTTTCTCTCTCTGCAGCGTATCCCGATCGTTCTTGAGCTTGGCCTTCACCTTTCCAACCCGGTCAAGCTCCCGTTGGAGCCGAGTCACTTCTGACTTTTCCTCCGATAAAGCGCGCTTGTGCTCCTGATCTTTCTTTTCATCTCCTCACCTTGCGCATCGAAGGAAGTTTGGAGGGCCTGGTGTTGCAAGACTAGCTGCTTAAAGATCCGGCTGCGAGTAGTCGTGCATTCCTGAAAGAAAAAAGGTTAATGGCGTAAAAAGAGTCTCGGGGACTGGCACCCGAGACTGTTGAAAAAACTAGCAAGATGGAGCCAAAATGAATCTCGGGGACTGGAGGCCCGAGATTGATAAAAAAAGTAACCGACTCAACTGGAAAAGAGACTCGGGGACTGGGAGTCCCACGATTTTCTCGGCTAAAACTAAGTTCACGATCAATTTTTTTTAGAGATTCAAGCCGAATGACTTTCTTACTCAGAGGAGTATCAGTCGTTCGACCCGAATCTCGGGGACTGGGAATAGTGCAAGTTGATCATGATAACATAAAAGCAAGATTCGGCAAAGTTACCTCGAGGACCCGGTTAGCGTCGACGACCGAGGCCTGCACAGAGTGTAGAGATTGAAACATCCAGCTAGGGCCAGCCGGATGTGCGACGCTGTTGTAGAGGAGCCTTCGGCAAGGTCCACAGCATTCCAAGCTTTAACAAATTCCTCTGCGCAGCCGAGGTTGTCGCCGCTCGGAGTGCGGAGATTCGGCAGGACCTGGCCACTAAGTCGGGCGCGAGTAATCGCCTCAGAGAGTTGATCATGCACCCGAGTCACTGATGGAGTGAAGGAAATCTGCTTGCTAGCAACCACCTGCTTATCCGAGGTGGTTGAGGTATTGCTAGCGGCGGCCTGAGTCGACTTAGGAAGAGGCGATGCGCCCGGGGTCTTGGCCGGATCTGGTTGTTTCGATTGATTCTGGGGTTGATCCTGGACGGTCTTCTTCTTCTTCTCTGGGAGGGACGCTTGTTATGTTTCCTGTTGCTGCTTCTGCTGCTTCTCGAAGGACTGTTGCTGTTGTTTCTTCTTCTGCTGCTCTTGATTCAGCAGAGCTTGAGCCTTGGGGGTAGGGCGAGGATCCGGCTTAGGCAAAGATTTAGCCGAACTCTTGGGTTTCTCCTTCTCCAACTCCTTCAGAGGACGTGGCCAAGTTGAATCTCAGGTAGGAGCTGAGACTTCCTCTTTCTCCAGAACAGTAACCGACTCTGGAATGAGAGTTGGCGGAGGAGTCTTGGCAGTTGTGGCACGCGCGGGAGAGGTGGCCGTATCCAGTGGGGGAATGGGAGAAAGAATGGATGAATGAGTTTGCTCGGTGACGACGACGTCACTGCGTAAAGTAGAGTAAACAGTTAACTCGGATAACGATAACTCGGATAATAAAGGAAGAAAGCAAATGAAGTTAAGTTGGCATTACCCCTTGGTGGTAGGCATGGGCTTGAGCCGATTCGGCTTCAAGGCGGCTTTCTTTATTCTCTTGGCTGGAGGGGCATCTGATCCGGACGCATCATCGCGTTTCCGAGATGTCCCTTGAGCATCTGGTTTGGCTGGAACACGAGGTGGTGACCATGAAATCGGAATAGCATCAATGGGATTTAGGATCCGGCAATCATCATCTTCGTCGTCAGAAATGTTGTAAACAATTGATTGCTTACCCTTGCGGATGGGCTTGGTGCACGGAATCGGCAAATAATCGTCCATATCCGCATCCTCTTCGCCCTCGCGCAGTGGGCTGCGATCCCGTCCCCACACCTTGGTGGAGAGATCTCGATCTTCGGTGATTTGGTGGTCGAACAGCTGCAGTAGAGGCAAGGCAAGTTGGGATTAGTCCGATGACACTTTGGTGAAGTATGGATTAATTCGGAGAATGATGAACTAACCTGTGGTGGAAGTGAATCTCGGTGGAATGGCTCCACGCCCAATTCCACATGTCCGACATCTCGGTGTAAGCAATGGCGTTTACCCGTCTCTGACGGAAGCTCTGGTCAGGTCATGTTTGCTGATCTGGGTAGGATCTAGCAAACCGCTCATATGGCAAATCTTGTGCTGACGTTGTTGAAGAGGACTGACCCGGCGACAGAAGAAGGCTCGGAGGAGATCGTCCGAGAGCAGGCCCTTTTCCAGAAAATTCTCCAGAGTTTGATGTATGACTTGAAGCTCTGCAAGAGTGTCAGCCGGATCATATCTGAAGTTCAATTCGGCCGTGGGGGGCTCGATCTTGAACTCAGGCAAGTTGAGAGCATCATGGCCTTCAACGCTCTTCACGTAGAGGAAGGACCTTTGCCATTTCTTGCAAGTATCCAAGCCAGTGATCCGGGGAAAGATGGAACCCGTCCTCGGAGTGATGCTAGCCGAACCACAAGCGGTCATCGCCTTCGGGTCACTGCCCGGGATTGTCTGTTTCTGGAGGTGGAAGTACTTCGCCCAGGTTTCGACAGTCGGCCAGAGACCGAGATATCCCTCGGTAAAGGAGACAAAAGCCGACAGGGAGACAAAGGCGTTAGCCGGAAGGTGGTGAGGTTGCAGGCCAAAGAAGTCTAGGAATCTCCGGAAGAAGTCACTCGCCGGGAGTCCGAATCCGCGCTCGAAATGCGCTAGAAATACAACGCGTTCACCCGGTTGGATGACCGGTTCGAGTTCCTTCCCTGGTTTTCGGCATATAACGTTAGGTGTTATACGCCGGGTGCTCAGCAGCCATTCCAAGTCATCGTTTGTAACATCGAACCCTCCCAACTGCCGGGGGGCAACTTCGGCATATCCGAATCAGTCCTGCAAGAAATCGGAGATAACCGAGTTAGGAGCTGCGGAGTCTCAAATCCAGAGCGAGTCGGATAATGGTGTAACCGAATCAGCTGTTAAGGGATTCGGTAAAGGCTATCCCAGATAAAATTGTCTAGTTATTGCGGAAAAGTAATCCGGCTAGTAACTACAAACATCTTTTTCGTGAGAATCTAGGGTTACGCAAGATCTACCGCACCAGTAAAATAGAGAGGAAATCCCAAGTAAAAATTCGGTGGAACTACTCAAGCGGTGGCAGGCCAAACTAGGGCAATCTAGTGCAGAACCTGGAAACGAGATCTAGGGAATGCACTAAGGCGTGACAATGGACTCGTACGCGAGTGAATCTACCAGATACAAGCGCAAGTTCCCAGTGGGATATGAACTTGCTCGAGGTCGCCATGGCCGAAAGAAGAGGAACTTACGGTTGCAGTACGGCGAGGAGGAGGCCTGGCGAAGAAACGGCGGCACAGGGCGCGGTGCGCGGCTCCGGCGAGTCTTCTCCGGCGTTGTCGAGATCTTCGGTGCGGCAAGGTCGCAAGGCCGAAATCACAGCGGCGTCAATGGCACGGATGGAGTTCTCGAAGTGGGAGGTGTGGGGAAGAAGAAGAGGAACCCCGCACCCCTATATAGGGCCGCTAGGTGGTAACTGGCGCACTACCGCGCGGTTTTCGGGGCGTGGCCAGATCAAGTGTGCACTGAAACTCTGCGGTCGCAGCTGTGGCCATGTATTTCAAGCACATGATGGGTCATAGAATTGGAAGCGGTTCTGTAGATCGGGTGTGCCAGTTAGCGAAGAAACCGAGGAGACGCGGTCATTTAGTCAAATGCACTCAAGTACCTGGTGGATCCGGATAATGTGCTGTCAGTGGTATGTCAAATCAAATACCCGGATTACATGGCTTTGCGCAGAGATTCTCAGCCAGATGTCCCAGGAAGTCCTGAGACAAAATTATTCGATATGAGATTCGGTTAAGGGCATTTATTTTTAACCTACTACGGCCCTCCATCCGAGGTTGTAGGACCGCACCAGCTTCGGGGACTACTGTCGGGGGGCTGCCCCCGGGTAGGGCAAAGGGGTGATTAAGAGCTGTAGAGAGTAAGCCGGATCAAGTTCAATCCGGATCTCTTGGGCCGGATCCCTTGGACCGGATCACTTGGGAAAGTCAGTTAGTCTCAATCATGCTAAAGAACAGGGAGAAACTGAAGAGGATCCGGCAAAGGCTTGCCGAATCAGAGGAAGGAATACCGGCTTAACTTAGCCGGGTTGGTCAGGAAGGATCCGGATTGGGGCAATGTCGGATACTGCACAAAGGCCAAGTAATGTCAGTAAGTTCACGGGTCCTGCAGGCCTCCTGCCCGAGGCTCAGAAGACAGCCAGGTCAAGCCACGGGTTTTCCGGGTCACTAGGCCCTAGGCGCTGACTAGGCTAATTCGGGAAAGGGCGGTGGCCTAGGCTCCGGTGGGCTACGTTGGCTTAAGCTCAAAGAGGAAAAGATAGACCTGCCGTTGGACTGACGGTGAGCTGGACTGAGTGACAGTAGCCAGAGCTTGTCCTGTTCCTCTTGTCCATGCCATTATCATCTCCGGCCAGGGGCAAAAAGGTAATCCGGTTAGTGTATAAGTAGACTAGCACATCCTCCAGTGCGAGGAGAGAGAGACGGAGGAGGAACCCTAGAGCTCATTTTCCCCCCTTGGTAGCTTCGTCTTCATCGTGAGCTCTCACCATTGTTGCTTCATACAGCTCGAGGAGCGCTTTGTACTTGTCACATTGAGATATAAAGAGAGTAGGCTAGTGCTGCAGTAGGGGTGTTACCTCCACAAGAGGGCCCCAAAGCAGGGTACATCTGGGTGTGCTTTGGTTGTTCTTGGTTTTGCTCGTTCTTGATTATTCTTGCGTGTTCTTCATTGTTCTTCATGCGTGCTTCTTAACGCGCACGCCCTCCCCGGATCCCCCAACATCCTAGCGAGCCCTCAACTTAAGCCATCCTATGGCATCTGCCGTGACGCCACCACGACACTCATAATATGAGTGAAATCAAATGCACATATCGAATGACGAATAGATGAAGGGAGATCAAACTATATTGAGGATCCAAAGATTTCAAAAGAGAAACAAATTGAAAGATACTTCGACAAAAGAAGTAACCAATCAAAGGATCCAAAAAAACCAATAGAACATAAGAAGATATTATGATAAGATCAACCAAGTGTTCTAATAATCAAGAGGGAACTCCCCAAGGTACGTGCACAATAAGGATTTGTATTTCAATATAGTGTGCATAACATGGAATCCTCACTCCCTCTTAGATGATGTTGAACACAAACAATGTTGAGCAACAAGAACAAGAAGTGACAAATAAAGACTTGCTCAACCGAAAAAGATGGGTGTGCCATGGAGAGACATTTTAGGAGACTAATGAAATGATGAGTGTAGCATCAACATAGTCTTTGAATATAAGTGGCACATAGTGCATATCATGTATTTTCATAAACACAACCCAAAAGAATAGATCCACAAGCTTATTAAGATGCAAAAGCATATCGAATGAAAAACAAAGCTTGTACCTTTTAGAAACCACCAAAGAAACAAAAGTAATAAAAGGGTGGTCACTAGAGGATTGGAATACCAATTAAAGATGTAGCTACTCTCATGTGTATAAGTTTCTAATTAGACATCAATCATGAAGATATAAGTCCAAAAAGAAACATGCACACACAAAATAGATACAACGGTGAAGAACATGATATCCAAGAGGAAGTCATATATATACCAATAAGATCTTTGCTTAGAAGCATAGCACAAAGCTAAATTTTGTCTTAAAAGGATATAGATGAACTACCAACACAATCTCATCATAGCATCAAGAATATCCACAAGGGAAATAAGATAGTTGGGATGCTCCGAGAAAGATAACACGTATCGCAAAAGCAAATGATTTTGAAGAAACATCAAAATTGCATATGCGAGACATAGAGTAGAAAGTGCTAGATTAACATATTTGGGATTGGTGAATCATTAAAATGATTATATATATATTCCCTTGATATGTAATCATCCCGGCTTGCCCACATTTGCAATAAAGTCATTTTGCAAGAACCAAATGAATTGCAACAAAAGAAATTCATGCCAAGATACAACCTACACAAGGTTGAAAGCTAGAAGGTATGCATGAAGTAGATACTTGTTACCGAGATAGCATTGGTGATGTAGAAGATAAGAGTTAACGATCATCCAAGCTTGGCTCCAATAAGCACATGGTGATAACACCTTCCTTGTAGATGAGACAAGCTTCCAATGCATCTCAAGTGTACCTAAAACAAATTTAAGTACAACATGGTACCCAAACTCATTGGGTCTAAAGTTGTTAGAGCAACTACAATACATATGACAAACTCCACATAAATATGTGCATATTGATATGAAATTGAATTTCATGCACATCTTAACCATTTAGGATTTGATGGAGTTTATCTTATATATTGGATCAACGAAAGTAAGCATGCCATAAGATATACATATAGTAAATATGCATGCACAAGACTTTCACGAATCAAATGAGATACAATTTGGACAAAACACCAATTAAACCAAGAAGGCACACACAAGTGTGACAAGAAAACGAATTGTCCAAATTATATCAAAACCCCAAATCAACACATGATTGAAGATACCACTTTGAAAAGATGTCAAAAGAAAGTAAGATACCAATTGATGACAACTAATGTTCAAAAACATATAGAATTGCTCCCCCAAGATTTGTGTATTATTTATGATCTTGCATTTGAATACAAAATGCACATAAATGGATCATCACTCTAGATACATATTATTCAAACACTAGTTATGTTCAATGAAAGCAATAAGATGCAAAACCAATTTAAAGAATGATGTTCTACTCAATGTAGGATAGCTTCCGCAAGAATAGGATCATTGCTTTTCCTAACTCAAGAAAGCATAAAACAAATTTTGAGTAGAGCAACACGCATCCAAAAGATACAAGGATGACATGAGGATTTAGATCAAACCAAATCTTTGGCAATAGAAATAGGGCAATTCAAAGCAAGAGCCAAAGTGAAGATGGTCCACAAATTTCACCACACATATGAGAATCACTTGTCAAGGACAAGGAGTAAATAGAGATATTTCTCGGTGGTATATATGAATGATATTGAAGACCAACTTCTCAACAAATAAGCATATGGCAAAAGATAGGAATTAAAAGCCATGCTTAGATAGATAGAAATTCTTGATAGCTTCAATATTCACGCGATCATGCAAAGCAACTCCAAAGAGTATCTTGAAGCAATTGGTTTCCCCAAAATATATGAGAACATATTTAGGGAAAGCCATATCAAGAACTTCCATCACAAACAGGATTCAACGGTGAGAGGCAAAAAGCATTTAAGCAAATATGGAACTTGTTTGAGAAACATGCCACATAGGAATAAGATAATGAAGGATATCAATTCTAGGTGGCAATACCTCACATGTTCACATTTTCTAGGCTTGTAATATGCACAAAGCTTATTACTCCCCCATAATGTGATAATCCAAATTTTCTTAACAAGAGGCAAGCAAACCAACTAAAGATAATTAATGGACATTATAGAATTTGAATTTCTCATGAGAATGACATATCACATAGAGAGTAGATAATATTGATATATCGACACTAAGTGGTATTCCTCATGTACACACATTTTTAGGATTGTGAATTGCACGAAGCATATCACTCTCCCAAAATGGATAGTCCATTAATCTCTCAGAGAGAGAGAGCCAACAAGATAAGATATCAAATAAAAGCAATAAGGCTCAACACAAATACATGGTGTGCAAACCAACATACACATACTTGAATAATCAAGATAAGTAAGTAGAGAGCATAACACATACCAACACTAGCAAGGTACAAAACCTAACACATGCAAGGGTGCAAGCAACTTTCAATGTATATATGACTTAAATAAAAGTTACCGCAAGGAGGAACATTGGATATGAGATAGAACAATATAATCCGAATGACTTGGATTGAGAGAATATAATTGATGAAGGTCCCTTAATTCTTCATGATGTAGCCAAGTCTCCAATGCCCTCCAACAACACCTATTGATCAAGTTTTAGCTTGTTGATCCCCAACCAAGTTGGGTCCTAAGAGGTTAGTCACAATAGGTTTGGCAACCCAAATGGTTCTTTTCTTGACACCACTTTGAGTACCAACATATTTGGTAAACACATTGCCAACCTTATCCTTCTGAAGAGAATAATCATCATCAATAATAATGGGGTTGGATAAGGTACCATTTGTGCATGAAGAAGTAACGTGGCCCTTTTCACGGCATAAGTAGAAACATCTACTTCCTCCTCTCTTCTTAGTTGGAGTCTTGACTTGAGGAGGGGTAGCTTGATTCTTCTTGGGAAGAGGTCGTTCTTCAACTTGAGGAACTTGAGTTTGAATTTGAGGCTTCTTCCCTTGTTGCTTCTCACTAAGAGACTTCTTCTTCTTCAAAGGGCAAGATCTAACATGGTGCCCTTCAATTTTGCCCTTGAAGCAAACAATCTTGGCCGAATCCTTGACTTGTTCTTGGCCCTTGTTCTTCTTGTTATACTTGGACTTGATCTTAATATTGGAGTTGAATCCAAATCCACTCTTGTCATTGGGGCGTCTTTGAACACTCAACATATTGTCAAGTGTAGAATCCCCAACATGACGCTTTTTCAAGTCTTTCTTCAAAGAAGTGACTTGGGCCTTGAGCTCCTTTAATTCTTCTACATGGTTAGTATCAACACAAATACTAGAGGAAGTAGAAGCTTCATTGTTAGAGCAACAAGGCATGGAAAGTAATTCATCACAACATGTAGCAACATTGTGAGTGGATGAATTATTAGGACTAGCACATGGCAATAAAGCATTTTTTTCGAAGTTGTGCCTTTGTCCACATGAGGCTCACAAGATGTTACCTTTGTATTGATAGCCTCATGAGCTAACTTTAGCCTAGCATAGGATGCTAGAAGATCATCATTAGAGCTAGATAGCTTTTCATGACTTTCTTCCAATTTCCTATACTTGCTAGTTAGCAACTCAAGTTGAGCCCTTAACTCAACATTCTCCTTCAAAATAGATGCTTCACAAGAAGTGGAGTTAGTAGCACAAGCATCATTAACATTAGAAATGGAAGAAGACAACTTGGCAAGCTCATCACTTTTAGATAGTTGAGTTTGGAGTTGATCATGAGACTTGCTAAGGAGAGAGTGTTCACTTTCCAAAGCCTTATGAGCTTTTTCAAGTCTCTCTATATTCTCAATTAGTCTGGCATTGCCAACACCAAATTCAACCTTTTCCTTTTTAAGCACTTTATATTTAGCAATAGCATGATCTCTTTCCTTAATGATTTTAGCAATAATAAGATCATTTGATTCATCAAGAGATTCAAGTTTCTCCTCAAGAGACAGTCGAAGCTCTTGCTCTTCCTTAAGGGCATTCATTAAGGATGCCTTTTCATCGGCATCCTCTCTCTCAATTTGACATTTCTCGAGAAATTGAGTTTCCAAGTCCTCAATGATTTCTCTACTCTTAATAGCATAAGCAATGATTTCACTTAGAGGAGGGATAGTTTTGCTACCTTTAGGGAGAGCACGCAATACCATCTTACCCTTCTTTGTTATGGATTCAACATCCATGAGCGCTCCATGAGAATCCTCATCCACATCATCACAAGATGTAGAGGGTTCCAAAGGTGGAGAAACCTTTGAATCCATAGCCATAAGGCAAAAATGAGAAGTGGGCAAAGATGGTGATGAGATACTTGAAGCTTCATTGAGATCCACGTCTTGTTCAAACAAATGTTGGGATTCCTCTACATTGTTAGCCACACAAGAAATAGAGGATATGGAAGTATTGTTTTCATGGCAACAAGACAAATGAAGCATATCATCATGAGATTTAGTTAAACAACTATTACATGATATGCAAGGACCATCAGCACTAGCATGTAAAACATTTGGAGTGCTAGAAGTGTTTAAGTCCAAAGATAGAACATTGCAATGAGATAGAGATGAAGTATAGTCAATAGAATATTCACCATCAACAAAGCAATTTCTATCACCACTCACCATATCATTACCTTGTGACAAATCACATGTTGGTGAAGTGGAAGAAGTTGTGAACTCGTCACAGCCGGAGGTGGAAGGAGAACAATCATCCTCAATAATATTGGACACTTCATATTTATCTTGAAGCTTGGTCCAAAGCTCATGAGCGTTCTGAAAAGGCATGATTGATGCAAGAACTACATCGCTCAAAACACATATGAGACAATTAGATACACGAGTATCGAGATACGAGTTTTCCTCATCCTCTAAAGATAACTTTTGGGAATCCTTTGGAGGAAAAAAACCCATATCTACAATTCTCTTAAAATTTGGGTTTATGTCTCTAAGAAGGTTAAGCATGCGAATTTTCCAAACAACATAATTTGTGCCATCGAATATAAGAGTGTGATCGTGCACTAATTCTCTAAACGACATCTTTACTCTCTAGGCGGTAAAGCCCAATAAAGAGAGCCCAGGCTCTGATACCAATTGAAAGGACAAGGATGTCGCCTAGAGGGGGGTGAATAGGCGATTAAAACTTTTCCGGTTAAAGGCTTGCTAATTGCGGAATAAAACTATGTGTTTAAATTAACAAGCCAACAACCTAAATAAACTAGGTTCACCTATGTGCACCAACAACTTATGCTAAGCAAGACAAGCAACAAGGTGCTAGCAAGATATAAACTTCAAGCACGAAGGCTATCACAAAGTAAAGTGCATAAGTAAAGAGCTCGGGTATAGAAATAACCGAGGCACGCGGAGACGAGGATGTATTCCCGAGTTCCTCCTTCTTAGGGGAGTACGTCTCGTTGGAGAGGTGTGAGGCACCACAAAGGTCGATCTCAACGCCACAAAGGCACACTCTATTCTCCGATGAACCGCACCACAAAGGTTTGGTTCACCTTCCACTATCGGAATCCTTCGAGGCAGAAATCCGGAGCCTTTCAACAACGATCCGGGGGACAACCCACAACGGGATTGGGGGCTCCCGAACAGCTACAAGTGACCACACAAGGGTCCAACCACCACACGGGCATCTAGGGTCCAAAGACCCAAGAGTAACAAGTTCACAAGCTTTCAACGTCCACGAATCCTCGTGGAGAGCACACCGATGCACCAAATGCAAAAGGCAAGAGCACAGGTGCTCAAATCCTTCACTCTCAAATTCCACCAAAAGCAACTAATGCTTATGGGGGAGAAGAGAGGAAGAACAAGGTAGGAGAAACACCAAGAACTCCAAGATCAAGATCTACTAGGTTCCCCTCACTTAGAGGAGAGATGGATTGGTGGAAATGTAGATCTAGATCTCCTCACACTTTTCCCTCAAAGATATGCAAAAATCATGGGAGGAAATTGAGAGGGGCAAGTTTTCCAAGGTCAACAATGGTGAGAGAGAGAGGGGAAAACGTGCAGCTTCAAGGAAGAAGAAGGGGAGGGGTATTTATAGCCCCTCCCAAAATCTAGCCATTGGAAACTGATACGTCTCAAACGTATCTATAATTTTTGATGTTCCATGCTGTTATTATATCAATTGCTACATGTTTTGGTTACACTTTATATCATTTTTATGCATTTTCTGGGACTAACCTATTAACAAGATGCCACAGTGCCAGTTCCCTGTTTTCTGCTGTTTTTGGTTTCAGAAAATCTATTAAGGAAATATTCTCGGAATTGGACGAAACAAAAGACATCGTCAATAATATCACGAGGAGATCACGGAGTCCAAAGGGGAGTCGGAGCAGACCCACCAGGGGGCCACGCCACACTAGGGCGCGGCCCAGGGTGGGCCCGCGCCCCCTATGGCGTGGTGGCCCCCCTCGGCCACCGACGCCGCCTCTTCGCCTATATATTCTCCGCGACGCGAAAACCCTATTACGGTCGATCATATTCCACGAAAAGTTCCGTCGCGGCCGTCATCGTCAATCTCAGATCGGAGGAGTTCTGAAGCTCTTCCCGGCACCCTGCCGGAGGGGAGATCATCACCGGAGGGCTCTACATCACCATGCCTGCCTCCGGAGTGATGCGTGAGTAGTCCACCCCTGGACTACGGGTCCATAGCAGTAGCTAGATGGTTGTCTCTCTACCTTGTGCCTCCATGTTTAGATCTTGTGAGCTGCCTAACATGATCAAGATCATCTTATTGTAATGCTAGATGTTGTGTTTGCTGGGATCCGATGAATATTGATACCATGTTTATTCAAGTTGTTTATCTATGTGCTCTTGATCTTGCATGCTCTCCGTTGCTAGTAGATAAGTAGATGCTTGTGACTCCAAGAGGGGGTATTTATGCTCGATAGTGGGTTCAGTCTCTAGATATCTGGATCAGTGACAGAAAGGTCTAAGATGGTAGATGTGCTGTTGCTACTAGGGATAAAACATTGGTGCAGTGTCCAAGGGCACTTGTATTGATTACATTACACACTTTACTTCATGCAATAATCTGTTGTTAGCAACTTAATACTGAATGGATGCGGATGCTGCCTTGAAGGTGGATTATTTAGGCATAGATGCGTTGGAATAACGGTCTATGTACTTTGTTGTAATGCCCAACTAGATTTCATAGTAGACATCTTGGCATGTATTGCATTGTTATGCCCTCTCTATTTGTCAATTGCCCAGCTGTAATTTGTTTACCCAACATGCTAGTTATCTGTTCTGAGAGAGACACCACTAGTGAACTGTGGACCCTGGTCCAATTTCCTCATACTGTTTACACAACCTGCTGCAATCATCTGTTTCCTGTTACTTGCTTTTTTCCTGCTGTTTTCCACACCATACGTTTAACTCTTTGTTTCTGCAAGACCGGAGAGATTGACAACCTCTCTGTTTCGTGTTGGGCAAAGTTCTGGTTTGTGTCTGTGCAGATTCCACGTTGGTGCAAGCTCCCTAGCGCCAGGGGGAGTCAACATCAACAACCTTCCGATAGATCGTCAAGTCCTACTGGATTGATAACCTTGGGTAGATTTCTCAAGGGAAAACTTCTGCTGTCTACATCATAACCTTCCTCTTGGGGTTCACCAACACGTAGCCATCAAGCTGTTTTCTGGCGCCGTTGCCGGGGACTTGGAGGCTATTGGAAAGGGGAGTCTCTCAGTTCCAATCTCTTTACTTTGTTTTTTGTCTTGTTTTATTTTTGTTTTGCTTGCTGTTAAAAATCAAAAACCCAAAAAAATTAAATTCCTGCATCTAGTTTTTAATTTCGAGTTGCCCTGTTGCTTGTTTTAGGCTTGCTAAAATGAGTAATCCTGAAAATACTAAGTTGTGTGACTTTACTAGCACAAACAACAATGATTTTATCTGTACACCCATTGCTCCACCTGCTTCTAAAGCAGAATTTTATGAGATTAAGCCTGCACTGTTAAATCTGGTTATGAAAGAGCAATTTTCTGGTGTTAGTACTGATGATGCTGCTGCCCACTTAAACAACTTTGTTGAACTTTGTGATATGCAAAAGTATAAGGAGGTAGAGAGTGATATTATTAAGCTGAAATTGTTTCCTTTCTCTTAAGAGGAAGAGCTAAAGATTGGTTGCTATCTTTGCCTAGAAATAGTATTGATTCCTGGACTAAATGCAAAGATGCTTTCATTGGAAAATATTATCCTCCTGCTAAAATTATCTCTTTAAGAAGTGGTATTATGAACTTTAGGCAACTTGATAATGAGCATGTTGCCCAAGCTTGGGAAAGAATGAAGTCTTTGGTTAAAAATTGCCCCACTCATGGACTGACTACTTGGATGATCATCCAAACCTTTTATGCAGGACTAAATTTTTCTCAAGGAACTTATTGGACTCGGCTGCTGGAGGGACCTTTATGTCCATCACTTTGGGTGCTGCTACAAAGCTTCTTGATGATATGATGGTAAATTATTCTGAATGGCACACTGAAAGGGCTCCAACTGGTAAGAAGGTAAATTCTGTTGAGGAAATTTCCTCCTTGAGTGATAAAGTTGATGCTATTATGACTATGCTTTCGAATGGACATGGTGTTGTGGATCCAAATAATATTCCTCTTGCTTCTTTGGTTGCTCATGATGAGAAAAATGTTGATGTAAACTTCATTAAAAATAACAACTTCAACAACAATGCTATAGGAATAATTTTGGTAGCAACAATTATAGGCCATATCCTGCTAATGGTAGCAACTCTTATGGTAATTCTATGGTAATTCCTACAGTAACAATAGAAGTGTGCCCTCTGATCTTGAAGTCATGCTTAAGGATTTTATTAGCACACAAACTACTTTTAATAAAACTGTTGAGGAAAAGCTAGGAAAAATTGATACTCTTGCTGCTAAAGTTGATAGTCTTGCTCATGATGTTGAAATGCTGAAAATAAAAGCTATTCCTAGTGATATTAGAGAGAGTAAAACACTCAATGCTATCCAAATTAAAATTGATAATAACATTAGGATGCTTGCTGAACTTCATGAAAGATGGGAGAGAGAAGAAAGAGAAGCTGAAATTGCTGAACAAAATAGTGTTGTTAGAGTTTGCACTATTTTTACTAATGAAACAAATGATGCCTCACATGCTAATGCGCCCCCTACTGTTAGTGAAAAGATAATAAGTGTTGGAAATGTCTCTACTACCTCTACAAAAAGTTTTAAATTGCCTGATAGCACTACTTTTGTTCCTAGTAAAAGTGCTGAAATTTTTAGAGGTGTTGGTGATAATTGCTCCATTGTTTTTGATGACAACAACTTCAATTTCGAAAATTGTAACATAACTGAAGTCATCATGTTCTTGCAAAAGCTAGCTAAGAGTCCTAATGCTAGTAAAATAAATATGGCTTTTACTGAACATATTATCAAAGCTCTCATGCATGCTAGGGAAGAAAAATTAAAACTTGAAGCTTCTATCCCTAGGAAGTTAGATGATAATTGGGAACCTGTTATTAAAATGAAACTGAGTGAGTTTGAATGCAATGCTTTGTGTGACCTTGGTTCTTGTATTTCGGTTATGCCTAAAAATTTATATGATATTCTCAAGCTTGCACCTTTGGAAAAATGTCATTTGGATGTTCACTTTGCTGATTCTTCTATGAAGAAACCTTTAGGAAAAGTTGATGATGTTTTGATAATGGTTAATAACAATCTTGTCCCTGTTGATTTTGTGGTTTTGGATATTGAATGCAATCCTTCTTGTCCTATTGTTTTGGGAAGACCTTTTCTGAGAACTGTTGGTGCTGTTATTGATATGAGAGAGGGGAATATAAAATTTCAATTCCCACTCAAGAAAGGTATGGAACACTTCCCTAGGAAGAAGATGAAATACTCACATGATACTAGTGTCAAGACAAATTATGGTTTTGGATTTTCTGGTCTTGACAATACTTGATGCATCTCTTCATGCCTAGCTCAAAGGCATTAAAGAAAAGCACTTCTGGGAGATAACCCATGTTTTTATTTGCTGTTTTATTTTTGTTTTCTTGAGTCAAGGATGCTTGTTTACCTCTGTAGCAACTCCTTTGTATCTTTTATTTGCTGTTTTGTTGTGCCAAGGAGAGTTACTAATGCAAAGTTGGTTTTTATTTTCGGGACTGCATTGGGACAGATTGCTGTTCGTCACCGTTTAATTCAGTAGAAAATCAGAAAAAATCGAAAAATGCTGAAATTTTTGTGCATGTTCCTGATGATGTTACGCAACTTTCATTATTTCAAAAGTTTTTCATCTGAGCATCGTAAGTGCCTCGAAAAAATTCGTCATTACAGACTGTTCTGGTTTGACAGATTCTGTCTTTTATTTTGCATTCTCTCTTTTACAAGTTTTTAAGTGGTTTCTTTTCGTGTAAAAGTGCCCACTTGAGCCTAGTAACAGTGGCTAATGTTTAAAATAGTTGGCTTGTGAGTTTTGTCTTTGCTAGAACTTTGAAGTATTATCTTTTAGTGCACTAACCTGCTAATGAGAAAAGCTGTTAAGTTTTGGTGTGAAGGAAGTTTTCAAGTGTTGATAGAGGAGAATGATATTACATGATCAAGAAGAGTGAAGAGCTTAAGCTTGGGGAGGCTTACCTCCCCAGCATATTTCAAGAAGACTCAAGCATCTAAGCTTGGGGATGCCCAAGGCATCCCCTTCTTCATCTACAAATTATCAGGTCATCTCTAATGGTGCTATATTTTTATTGCTTCATACTAGTGTACTCTTCCTTGGAGCGTCAGTGTGTTTTTGTTTTCAGTTTGTTTTGTTTTGTTTGCTGTGCTATACTTGTTGGATCCTAGCATTCATGTTTGGGAGAGAGACACGCTCCACTTTTTCATTAGAATACTCTTGTGCTTCACTTATACTTGTTGAGTATTCCTGTCTAGTTGCTGTTATTGCTGTTAGCTCTCAGTTTTTCATACATCTCTTGTTAGAGCTTTCAGTTTCTTTTGAAGAAAGTACTCTCTTGCTTCACTTATATCTGTTTGGAGAGTTGTCAAATAAGTTGATTGGTGTTTGGTTGGACCAGAAAAATGCTATGCATGTGGTAGTGGTATAAAATGCTTACATGAATCTTTTTAGATCGTTGTCTTGAGTAATTTGATGCTTGCCAATTGTTTTGAGCTGTCAAGTAATTAATGTTTAAGCTTGTGCATCATGTAAGTAATGGCTATTAATGAAGAACTACTATAAGGATTTTCTGCTATAATAATCTGTTGCATATTGGAAGTCCATAGTAGTCTAGATAATTTTTGGATGAAGGCTATGTGTTAACAAGGAAGACAGTGGGAGTCTATGGTTCGTCAAACCTTGTGTTTTATGTACACTCTTGCTATTCCAGTTGATAATGATGTTTGCTTATAATAACCTTGCTAGCCTAAACTCTGTACTAAGAGGGAATGCTTCTTGTACATCCAAAACCTTGAGCCAAATCCATGCCACCTGTGTCCACCATACCTACCTATTATGTGGTGTTTTCACCATTCCAAGTAAATTTCTTCATGTGCTATCTACTAACTACTCAAAACAATTTCCTTTTTGTGTCACTACTTGAAAAGCTCATAAGGACGTAGTAGTGAGATTTGTCATCTTCCATGCTAATTAATTTACAAGGATTGGCAGCTTCATCTGCTTCTCCACCTTTTATTTTGCATTAAAGAGCTGGTTAGTCCACCCTATAAATAAATAAATAGACACTCCTCCATGGTGAATGTTGGTGGGCACCCGAGGATTCGGTTAGCCATGGTTTGTGGAAAGTAAATGGTTGGGAGGAGTGTCACCAATAAGTGCTTGTTACAAGTGCAGTCCTAAAAACTCTCGGAACCGCTCTAAAAGTTAGTTAGCCATGGAAGATGACAAGTACCTGCTATTTGATTTGTTGACACCTGTATACACCATTACCTTACAAAACAATATTTTATGCTCTCTATATGCCTTCGGGAACTACAGCTCTAGCACATGATGTTAATCCCTGCTTCCCTCTGCGAAGGGCCATTCTTTTACTTTTATGTTGAGTCAGTTTTCCCACTTCTTTCTGTCTACTTAAGCAAACATCATTGTCAACTCCAGTATAACAGTTTTTACATAACTTTGTGTTTGGTTGATCATATTCTTTGCATTGACATTATCTATATGATATACATGTTGAAAGTTGAAGCAAAAGCTGAAGCTATTATCTTCCTTTGTGTTGATACAAACACTTTCATGTTGAGAATTATTGCTGCTGTGAACTAACTATTATGTTAGACTATTATATCTCTAAATGTTTTATAGTGTTATTCATGAAAGTTTGCACTTGTGTGATCACTTATGTTTACTCTTTATTTACTTGCTTGCAAACTATAGACCATTGGCTTGGATCACTTCATTCAGATCATGTGCATTACATTGTTATTTGATCAAAGATTGTGTTGGTAGCATGTCACTTCAAAAATTATCTGTTTTTATCGTTTACCTACTCGAGGACGAGCAGGAACTAAGCTTGGGGATGCTTGATACGTCTCAAACGTATCTATAATTTTTGATGTTCCATGCTGTTATTATATCAATTGCTACATGTTTTGGTTACACTTTATATCATTTTTATGCATTTTCTGGGACTAACCTATTAACAAGATGCCACAGTGCCAGTTCCCTGTTTTCTGCTGTTTTTGGTTTCAGAAAATCTATTAAGGAAATATTCTCGGAATTGGACGAAACAAAAGACATCGTCAATAATATCACGAGGAGATCACGGAGTCCAAAGGGGAGTCGGAGCAGACCCACCAGGGGGCCACGCCACACTAGGGCGCGGCCCAGGGTGGGCCCGCGCCCCCTATGGCGTGGTGGCCCCCCTCGGCCACCGACGCCGCCTCTTCGCCTATATATTCTCCGCGACGCGAAAACCCTATTACGGTCGATCATATTCCACGAAAAGTTCCGTCGCGGCCGTCATCGTCAATCTCAGATCGGAGGAGTTCTGAAGCTCTTCCCGGCACCCTGCCGGAGGGGAGATCATCACCGGAGGGCTCTACATCACCATGCCTGCCTCCGGAGTGATGCGTGAGTAGTCCACCCCTGGACTACGGGTCCATAGCAGTAGCTAGATGGTTGTCTCTCTACCTTGTGCCTCCATGTTTAGATCTTGTGAGCTGCCTAACATGATCAAGATCATCTTATTGTAATGCTAGATGTTGTGTTTGCTGGGATCCGATGAATATTGATACCATGTTTATTCAAGTTGTTTATCTATGTGCTCTTGATCTTGCATGCTCTCCGTTGCTAGTAGATGCTTTGGCCAAGTAGATGCTTGTGACTCCAAGAGGGGGTATTTATGCTCGATAGTGGGTTCAGTCTCTAGATATCTGGATCAGTGACAGAAAGGTCTAAGATGGTAGATGTGCTGTTGCTACTAGGGATAAAACATTGGTGCAGTGTCCAAGGGCACTTGTATTGATTACATTACACACTTTACTTCATGCAATAATCTGTTGTTAGCAACTTAATACTGAATGGATGCGGATGCTGCCTTGAAGGTGGATTATTTAGGCATAGATGCTGTTGGAATAACGGTCTATGTACTTTGTTGTAATGCCCAACTAGATTTCATAGTAGACATCTTGGCATGTATTGCATTGTTATGCCCTCTCTATTTGTCAATTGCCCAGCTGTAATTTGTTTACCCAACATGCTAGTTATCTGTTCTGAGAGAGACACCACTAGTGAACTGTGGACCCTGGTCCAATTTCCTCATACTGTTTACACAACCTGCTGCAATCATCTGTTTCCTGTTACTTGCTGTTTTTCCTGCTGTTTTCCACACCATACGTTTAACTCTTTGTTTCTGCAAGACCGGAGAGATTGACAACCTCTCTGTTTCGTGTTGGGCAAAGTTCTGGTTTGTGTCTGTGCAGATTCCACGTTGGTGCAAGCTCCCTAGCGCCAGGGGGAGTCAACATCAACAACCTTCCGATAGATCATCAAGTCCTACTGGATTGATAACCTTGGGT
Organism: Poa pratensis; assembly: GCA_947311845.1. Taxonomy (NCBI): domain Eukaryota; kingdom Viridiplantae; phylum Streptophyta; class Magnoliopsida; order Poales; family Poaceae; genus Poa; species Poa pratensis. The sequence continues at coordinate 34,849,329 of CAMZMU010000081.1, forward strand.
AGATTTCTCAAGGGAAAACTTCTGCTGTCTACATCATAACCTTCCTCTTGGGGTTCACCAACACGTAGCCATCAGAAACAGGGAGGCCGGATATTCCGGCCCAAGTTAGCACCGGAATATTCGGCCTACCGGAATATCCGCCCCCCCTCCCCTTTGAAATATCCTGCCCAAAAAATCCGGCCTAGTACAGAGGCTCGCACAAAGTGACGGAAAAACGAGTTTTCGCCAATTTTCTGGGGGGGTCGAATATTCCGGTCTGATTTAGGCCGGAATATCCGGTCTGCAGAAAACTGACAGAAACAGCGATATGAAAACTGCAATGTCTTTTTCATCCAGACTCCGATTTCGATGATCTTGGACTCGTTGGAATCGCAACGAAGAGCCCTTTAAGATTATGCAGAGAAACATCATAGTCCATCATGTGAGGAGGAATCCAAATGTAGAAAGGTAAAACCTCTCTATAAAACATGAACCGGCAAAACCTCCAAAACCGAAAACGTAACAAGTTTCCCATACGAAATCCGTTTTCGGTGAACTAGAGCTTGGTATGGAGATGAACACAAGCTCTAAATTCTCATATGGATAAAAGCCAAATAAGAACCAAGAAAGATGATATGCCAAGTATGCAAAGGTTTGAACTCTCCACAAAGATGCGATCAAGTTACTCACTTGAGAGCCCCTCTTGATAGTACGCCGTCTATCCTATAACCCAGTCTCCCACTAACACCACGAGACCGGTAAAACAGAAACCTATCAAGATCATACATTTGCCTTGCGCATTCCATTTGATCTAGATGATGATGATTTTGACTCTCTCAAGTTGGAACACCTTTCTTGATTGTGCTTGCTAGCACATGCTTGATGAAGACTTCTCCAAATACTCCCCCATACACCATTATGAGAGAGTCTCGCTTAGCTCCGTCTTCATGTATCCATTTGCACTTTATCTTCTTCTCTTGATATAGATGATGGCTTGAAGATAAACGTGAATGTTCACTCAATCTTCTTTTCCAAGCCATGCTTGCAATAAGCTTAACTCTACACATGGCCATTCTTTATATAAACCCTTGAATAGAGCATTGATCATCATGTAATCTTCTAGAGTCCAACACATGAATTCCAATCTTTTCCTATAGACAAGATCTACAAGAATATCTCAATGCAAACATTAGTCTATAGGGATTGTCATTAATTACCAAAACCACGCATGTGGCAACACATGCACTTTCAAGAGCGTCATGGCTCGCCGTGGCTGGCCATCGCAGGAGGCAGGCTCGTCGGCCGTCAACGCTCCGCCACCTCCTCCACCGCCTCCTTCGCCACCGGCGAACCAACTCACGGAAGCCGAGGCGCGCGAGCTCGTCCGCACTAACACGCCGGTGCCGGCGAACTGCGTCCTCCCCGAGGGATGGACCACGAACCCAGTGCACGTCCCCGTTGCACCCATGCTGGCCGGCCAGGCGCGGCTCGACTACATCGCCTCGTGCATGGGGACGATGGCGCCGGAGCTGCACGACGACCCCAGGTTCGAGCCGAACTCGGCGTACTGGGACAAGCAGGTCGAGCTCGAGCACGCCTACCGCCTCCACTCCTTCTTCGCCCCCAAGCCGCCTGCGGACTGGCTCGAAGACTCCGACGACGACTCCGACGACGACGGCCTCACCAACACCACCGACGAGGACTTCGCAGCGGGCATGGAACGGGAGAGGGTTCGCTACGAGGCGATGGAGCAGGCTCCGCGCAAGATCGGAAGGAGGCCGCGTGCAACCTCCTCCGCCGCAACCTCAACAAGAGGCGGAAGAAGTTGACGGTGATGATGACGGCTTGGAGGACTGGCCGCCGACGCCGGAGTGGGATCCCGGCCACATGCAGCTCGCCATCGAGGCCGACATAGCCTCTGCCGCCGCCACCGCCTCCGCCGCCACCACATCCAGCTCCGCCGCCACCACCGGCTACCTCTACTGCCTCTGCTCGAGCTGCCGCCGGGGTCCTGTGCTCGCCGCCGTAAGGGCCGGCGCCTGCCCCAACTGCCGGTGCCCGGCGTGCCACCCTACGTTCTAGTTTAGGTCTAGATTTAAATTTGAATGAATTGTGTTAGTTTGAATGAAATTTCAATGAAATATATGCATTTTCGTATCAAAATTTCATATTTGAATAATATTTGGGCGTCACGAGTGGGGAGCGAGGGCGCCCAAATGGGCAAGGTAGTCCAGACGGCGCCTAAAGGGCCTGTCCGGATGGCCTTTCGGCGCTGCGAGTGGAGATGCTCTGAGACCGGTACTGGAGAAGACAACGGACGATCCGGAGAGTAGCAGCACGCAACACGGCGGCGACACCGTCGCTGTTGCTTGCCTCACTACGCCACTGGCGTCGCTGGATCCGTGGTATCTGCAGACGGAGATTAGATCTGACATAACACCAACGCAACACTGAACGAGGGGGACAAGGCCTCGCCTGAACAGAAGCAAGCACAGGAAATTCCAGGAGTGAAATCATGTGATTGCCCTATACTACCTTCCTTCCATAATTTGGACAGAAACCACGACAAACAAGAATTATGGGACGGAGAAAGTACATGATTCGGCATCTTCATTACCTCAGGTGGAGATCGGGAGATACAATAATTTTGGTCAGCTGAATCAAGTTTTAAAGAATGAATTCGTCCATATACTTGAATGCATACTTCATGAGACCCGACTGCTGAGTCGTCCAAACCAACATCACATGGCTCTGGTATGACGCTAAGGTTTTAGATCATGCAATCCAACGGTACAAATTCACCTTACAGGAATAGGATAGCAGGAGCATTCTCCTGGCAGATTATGTCAACTAGTCAATATACTTGAAATTAAGGAATTCGGGATTATTCAATGGATCGACCATTGTCCACACTGCGCCCAACTTCATATAACCTGGTACTTCAAAAGTAAGGCCGGTAGCGCGTTGGCCGACGGAATCTGGGAACTCTCCTGAAAGAGAGCCAAAGAAGATAGATGTTAAAAAGGAGCATAACAACAATTAGAAATCCACCCAGTGCAAAAGCTGCAAAACTCACCCATAACCGTAAGGTGGGAAATACGGTGACCCGTATGATCTATAAGGGTAACCATGGTAGGGGTTAAATGCTCCGCGTGGTGGACGCTGCTTCATCCCAGGGACATTGGTCCTCTTTGGTGAAACCTGATGAGAGCAGGGTGAAGGTTGAGTTCCATCCAAGGGCAAGACACTGCTCAAAGAAGGTACTGGAAACTCGAATCTGTTGAGTGTTTCTTACCTTGATCTGACGACCATGCAATTCAGATTCATTCAGATTAAGAGCCTCCTGAACGGCTTCTTGCTCAAGAAATTCCACGTAAGCAAAGCCTTTTGGTTGTCCAAACTTGTCAGTCAAGATCGTCACTCTATTGACAGTCCCGCAAACTTGAAAATGCTGCTGCACTACCTCCGGCGTACATGCATAATCAACCTGCAGTACATAATCATGTTAGAAGAACGAACTTCCACTGAATGTACATGAAAGATGAAACAACAGACATTCAGCTATATAAATAACTGGCACAAGAGCTTACTCGAAATTCATTTACCATGCTTGCACTAACGGAGTTTAAATAATTATATAGTTACAATCAGCTACTTAGAGCCACTAGTTAATGATATATATTGCTGGGTTTTTCGCTGCTACACAAGGCCAGGGTCAAAGTAGATAGGAAATGAAATGGTAACCAAGGGAAGGTTATAGTATAATATATTTATTTAAGAAATAGCAGTACCCGCTAGAAAACTAGAATTAATAAAATATTGCATAATTCATAGGGAAATAGAGAAATTATTAAGTCATTAAAAATATGATTCATGAGGAAAATTCATGAGATGAAAGTTTTGTTGGAAAATAATGATAGCTTCTATTCCGAGAATGAAAAAAAAAGTATTGACGAACATCATATATATAAAGTAATTGTGTCTGATGTGGCAGGTGACAAATAGAAAAGTTAAAAGTTGATAAACATGTAGAATGAAAAGCCAGCTCCATGTTAAAAACCTAAACTTGTGTGTGGAAGATGCAGTATCTAGAATATTTTGTTCTCTAGAGTCTACACTGCAAGACATTCAAGAACAGTAGTTTAAGAGAAGTTCGGTTAGAAGTATTGTTAATCTTCTTTTATCAAAGTACGTCGCCTTCCAAGGATCTTTAAGAAGACAAGGAGACGCAACTTCCATGTTAATACTCTCTCAAAAAAAACTACCATGTTAATACCTTCAATAGCATTAAGTAAAGTTTTGTATTCTGCAGTTGCACATCTCACCATATGGGAGTATACAATATCGGCAGCTTTACTTTCATTTAGAGTTAATAACCCTTGAAAACAAATGACACACACATTTACGGTAACACACAGAAGCAAAGGCCTGCTTAGTTAAGGATCAATGATAAGGTTGCCATGACGAGAGGGGAAAGGAGCGGCATCAAAATGGGTTTGGTAGCACAGTAGCACAAAAGAGGCTGAAGAGCAAAAGAAAAGAGTCAACATAAGGCTCCCTTCTGATGGTACACTTACATGTCATACATATGCACCATTCAGACGACTCTCACTGTACCGGTGGTTAAGAATCACAGCAGGTTCAAGTCTCAAGCGCCACTTGCAAGTGTGTACAGCAGCTTTCTAGACTTCCTTTGCTTCTTCAGTGAGGCAGCCTACTCTATAATATATAAAAACTTGTTTTTTCTTTTCTTTTCTTTTTCTTTCTTTCCTTTTCCTTTTTTTCCTTTTTCTTTTTCCCCATGACATTTTTTTTCTTTTTTTGCAGGGATTCTTTTTTTTTCTATCTACTACTAAGCACTATAATACAAAAACACAAGATGGTACTGAACCATACGGACTTGATTTCAAAAGCCTACACCTGCGACCATCACCATTATTCAATTAATGCACCAGATCATTAAAATAGAAGAGAATGCCAACATAAAGAAATAATAGACTCTTTGTGAGTATTGTAGCAAATGAGGGCGGCAAAGGTAATGAAGAAACCACCACAACAGTGCAAAAACTACAAATGCAAATAGACCTACGTTGTTCTGACTCTTTCAGATGTTGTGAAGTAGATATATATATTGCCTGCTGACAGCAAAGACAGGCAGGAATGAAACATTTCAAGACCACCAACCATGGCATACTACACCTTGTAACATTTGAACATGTAAGAGAAGTGGATAATGAATCAGGCCTTTTAACATAGACATTTTCAACTAACTACCGAGAGTATCAAAATATCTAATGAAGTTTTGGATTACCATTCATAAATCCACGCTCCACATTATATTCTACATAACATAACAATAAGAATACCTTGGCAACAACTACATCTACTATAATGCAGACCGACATGCGTGCGACCATGTGTGTGTGTGAGGAAAGAAAGAGCTTATGGAATCTTACATTGCCAACATATACAGAGCGAGCGTCCACTTGCTCCTTTGCCTCAGCTGTAGCTGCATTGGCATCTCCTCCTACAAAAGATAATGAGTAACCGCATAAGAGAAGTGGTTGTAGGTACAGGGTGCAAGATAATGCAAGAAAACACTGACAAGTGACAACAAACAATTCACATTTGTGTTACAGAACCTACTGTAGTAAAAATGCACTAAACCCTAAAATAAAGCCTCATCCAGACAGATACTAACGAGAGATTGGACCAATACAAGCATAAGCATAACCAGGAGAAATCATGTATAACCCTGCATAATCATTTTGAAGACAGTCATAGCTTTTATCCCACACCCAATATATTACCATAACCTCCCAATATAGATCCATGCTAAAACAAATGAAGCATGAGCAACACAAGTGTGAAACTACTCAAACGACTGAAGCAAGACACCACAACTACAATGAGGTTATATCTTCATTTCACGCATTTAAGTCATTGTTGGTGATATTCTGAAGTAATCAGAATTCAGAAGAAATAGAATGATTGGAGGTAGGTGAATATTATATAGCGAAGAGAAAAGGGGTCCCGATATGATATAAAATACCATGAAACAAGTCTGGCTGGGCATAAAACCCGATACCCGAAGCCTGAACCCGAAATACCCGATACCCGAAGCCTGAACCCGAAATACCCGAGCCCGAACCCGACAAACCCGAGAACTACATCGGGTAGCAGTTTTTGGAAACCCGAATTTTATTCAGCAAATTCGGGTGTGAGGTTACGGTACCCGAACTATCCGAACCTGTAGAAAGCCCAGTGAAAAAAGGTCCTCGTTTGGTAAGGCCCAGCCCAGCTTCCTCACGTAACTAGTCCCTGGTTGTATCCCTGCCCACGACCATGACCCCATCCCCAATCACGTTTCGCACCCACGACCTAGACGAGATGCAAATCCTACTCTAGTGCGCCGCCGCCACCACAAGTCCACACCTCACTGCGTCGCCGGCTCTCGATCCCATGCCCCAGTGCACCGCCGTCCGTATCCCTTGCCTGCAACCGCTGCGCCGCCCGCAACAGATCTGCCCTCGCCTCTATCTTCCTGGAAGCAAGCAACTACTGTAGTTGTGTGGCGATGAATACGAGCTGCGCACGAGGACGAGGCGCCTTCCAGGCTACCAGCGCGCCGCCGTCCTAGGCCTCCTATGCTTCGTATCTGCCACACGACCCCTACGAAATTTGTTGTATTTTTTGTTTGCGACTTGAATTTCGGGCAATTCGGGATTACCCGAACCCGATTTTGCGGGTACCCGAATTGTCGGGTATCAAAAAAAAATTGGACAAAATTCGGGTGTTATTTTTGGGAACCCGAATTTCTTATTACCAGAATTACCCGACCCGAATTTTCAGGTAAACCCGAACGCCCAGCCTGAGAAACAAGGGAAGAGTTTTGGGAAATTACAGTAGTTGACAATTGAAATCTAGCACAAAAAATATTATTGAAGTGCATACCCTGGGTATAAAAAGAAAAGACATACAAAATTAAGCCTAAAGGAATCAGACATGTAGAGTCCAGGTGGGACTAGATGCAGTGCAGGCAGCAAAGTTTTTACCTAATAAGTTACATACGTCCATATTATGCAGAATGAACTAATAAAAAAGCAAATGCATGATTGCAAACTCTGCGCCTTTGCACCGTATGCAAAAGACACGATTCACCTAACCTGCCCCAAACTATACAGAACAGGCCATCAAGTAAGGAACATGCCAGTTAAGAAGAACTTTGCAAGTTCACAATTACCGAGTAATCATAATAACAAAATAGAGAAACTGGTCAAAATTAAGGGTATCAAACTTTTCGTAACTTGATCAAATAGCCTGATGGCCAACTCTAAGCATGAGATCATCACAACGTATAGCCAAACTGATTCAAAGCGCCTAAACCAACCCAAGTAAATCGCAACAAGAACTGCTGCGCGAGCATAAAAAAGGGTCGGTACACAGTGAACGCATCTAGAAGACAACCTTGCATCTCCTTGGCGACCTTGGCCTGCATCTCGCGGAGGGCGGCAGCCTCCTCCTCCATCTCCTTGAGCCTACGCTTCATCTCGTCGAGCTCCTGCAGCTGCGAGAAAGCACCGGATCAGAGACCCAGACCTAGATAGGGTTAGGGTTTAGCGCGGGGACAAGGATCCATCCAGGGGGGTGGGGTTAGGGGGTGACCTTCGCCGCGTCGTCTCCGGCGGCGGTCATCTCGACGTCGCCGCCTTCCATGTCGCCGTTCACGGGGATCTCCTGGCCGTACACCTCGTGCTCCTCCTCGTCCATGGCGGTGCGGTGCCTTTGTCTCTTCGATCTGAACCCAAGTTCGGTGGATTTGGTTTTGTTTTTGAGAAAATTTCGGTGGATTTGGTATCGGAGTAGGAGACGGAGCTGGTGGGCTCGGTATGTTTCAGTTGGGCCTATGGGCTCTCGCTTCATGGGCCGCTTGGTTGATAGCCCATTGGTCCCTGAGCCTTGTAGGTGGGCCGGAGCATCGCAGCGAAAAGCGTCGGGTGCCTTCCCGCGGCTTCTGGAATGTTCCGATCGAGCGGCGCCCCGGCAAGTTCCTGAACCTTCTGAACCCTTCCCCAAGCTCGGCCGCGGATATAAATATCCAGAGTCTCCGGCGATCTGCGTCATTCTCACCGCAACAACATCCAGAAACATCCGACGAACACAAGCAGGGAGACAGTAGTTTGGTCATGGCTTCAAGGTGGCTTCCAGGAGGATCCCGCTGGTGCGAGCCATGGAGAAGCTCCTGGCCGCCTCGTCCGCCCCGGGCGCCGGCTCTGCCCTCAGGCCCGTGGCCGTCCGCGGATACAACGCCGGCGCGCCTCTCCGCCGCTACGACAGGGAGGAGTCGGTCGAGGACAGCAGACGCGGCGCCCGCGACGTCGCCGCCGTGCCCGGCATCTTCTCAGGTAGTCGTCATCTCGCGCCATGCCATTCCCCTGCACTCGACTCATTCCTCTGCTTCGCGATTTGATCCACTTCATCCAGTTCCAATCTCGGCATGATCCGTGGCAGAGCTGTGCTTAACTTTGATTTTCGTCCCGAAAATGCAGACGTGTTCCGTGATCCGTTCAGCGCGCCGCAGAGCCTGGGGCGGCTGCTGAGCCTGATGGACGAGGTGGCGTCCCCCGTGTCCCGCGCGGCGGCGCCGGTGCGGCGCGGGTGGAACGCGAAAGAGGACGAGGAGGCGCTGCACCTGCGAGTGGACATGCCGGGCCTGGGGAAGGAGCACGTCAAGGTGTGGGCGGAGCAGAACAGCCTGGTGATCAAGGGCGAGGGCGAGAAGGACTCTGAGGACGAAGGGGCGGATGCTCCGAGGTACAGCGGCCGCGTCGAGCTCGCGGGGGACGTGTACCGGATGGACCAGATCAAGGCGGAGATGAAGAACGGCGTGCTGAAGGTGGTCGTGCCCAAGGTCAAGGAGGAGCAGCGCAGGGACGTCTTCCAGGTCAACGTGGATTAGGAGAGCTTTTTTGAGTTTTCGCGTCACGAAACCGCAGATCGATCGCCTAGCACTGTCGTCCAATAAACATTTTCTCTGGAAGAGTGTTTTTGTGTTGGTTTTTGTGTGGTAAATCGTGTTGGATGCGATTGTATGTGAAGTGCTTGTACGAGTACGATTCAATCGAAAAAAATGTCGATTTTTTGTTTTATTGCTGGACTAGTGATCATCACTTCTGCACGGAGCCGTGGACTCGATAGCCATTTCTCCGACTCACGCGCAAATTTCATTCTGGCAACGGAAGGCCATGTGGCTGTCCCAACGGCAAGGGAGAAGCAGAATCGTGGAAACTGGAGAAGAACTTACAGTAAAGTGCAGTTTGTAAACTGCACCGTACCTTAACCATACCCGCACGGATAAATTGGGAGCCCAACCTCAACTAAAGCCATTCCCTTCAGCCCAACCAAAACCAACCTTTTCGATCTCTCCACCCAAACTGAACTCAACCCGATGGCGAAACTGTGGGTTGGTCCTATTTGCTGACATTAGTTGAGAACCCGGTTGCGACACGTTGGCCGGCCCACCCACTCTCTCTCTCTCCACCTTACTAGTATGTATACACGTGCAATGCACGTTTATTAATTGTAGAGCGATTTTGGCTTAAGTTATGGATTGTTTGTAAAATAATAAAGCAAATGAACATTCTGGATGTGCGAACGTAAAGGTAATACTCATTTATTAGTGATAAAGAGAGGAATTATAGTAATAGTAAAGAAAAAAATTGTATCCAGTGGGACCTCCACTCATTTAGATATATTAATAACAAAGAGAGAAAATAGAATAAAAAAACATTAATCTATGTAAAAAGTCAAATGGGACCCGCACTCATTTCGTTGTACAATTATTTTCTCCCTTCTCTTGGGAAGCCCCCTGTCCACTTGCTTCAGTTCAAAACATACGTGGCCATGAGGCTGGTATGATCCGTAATTTTTTTTGCCAGAAGGAAGACCCGATGGTTCCAGAACCTAGTGGAGACAACTAAGGTTACTGTTCACTGCGAATCCCTCTACTCTAAGCCATTAGATCAACGATACCAACGGTTCAGATTGATACTATGTGTCTAGTTCAAGATTGGTACACTATATAGGAGTATAGATATTCTCCAACACACCATACGCCTACCTCTTTTCCCTGCCTTCTTCTTTCTTCATCGTCATGACCACCGAGAAACACAGCAAAAAGGAGATGAAATATCACCGTGCCGGCGAAGCCGCGCCTAGACCGAGCCGGAGGCAGGGCCGACACGGCTGACTGTCGCCCCCTCAGGGAACATGGCTGCTGCCTACTCCCTCGACGCTCTCTTCAAGAGCGCAGTGGAGGAGAACGGCTCTCCGCGCCAATCGCCGGTGCCAGCAGCGCACGGGCACACGTTCGTCGCGAGCCTATTCGCCGGAGTGTCCGCCAGGAAGGCGTCGTACGCTCAGCTGCAGCTCGCCCAGCAACCTTACCTGGAGGAGCGGCGGTGGTGGGCATCTTGGCGGCGACAAGCTTGGCGCCGCTGGAGTCGCTAGGGTGGGCAGGCGAGCCGTGAGAGGCAGCATGGGCGGGGACGGCGAGCCGCGAGAGGTGACGGGGGCGGGGTGCCGAGGATGGCGATCGGCGAGAGGCGGCGTGGACGGGGACGGCGAGAGGCGGGGGGGAGGGCGGGGTCGGGGACGGCGAGTGGTGAGAGGCGGCGGGCGAACGAACCAATGCCAGAACCGGTTCTGGACCCATAGTTTGGACCCATTTACAACCTAAACTTTTTAAGCCCATAACCAACCGAACCCAACTGCTTCCTCTACAGACCTAAACCAAACCGAACTATTGAAAGCCTCAGCCCAATACAACCTGAACCATCAAGCCCCAGACGAACAACCGCACCGTTCCACCCGGTTAATCAGGAACTATTCACAGATTTACCTACAGTCCAAGTATTGAGATTGGGCCAGTTTAGTCCTAATTATTCTAATTTGCACATGTCCTAAAAGTACCATGAGTTAGTCGCTGTTCTTGTCCTAATTAAGCAGCCCAGGGCAGCGCTGACCGGTGCTGCCGCAACTTGAGTAATTGATGGCACAAAATCGTTCCCCACTCAGGCCTCAATAGTGGTAAATTTGCAGGATGGGTCCAATAGCGCGTCCCGCAACCCCCTTCATGTTCCGTTTGTAGGGAGGTAACTAGCAGTCCTGGTAAATGTGATAATGTGCGTCAAGTCGGATTCTGACGCGCGGGCCGGTATATTTCACTTCCCCCTTTTCCCCACCCATTTTCATCCCCCGCCTGTTGCCTCCTCCGCCCACTTTGTTCCCGCACTTCCCACCTTCAGCGATCCACGTCCGCCGCTGATGTCTCCCGCCATGACGTGGCGGCACTGCTCGTGGCAGCACCGGCGGTCTCCTTCATCGCAAGTCCCGTGCGCGGCCGGCGGACATGTCGGATGAAGGGTAGGAGGAGGAGTTGCATCGTCACCAATGACAGAAAAGGCCAGCAGGCCAACACAGCGGCCAGGGAGGCGCAAATCGATCTCGTGGCGGACGCAAGTAAAGGGAGCACCAACGCATGTGGGGGCGCGTCGCCGTCAAATCCAACCTATTTCGATGGTGGTGGCGCAACTCCCCTAACAAGCTACTCAACTTGTCGAGACCGGTGAGGTTGCAAGATGTCGAGACCAGGAAGAATCGCAAGACGGGGAATAAGGGCATTAAAGGCAATAGGTGTAGTGTTGCGTGTACGATAAATTAAAACTTTTCGTCTAGCAAGTTACGCAACTGCCCTAACAAGCTACTCAACTTGGCAACGGGGCAACTTCGCGGCGCGATCTTACGGGGACACTTCCACTACGGCGTCCTCAGCGGCGCGATCAGGGGACAGAGGAAGGAGAGCGATAGAGCGGCAGGAAACAAAGCCGTTGTAACTTTCTGTTTTTCCGTCCGTAATCACCAGGCCACTTCGTTCTAATCTCACGGGAGAGATTCGTGGCCACGTCATCCCTTAGCTTTTTCCCGTAAGAGTTTTATGTAGATGTAGTATTATTGGTGATGTGGCGACCCCATCCACGTCGACAAGAGCCTATATGTATATGGCGGAACCATGAGAGATATGGGTTGTTGTTTTTGCATTTCAGCTTTTTATAAGCCACATAGCAACACAAACCACTTCAGAAAAATCCGCCATTTCTATTCCAGTTGCCATGGCTGAATCTTCAGGAACCACTTTAGAAAAATACTCACCAGTCACACATCATCTAATTATTTTATTCCTTTTTAGCTGACTCACATATATGTAAATACTGATGTATCTACCACTAAAACACGTATAGATGCATCCGTGTAATGGAGGGAGTATGAATTTCGAAGTTGTGAGAGTATGTTCCCTTGTTGATGTGGATATGTAGTTTACTCCTCTTCCAATTCAACGAGCTACCCACGCCCTCCCGATTCCGAGTTCCCGCGCCCGATCATGGCCAACCGCACGCGCTTCCACGGCTCCCTTCTTCGCTCCCTCCCCCGCGCTCTTTTCAGTGCGCATACACCGAACGGAACGGAGAGCAGAACCAGGAGGTGGCCGAACTTCGCATCGACGGCCACGCCGAGTCGCCGACGCCGGTGAGTTCCGCCACACCTCCCCCTAAAGTCTTTTTCCTCCGCTACTACTACTACTACTACTACGCCCGTCCCCCTTATAATTCTTTGTAATCAGCTCTACACCTTCAAAAGGTAATAAAATGTTCAGGCTGGCTAAGTCCGCCGTAGTTACAGTAAAAAAAAACTACGCCCATCCCTATATTGTTCCGTTTTATCATTTTTTGTTGGATTCGAAAACCATACTTATAAGTTTCAAAAAATTCTGAAAAAAAATCAGGGGGTAGGTAATGATATATCCTACTCCCTCCGTATCGAATTATAAGTCGCTGACCGTTTTGTGTACAACTTTTCTTACGTTACGGATATTTTTGACTTTCCCAAAATACCCCCTCGTCCATGCGCGCGCAGACGACGCCCCACTTTCCCCACTCGCACTCCCTCAATCCCTCTCATCCTCTCGCTCGCTCCCGACCACTTTTCCCACTCTCCGTCGCCGCTCCCCACCGTGCTCTCCCTCTGGCTCGCCGTCGCGCTCCCCACCCCCATCTCCCTGTGGCTTGCCGTCGCCGCTCCCCAGCGCCCCGGTTTCTGAATCTGGAGGTCAAAGACTGGATTTTTATGTGTCGGCGACGATATCCCGGGCGTGGGAGGCTGATACGTCTCAAACGTATCTATAATTTCTGATGTTCCATGTTGATATTATACCAATTGTTACATGTTTTATATACACTTCATAGCATTTTTATGTATTTATTGGACTAACCTATTAACAAGATGCCACAGTGCCAGTTTCTGTTTATTATGTCTGTGTATTGCAGAAAAGGCCCAAAAACCAAAGTGCCCGGAAAAATTCAAAAAAAATACAGAAATTATATTTCGTCAGAAGACCCACGAAGCCAGAAGGGCAATTCCAGCGGAGGCCCACAGCCCCCACACCATGGGCCCGAGCGGCCAGAGGTGGGCCACGCCGTGGTGTGGTGTGGCCGCCTTGGTCACCTCCTCGCGACGTCCTTTGGACTATATATTGCTGATGCATGTAAAATGCATACATGAACTTTGCACTTTAATTGCTTATATTCCAATCATATTTGCATCATATAAGGGTTATATCAATGTTTTATAATGATTTTTGGGAATATTCATTTATTTCCTATTTTTATGGAATTAACCCTGCACAGCCAGAAAACCCCGTTTTCTTATTTTAATGTTTCAGGGACCCAAACGTCAACGAAATCACCTGGAAATTTACGGGCGTCAATATTTGGAAGGAAGAAGACCTGTGGGCGAAGGAAGCTAGCAAGCGGAGGCCCGAGGCCCAAACGGGGGTGGCCCACGCGGCCAGGTACTGTGGTCGCGTGGGGCCCACTCGTTTGGCTCTCGTGGCTCCGTTACCTTCGATCTTTTCTCCACCGACATCGTCTTGACCTAAAAACGACTATAAAAAAAAGTCCCCCGACGTTCTCTGGAAGGAGCACCGCATAAACACAGAAACACCGAAACTGAGATCAGGAGCTGCAGATTGGAGGGGGAAAACTCCGGCGGGGCGCTGCCGGCGTGGTCACCATCTTCTCCATCGACTTCTCCACCGTCTCCATGATGAAGAGGGAGTAGTCCACCTCTGGACTATGGGTTTGTGGAAGTAACTTATGTATCTCTCCTCTCTTGAGCTTCACTAATTAGCACCGTATGAGCTGCTGAACATGATTACGGTCACCGTTGTAATACCTTTGTGGTGGATCTTTATGAGTTAATATATGTTTGAGATTGCAATGTTTGTTTCAGTTATGAGTATAGATGCATATTATGTACCTCGTTCTTGTCTACTTGTTTTGATCAAGCATGTTTATGAGAGCGTGTGTGGGGGAACGTGTGCATTAGTTGGAGTAACGGGGGGTGGCTAGTGTAGTGAACGTGAGAGAAAGTTCTGCGATCCACTTTGGTATCTTTACCTTACTTTGTTGCCTCACTAGGGATAAACTAAAATACCATGCTACCGGGGATGTGGGCGTGACCATTGCCACTACTCCATGACTAGATCTAGCATGTTCTTATTTTCACTTCATGTCATGATACTTAATGCTATACTCTCAGTTATCTTAATTACTGAGGTGTTATGATTTAGTTCGCATCTTGGTGGAGTATAAGAGAGGTTAATAACCAAAAGATCTCTATGTTAGGACGTGATGCCCATATATTTAAGTAACTTGTTATCAAACCCTGTGTTGCAATCTCATATGTTAACTGTGTGTGTTCCATTGTCTACCACTTTATAAAGAGAGAGTGCATTTGTGAAACCATGAACCCCAGTACATTTTTAATCATAAGAAACACCTTTCCAACACCATATACCACTTTTCTATTTTCAGCCATCATTAAATCCGAAAATACAAAAATACTTTTCATCTTGCGTACATCATTCAAAAACCCAAAAATATCATTTACCATTGCATCCACCATCATTGCATATTTATTTCTTGTTTGCATTGCATAACTATCCTGATATCATTCTTACACCTTGTGCTTGACAATCACAGGTGAGGTTGAGGACCAAAACATCTAACCTTGTTTTGTAGGTAACCAAAAGAAGGATAAGAAGATAAATCTACCACTTCAGATTCCCCGAGAGTTCGATATGAAACCCTCGAGTCACCTCTCATGGGGAAAACTGTCTTCCACTTACTATACACTCTGCACTTGGAGTCTTAACCTAATCCCGTTTACTTTTGCAGGTATCAAGGCCTTGCTCTTCGGGACCATCAATTGCCTCTGCGGTGCAAACCCTAAAACGATCGACGATTTCTCCAGAAGAGTTTCGTAGCTCCGCCGCCACCAAAAACCCTAATTCGGGGGACAGAAGTCTCTGTTTTGGCACCCTGCCGGACGGGGAATTGCCCCCGGAGCCATCTCCATCGACGTCACCGCCATCTTCATCGTCGTTGCTGCCTCCCATGATGAGGAGGGAGTAGTTCTTCATCGGGGCTGAGGGCTCATGCCGGTAGCTATGTGGTTTATCTCTCTCTCCCATGGTGTGATCTTTATGTGATCATGAGCTTTGTAATCTAGTTGAATCCATAGATGTTACTCTTCATTATCTTATATGCTACTTGAGTGGTTTTATTAATGTAAACTCCGGAGTCACCTTTGTCCCACGGTGCGAAGTTGACAGTGTGCGCACCGTGTGTGGCTCTTAGGCTAAAGATTACAGGAATACTTATCATGAGTTATTATTTGTGTTGGATGTCTCTATGAAATTGTGGTGTTTGTCTAGTACTATTTTAGGGCGCTCAAGTTGACAGTGTGGGGTTCCCTAGATGTGGAATGCGACTTTAAGGTGTGCTTTTATAGCCCTACGCAGTGGATTGGTGTTCGTTATCCAACGAGAGAATAATTCAGAGTAGCATAGTGAAGAGGAAATATCTATGTATTCAATTATATTATTATTGTTGAGAGTGTCCACTAGTGAAAGTATGATCCCTAGGCCTTGTTTCTAAGCATTGAAACACCGTTTACAACCAGTTCTGCTACATGTTTGCTTGCTGCCATTTTTATTTCAGATTGCAATTACCACTTATAATCATCCATATCACTTGTATTTTAATATCTCTTCGCCGAACTAGTGCACCTATACATCTGACAAGTGTATTGGGTGTGTTGGGGACACAAGAGACTTCTTGTATCTTAATTGCAGGGTTGCTTGAGAGGGATATCTTTGACCTCTACCTCCTGAGTTCGATAAACCTTGGGTGATTCACTTAAGGGAAACTTGCTGCTGTTCTACAAACCTCTGCACTTGGAGGCCCAACACTGTCTACAAGAATAGAAGCGTGCGTAGACATCAAGCTCTTTTCTTGCGCCGTTGCCGGGGAGGTAAGGTAAAAGGTACTCACATCCTCCAGCTACTTAGCTATTTTCTAGCACTGTTGCTGACGTGTGAGTGCTCGAAGGTATTTCCTTTAGATTCTGCAATTTTTTTTCTTGTTTTTATTTCACTAGTTAGGCTTAATGGAAAACAACAAAAAATTAGAGAGTTATATGAAATTTATCTTGAGTTAGGACATGATGCTTTTGAAGAGAAAATTAAAAAACCTATGGAAAATTATTTGCATGATGGTAGCAATGTTATTACTATAAATTCTTTGAACACCATTATTGCTAATGCTATGCAAAGCTCTAAGCTTGGGAGGTTGAGGTTTTTGAAAATCTTTTGCTACAAATGATTATATATTTGAGACCTCTCCTCCTAGTGAAGTTTTTGAAAATCCTTTTACTACTGATGATTATAATGATTGTGATATTTTCAGTCCACCTACTATTGAGGATATAGTTTATGTTGATTATGATATGCCTCCTATATATGATGTTTACAATGATGAATATGATATTTTTAGTCCATCTACTATTGAGGATAAAATTCATTATGATTATTTTATGCCTCCAATTTATGATGATTACAATGATGGATGTGATACTTTTACTCCCACTATTACTAATGAAACTGTTTATGCTTATGTGGAGAGTAATGATACTTTTATGCATGTGGATCATGATAAGAATGCTTTATGTGATAGCTATATTGTTGAGTTTATTCATGATGCCACTGAAAATTATTTTGAGAGAGGAAAATATGGTATAGAAATCTTCATGTTACTAAATTTCTTCTCTTTATGATGAATGTTTTGAGCTTTCTCTTGATTTGCTTTTATTTGCTGGGTACTTTAAGACCTACTGGTCCTTATGAGAGAGGGAGACACGATTTCATATATCACAATAATATTAAGTCTCCTCTCTTTATGTTGAAATTTTTGAAGTTGCACTTGTTTTGCCTTCCTATGCTAGTCACTTTGTGCTTTATTGATTTATTTTCTTACAAGATTCCTTTGCATAGGAAGTGGGTTAGACTTAAATGTGTTTGATATTTGCTTTTGATGCTCTTTCATATTCAACTCTTATACATATGAGAGCATCATCAAAATTATCATGCCTAGCTAAAAGGCTTTAAAGAAAAGCGCTTGTGGGAGACAACCCATTGTTTTTTTTTCTGCTATTTTTATTTTATTTGAGTCAAGGTGTTGTTTACTTCTGTTGCAATGCCTTTGTATCTTTATTTTCTTGCATTGTTGTGCCAAGTAAGGCCTCTAATAGGAAGATGATGCTAGATTTGGATTTCTGCGCAGGAACAGATTTCTGCTGTTCACCGTTTTGCTTCTGTAAAATCACAGAAAAATTATTTAAATCTGAAATTTTTTGTGCGTGATCCTCAGATATGTACGTATCTTTCATTAGTTTTGAGTTTTTCGATTTGAGCAACGTAAGTGCCTCGAAAAAATTCGTCTTTACGGACTGTTCTGTTTTAGACAGATTCTGCCTTTTATTTTGCATTCTCTCTTTTACTAGTGTTGAGTGGAATTCTTTTTTGGTGGAAGAGCTTCACATAACATCAGTGGCAGTAGCTAATGTTTAAAGTAACGGTCATTTTGCGTCTTATAGAACATGTGAGTTTTTGATTGTGCACTAACCCTCTAATGAGAATTATTCTGAGTTTGGTGTGGCGGAAGTTTTCAAGGGTCAAGAGAGGAGGATGATATAATGTGATCAAGAAGAGTGAAGAGCTCAAGCTTGGGGATGCTCCCATGGATCACCCAGCATATTTCAAGAAGACTCAAGCGTCTAAGCTTGGGCATCCCCTTCTTCATCAACAACTTATCAGGTCATCTCTAGTGAAACTATATTTTAATTCTTTCACATCATATGTGCTTTACTTGGAGCGTCTGTGTGCTTTTATTTTCAGTATTTTATTTTTTCTTATGATCAACTTGATTGGATCCTAGCATTCTTGATTGGGAGAGAGACACGCTCCGCTTTTTCATATGAATACTCCTATTCTTCACTTATACTTGTTGAGTATTCTTGTCTAGCTATTGCTATGCTTTTAGCTCCTGTTTTTCATGCATCTCTTGTTCAGAGCTGTTAGTTCTTTTAGAGAAAGTACTCTCTTGCTTCACTGATAATTGTTTGGAGAGTTTATGTTGAAATAAGTTGATTGGTGTTTGGTTGGAACAGAAAATGCTGCATGTGGTAGATGGTATAATGGAAAAGACTTACATATTCTTGTAGATCATTGTCTTGGATAATTTGATACTTGTCAATTGTTTTGAGTTATCAAGTAGTTCATGTTTAAGCTTTTGTATCATGTAGTTAAAACCCATTAGTGAAGAACTACCGTAAAGCTCGTTGAAATTTGGTTTGCATGATTGGTATCTCTAAGGTCTAGATATTTTCTAGTAAAAGGGTTTGGTTAACAAGGAAGACAGTGTAGAGTCTTATAATGCTTGCAATATGTTTTCATATAAGTCTTGCTGTGTCGGTTGATATTCTGTGTTTGCTTCAAATAACCTTGCTAGCCTAGACTATGTACTGAGAGGGAATGCTTCTCGTGCATCCAAAACCATTAAACTTCTTTAACAAAAAAAAAACGGTAGTCATTGTACCTTCCTACGGAGAAAGAGGGTCAAATTTCATCCCTGGCAAGGCTGCTGTTCCATCTGCTTGAGCCACTATCAAGCCCACAAGAACAAACCAAACCATTAAACCCCTTTACAAAAAAACCGGTAGTCATTGTACCTTCCTACGGAGAAAGAGGGTCAATTCTATATGGAAAGTTGCCTCTTTCTCACAGTTTACAAGGCAGGTCTGCCCCCTTACATAGGCCTGTGAGTTGGAAACTCTACCTGGCGCAAAGAAATGTGAATTGAAAAAGGGAACTCAGTAAAGGAAAGCCATGGAGATACGACCCATTTTATTACCCGTGCCTTAGCTTGAACAAGAGCTAATCTATACGAAAATCCGTCTTTGTTGGATTAAAATGTCTGACTTTAAAGTCACACTCCTAACGCGTCAAGTGTTGACTTCTCCCTCTAGTGTGTTATCTGCTTGCTAAGTGTGGTCTTCTTATTTCACGTGGTTATTTGCCAAGTGTCCCAACAAGACGAGGGTGGGAGATTCAGTTTTTCTCTTCTATTTTTTCAACCGAAAATTCAAATTGCAATATCTTGAGAACTTTCCCTTCAAATTATAAACCATTTTCACATCGCATCGAGATTTTTAAATTAGATTCCAATGTTCATAGGTTTTGATTAACTTTTTCTACTTTCAGAAGTTGTATGCTTATATTTCGGGTTTCACTGTACTGTACTTTGGCATTTCAGTATACTTTTCTACTCCATGTGAGAATTTTAACAATTTATTTGGTTAGTGTATTTTCATACGTTGGGTTTCAGTATACCTATAATTTTGTATCTCTGGTTTCTTTATTTTGTACTTCAGATTTTTGTATTTCGGAGATTTTGTAATAGGCGGTTCTTGTACTATGAGAATTTTATAGTAATGAATTTTGTACTTCGGATTTAATATTTTTGTGCTTCAGTAATTTTTGTATTTTGTGCTTTCAATGCTTGAAAACAGATCCGTCAGTAATTTGTTGTATTCTAGGTTTCCAATACTTAAAAATAGATCTATACTGCACATGAAAATACGCATGCCTTGCATTTTGAAAGCACATCCTCACCGTAGGAAAGCAAAGCCCGTAAAAAGATTGAAAGTACGCCTGCACTTCGGAATTACGCATGCGCGGCACACGTGTCAGGAGCGCCCTGCGCCAAAGGCTGGCCTTTTTTTTCTTCTAATTGTTATACAAAAAACATTTATAGATATACCAGCACGTACCTGCAAAAAACTTCGGTAGGATGGACCTTTTTTCAATGAAAAAGAAAAACATTTATAGAGCTCATGCTTGCTTCTTGTCAATATCATTTTGTTAATATCCAATTCACTTGGCTCAAAATCGCCCAGAGTTTTTTTGCCATCCATCCTTTCTTCAGTAAAACATATAAAATACCCGCGTCGATAGCTCCTTTTCACAAGATTGTCCATTGACCCACATAATGGAGATGCAGATAGAGAACATATATCTAAAACATTTTTAGATATACCAGCATATTCCCGCGCTCGATCTTGGCCAAAATTCAGCCGCGCGCGCTCCCCCCGCATTCTCAGGAGGTTGGATGAGGTGGGAAGTGACATTGAAACACATGGGCTTATCTGCAAATGTGTTGGATGAGGTGGGAAGAGACATTGAAACACACGGGCTTTTCCCCTTTTTTCTGATGGACTTTTCCCCTTTTTCAGGAGGTTGGATGAGGTGGGAAGAGACATTGAAACACACGGGCTTATCTGCAAATGTGTAACAGAACGGTGGTGGGTGTTCATGTTCGTTAGATATAAATCGAACGATCGTGGATAAAAAATGGCAGGCACACCTTCATCACCAACGGTGATTTTTATAGTAGAGTCTAGCCCACTTGCCTCAAAATCGGCCAGAGTTTTGTTTCCATCCATCCTTAGTTCAAAACAGATAAAATAGCTCATTTTCACAAGGTTGTCCATTGACCCACATAATGGAGATGCATATGGAGAACATATATTAAAAAAACATTAAATGTACCAGCACGTTCCCGCGCTCGATCTTTGCCAAAATTCAGCCGCGCGCGCTCCCCGCATTCTCCCTTCGCTCCCTCCCCCGCGCCCCTGTCACCCACGCGCAGAACCGAACTGAAAGGAGAGCAGAACCAGGAGGCGATTGAACCTCACGCCGACGGTCACGGCGACGCCGGTGAGTTCCGCCACGGCACCCCCGAAGCCTTCGTCCTCTCATCCCCTCCCCAAGTCCAGCGCCTCTACCCCTGCCCCCGCCCCCGCTTCTTCAGTCGTGAAAACCCTAGAAATCAAGGCACCAGTAACCCCAATCCCCTTCCTGGTTGCACAAATCTGATCTTATCTTGCCTCTTTCAGGCCGATTTGCTGTTGTAGACAAAGTTTAGGTAGTCGACCAGATCAAGGCTCACTGGCTCAGGTAACGCGCATGAAAAATGCCAATCTCTTAATCATGCTTTTCTTTGTATGTGCTACTGCATGCTGCCCCTGTACTTGCATCTTCTTTGTTAATATTTGGTAAATCCGCCAATCTTTGTTATCTAGGCAGTCTTTATCTGTTGTAGTGGATGGACGCCATTTGTTATCTGGTCATATGTATTTGATATTACTATGAGTTGCTGTGAAACCCCCAATTTTCAACTGAACTTGTACCGGCATCAGGTGTTGGATATTACTATGTGTCTCTAATTGTCTCTTCTCAAAGAAACAATACATGTCAATAGTTTGATGTTACTGCTGTAACAATCTGGGTTTGAGGTGATATTTGTGGCTACTTTAAAGTGTAAACATGTTTCCCATATTATTTTCCTTCTTGTATGCTCTGCTTGAAATATGTGTATCTGCACCATGTTGAAATAATAATTTAGATTGCTTTCTTGCGTAATTGAAGAAAATTAAAGGAGGAATAGAAGAAGGAATATGTTGGTAGAACTTCTTTATGCAATTTTTGCTGTGATCAAGGGAGATTTAACTGTTTAGTGATGACGAGGAGACACATATAGGAGGTGTTTTCTGAAAATATGTATGATGGGTCTGAACTCTGAAGTAACGTTGTACGACAAGTTGTGTTTAACTTAAAGAACCTCCCACGACTTGTCAAGTATATTGCGTTCAATGATATATTTGATGACTACCAAACTAGACATGCGTCAATGCGATCTCAATAGATTGTAGGATTGCTTTTAATGGGGTATTTTGTGTTCTAGCTTGATCCCGGGGTACCAGCAGTCCAGCAGGGCATCTTTAGACGGCTCTCCTAATTCAGCTTTTGTGATATAAGCATATGGTCTGTGTCAATATTGACTTCTGATTTGAGCTGGAATGAATGAATATGAAACACTTCTAATTTGACGTGAAACTATGCTCAATGATGGATCTTGTTAATAATGCTCATGCACTTGCTAATCTGAAGAAATGTTCATGCAGTTGCTGAATAGCTGAATACTATTTATATGGGTTTTATTGGCATAAAAAGATAATACAAAGGGTCCATTGGCTATTTCTATGGCCTGTCCTGTTATTTTTATGTGTTCCAAACATAAAAAATATGCATATATTCTAGTATGATTATAGACACATCGTATAATTATAAATTTCTGTTGAGTACAAAATTTATGTGCTAAGTACAAAGAATCATGTGTCAGTACAACAAGGAGGCTACATAAAATTGTTCTCTCTTGTATGTGCAAATGCTGAGAAGAAGAAAAAAATACTTTGCATCCAAACAAAAATCGTAATGGGCAACTTGAGTGAATTCAAGCAAAGAATTCTAGCAGTCAACCTAACAACAAAATTGGGGACCATAGCACGTTGCCATTTCAAACTTCAGAGCTGAATTGATAACACTTAATTTCTGTAGACCAGTTCAATTTTATTTTATTTGAATTTTATCAGTTCAATTCTTGCAACCAAATAGAGCCTGAACAGAATCTTCTTTTGTGCTGCACTTCTGTAACAGCTCCATGTTTGGGAATTCATAGCGGTAGAGAATTAGGGAGTCTTGAGTCTTGAGTGATCAGGGTTATGTCGACAGAAGAATCATGTGTCTCCCGCCTGAAACCCCCTCCCCGAGTCCCATTCTCAATGCTAGGGCCACTTCTCTGCCACCCCTGTCCCCTTTTTATAGTTTGCCCAGCGATTTACATTATCTGGTTAGTTCATCCGCTGTTTTCCCAAATGGAAATCCGAAGGTATGGTCTCTGCAACCTGTTCTTATGAAGGATTCACTGGAGGAAAAGTTTCTCGCAAAATATTTTCTGTTTTTGCACTTTCCTTTTTTTTTGAAGAAAAAGTTGGGGAATATGAAGTGAAAATCCTTTCCCATAGAATGTAATTTATGCTAGATTTCTTATAACCTATGTGTTTCCATCTTCTAGTTTGCTTGTTTGGGCTAGGTTTTTTCAAACCATGCAGTAGGACTGGATAAGAAAAAAACACAAAACGGCCAAAAGCACGACCGCAACAACTGATATTACAAACCAGGTTCAGAAATAAACTACTACCTCTGTCCCAAATTAACTGACTCAGATTCAGTACAAAGATGTACTAAATCTGAGGCACTTAATTTGGGACGGAGGGAGTAAAAAGCTGGAGTTACACGACCCCTGCTCACACAACCCGTTGAGCTGGCTCTGATTTAATTTGCTTGATGATTTAGGCGATCTGTTTGAAG
Organism: Poa pratensis; assembly: GCA_947311845.1. NCBI lineage: Eukaryota > Viridiplantae > Streptophyta > Magnoliopsida > Poales > Poaceae > Poa > Poa pratensis. Next base: position 34,873,033 of record CAMZMU010000081.1, read on the forward strand.
GCATTATCGAAAACCCTCCCATAACTTCAGATAGTCCAGGAGACTAATATGACAAGGGAGTTGAATCTGTGCCTGCTCGTGCTTTGTAGCCTCTGTCTACGACCACCATGATTGTTTAGGGTTTCTGATGGTCGGTGATTTCTGGTGCTGTTTGTTGGGTTTTAATCTTGTGGTAATTTGTGTTTGAAGGACTGGTGCTCATTGTGGTGAGTGGGGGTAAGCTAAGATCGAAGCTGCCTCCACTAGCGCTGCCGATCCTCTTCTACATCCATGGTGCACGAGGTGATTTCTCGAAAAAAACACGTGGTTAGATCTCTAGATGAATAAAGAAATTTTGCTTTTCTTGGACAATTTTTGTACTTTGACTGTTGAAGTTCTCCAATGATTTGACTCTTTGTATGAAGATGGCAGACTCAGAAAGACTTGTGTTTGATCCTAACAAAGAATTTAGCATGTTGGATGAGATCCTGACACAAGCCGAGTGCTATTCGGAACTTCTCCTTGAGAAACTACCTACAAAATCTACTGCTGATGAAGCTGTCCTCACAGAAGAAGAAAAGTGGGAAAAAGAGCAAACCAGGCTTTTTCCATCAATGACTGGTGGACAGTTGAAGCCTTACTTGATAAAGGGTGTTCAGTGGCTAACATCGCTGTGGCAGAATGGGCTAAACGGGATACTAGAGGATGAAATGGGATTTGGGGCAGTAATTCAGACACTTGGGTTTCTTGCTCATCTCAAAGAGAATGGTCTGCATGGTCCATACATGATAGTTTCATCCCAGGATGTGGACGGGAATGGTATCCCAGACTGGTTGAGTGGGATAAGGTAAAGTTTCTAAAGTTACACCACATTCACTGTTAGTTGATGTCTTACTAGGAGATATTTTATTTCAGGCTTTTTCCCAATATGAAGCATCTGCTTTATTTTGGAAATAAAGAGAGCAGGACAAAGATGAGGAAAGAGTTTGTGCACAAAACTATTGGCCTTGATTTTCCGATCATATTGACCACATATTTTATGGTTATGTCAGACAAAGAATGGCTTGCTCATTATAATTGGAAATATGTTGTTGTGGATCAGGTGATGGAAAAACACATGCTTAAATTGTTGTCCTCTTATTATTTCCCCCCTTTTATATTTACATTTCAGTTACATACATCTTTTTCCAGAGTCATCAAATGAAAAAACGGGAATACGAATTATCAGAGAAGGTAAAGCACCTGCAATGGGATAATAAGCTCCTTTTGGTAAGGTCATATTCTATGGAGAACCTAGCAGAGCTGCGGTCACTAATGAAGTTTGTTTTGCCTCATGTGCTCTCATGTCATGAGGAATTTGATTCATGGTATGATTTGATCACCCTGTACTTTGTGCACATTTTACATGATATTCAATATTTCATCCATATACTTTGTGAGATGGGAGCACTCCTTGCATCTATCAGTTAAGAGGACAAATCGCCTTTATTGATTATATTGATAGTTACCTGAATTTTTGTGTGTAAAATTACTGATCTTTCAGAAAGTTTTCTATGCCATTGGCCTGTTGTATTGATAACTTTGGTTAATTTACATATGGATCTAGCAGATTAGATATGCTGATGGTGGTTCTAGCCAAGACATCTCTCATTATTTGTTAAGTTAGAATGGCCTTAACAAGTTCATATTGTGGCTAAACCAATGCAAACAGATCTGTTAAACTAGGGAAATACAAATTCTCTTACTGTCACTCATCTATCATAAATTCATAACTGTAGCGATTTCACATGATCCAATAGTATTCCTGGAACTGATGGTTCCTGTACTTGTATAATATTAATTATATATCATAAGGTTCTGAAACTACGTTGATCTGCAATGTCGCATAGTAAGGTTGAGAAGCTCTGTTGTCATACTTGTTTTTCTTATTGTGAAGCACTGAAGCTCACTGGTTGAAATGAAGTTTCTGGACTGGCGAACATGGACGCAATTAAATCTTGGCTGCTGATTATTATTATCACTGATATATCATGTCTGCTAAATTGTCACTTAAATATTATCATAGATTTATACTTTGTATTTTGCTTATCTCCATGGTAAATTGATATGCTATGCTTACTGATGAATCAAGTATTATTCATATATTTCTTACAACAATCCATATTTTATATTAAACCGTGTACACAAAGACACAAAGGTTGCCTGTTAACTAATATTCTATGTACTGAATTTGATTTTTTGTGTGCCTCTGGCTGACAACAATTTTCTTTAAAGGTTTGATTTTTCTGACAAAGAAGGCGAGCAACAACGGATTGAAGAGAAAAAGAGGGCCTATCAGCTTCATGCCATTTTGCGTCCCTTCCTTGTAAGGCAGGTAGAGGAGGATGTAGAAAACAGGGTTCCACAAAAGAAAAGTGCCACATGCTCCAAGACTAAAGTTGTTCAGCACTTGAATGAAAGTGGTGTCGCATGCTCTAAAAACCACGCAACAAAAGAAGTCAAAAGGTCTGGGGCTGAGAGTCGTCAAGTGGTAGCAGCTGAGGTTCCCCAAAAGAAAGGTGCCACATGCGCAGATGCGATTAGCATTACAAGCTCCAAAGACCACGTAGCGATAGAAGTCACAAGGACTGGGGCTGAGAGTTGTCAAGCGGTAGCAGCACAGGATGTTTCTGAAACTGGTGATGAAGGTAGTACTGACATGCGATCCAGTCAATTGGGCATGGAAGGCAACAAGGCTGTTAAGAGGCGACGGACAAATAGTGCGCTTATCACCCCGCTTGGAGAAAGCAATCCAGCTATGTGTGCGCAAGTGGCAAAGTCAACTTCCTCCGAGTTTATCTTCAAGGTACTTAAAGAGATACCTGACTTAGCCCGTGCTGATATTCTAAGAGCCTACAGTACTCTTATCCGCGATGATCGCCAGTTTGAATCTCTTCTAGCGCTCCCAATGGACATGAGGAAGGATTGGTTGCTCATGGAGATTGGAAACAAGTAAGGCTTGCTCCATTGCTCCAGCACCATGTCTGGGCTTAGTTGCTTAGATGCTGCCAGATGGACTTCTGGAACTCGAGCTAATGATCATTGATGCTCTCCTTCCGAGTAATTAGCCTTGCTTATGCTCGAACCATGTGATGTCTACCTTGTATGGTGTTATTCTGATGTTGTCCTTAACTAGTGTGGACCCTGTTTATTCCTCAACTGCAGTGTCATTTACTTTTGGCTCTTGAGAACATTTGATATTACTAGTAGTAAATTTGTCATAGATATTTCCATGGATGCATGAGTTTCGGCTACTTATATTTTGTATTGATGCATCAGCTCAACTGTAAGCAGTTCTCACTTTTTTTGCAAAAACAATTAGCATCCACTACTCCATCGAGGCATCTGCTTGTTTGCTGGATCTTCACAAATTTAATTACTCAATCGAGGCATCTGCTTATTTGCTGAATAGTGAAACAAGTGCATCAATGGAGTAGTTGCTGTTAATTTTTTTTAGGAAGTACGTGAACTTTAGAAACTCTGTACGAATGTCTTATGGATGCTCCCAAGTAATTCTGAAGCACCTTTTAACACTTGAAAGAAAGTAAAAAAGCACGAAGCTGAGCTAGTTTTTGGACATTTTGGAACGCTCCCAAATGGGCAAGTAAGATTTCCTATGTAAATTTTGAAAACCAATCCACTCCAAGGAGCTTCTAAGAAAATATAAAAAACAACACAAGTCCTATAAAAATATATTTTTGTAAATCGTGTTGGATGCGATGGTATGTGAAGTGCTTGTACGATTCAATCGGAAATGTCGATTTTGTTTTATTGTTGGTAATCATCACTTCTGCACGGGGCCGAGACTTGATAAGCCTTTTCTCCAACTCAGGCGCAAATTTCATCCCTAGCAAGGCCGCTGTTCCATCTGCTTGAGCCACTATCTCAAGCCCAGTCAAGCCCACAAGAACAAAACAAACCATTAACCCCTTTAACAAAAAAAAAAAAAAACGGTAGTCATTGTACCTTCATACAGAGAAAGAGGGTCCAATTTCATCCCTGGCAAGGCCGTTGTTCCATCTGCTTGAGCGACTATCAAGCCCACAAGAACAAACCATACCATTAAACCCCTTTAACAAAAAAGCCGGTAGTCATTGTACCTTCCTACGGAGAAAGAGGGTCAGTTCTGTATGGAAAGTTGCGGTGTTAGTATCCCAAAAAGTGTAAAATATCATTTAAAATACTTTTTTTATGAGCTACACAAAAATGAAAAATCTTGTATATTTTGGAGATTTGAAAATGTGTATGTTTAGATCCACTCATTTGTCATTTTTGTGTACATCAAAATATAAAGTATTTTAAAACGATATTTTGCATGTTTGTGGGATATGTCTTTGACAACATGCATGATTTTTTTGAAACTTATAAATATGCTTTTTATTTTTTTAACTAGAGAGAGGACTGGAGCTCGGGAGTAAGAAATCTCTACTCGGAAAGTTGCCTCTTTCTCACTGTTCTAGTTCTGCCCCCCACATAGGTTTGTGAGTTGAAAACTCTACCTGGCGCAAAGAAATGTGAATTGAAAAGGGAACTCGGTAAAGGAAATCCATGGAGATACGACCCATTATGCTACTTGTGCCTTAGCTTGAACAAGAGCTAATCTATATAAAAAAAAATCTGTTTTTGTTGGATTAAAATGGCTGACCTTAAATCACACACGCGTCAAGTGTTGTCTTCTCCCTGTAGTGTGTTATCTGCTTGTTAGTTGCTATGCGTGGTCTTCTTATTTCACGCGGTTCTTTGCCAAGTGTCCCAACAAGAAGAGGGTGGGAGATTCAGTTTATCTCTTCTATTTTTTCAACCGAAGAATCAAATTGAAATATTTCAAGAACTTTCCGTTCAAATTCTGAACCATTTTCACTTCTAAATTTCTCGCATCGAGATCTTTATATTAGATTCTAATGTTGATAGGTTTTGATTAACTTTTTTACTTTCAGAAGTTGTATGCTTACATTTCGGGTTTCACTATATTGTATTTTGGCATTTCAGTATACTTTTATACTCCATGTGAGAATTTTTACGATTTATTTGGTTAGTGCATTTTTATACTTTGGGTTTCAGTATACTTATAATCTTGTATCTCTGGTTTCTCTATTTTGTACTTCAGATTTTGTATTTCAGAATTTTTGTAATACGCGGTTCTAGTACTATGAGAATTTTATATTAATTAATTTTGTACTTCAGATTTTAATATTTTTGTGCTTCAGTAAGTTTTGTATTCTGTGCTTTCAATGCTTGAAAGCATATCCGTCAGTACTTTGTTGTATTCTAGGTTTTCAATACTTGAAAATAGATCTATACTGCACATGAAAATACGCACTCGTTGCATTTTGAAAGCACATCCTTACTGTTGTAAAGCAAAACCCGTTAAAGATTGAAAGTACGCCTGCACTTCGGAGTTACGCATGCGCGGCACACGTGTCAGGAGCACCCGGCGCCAAAGGTCGGCTTTTTTTTAGTTGTTATACAATTTTTTATAGATATACCAGCACGTACATGTAGAAAACTTTGGAAGCATGGCCCTTTCTTCAGTAAAAAGAAAAATACTGTCGTCGGGTATCTACCAGAGGGTGAGTGCACATGCTTGCTTCTTGAACGTTACATATACTCCGCCTGCATAGAGAAGTGTATCAGTTTGTTGACTAGCTAAATACCCGTGTGTTGCAACGGGTGAACAAGAGCCTTTTGTTATTGATCCTTGTGTTTATTTTATTGTAATATTGATTGCATCGTGTACAACATTCACAACCATGTACAGTACATGAGGAGCACTCATTTTCACCCTAGGTCAAAGGCTAAAATTCGCTAGCAGTAAAAAACATAAAAACTTATCATTGCAATCACAACTCAACAATGAGCAAGGTTGCAGGTGGGATGGGATTTCCCATCAATCCCTCGATCCCATCCCACCTCAAAGAGCCCACTTGTCCCACTTAAAAATCCACTAATCCTGTACGGGTTTAACGGAATGAGCCCAACTATAGCCCAGCGGAAGCCCATGTCTCCCACTACTTACCTCTAGTCTCAATCCAGCGAGACCATCAGACCACCGCCGCCGCCAGTACCGCGTCTTGACGAAGGGAGAGCCGAAGCCCGTACCACGTCACCCCGGAGGGTGTAGGCATCGGTGCCAGCGCCAGCGCCGGCTCTGGCTCGTTTCCGCAGCCGTCTCCCTTCTCCCGTCGAATCCCTCTTCTCCCCTCCTGGTCTATTTTCTCTCTCCTTCGAGGCCGACGCAGCGGAGGTTCTCGCAGCCGGGGAAGCTCACCGGAGGAAGATCGTCGAGGCCTGCGCGTTCCCTCGAGGAGCGGTGGCTAGGCCCGAGCTGTCCCCGACGAAGCCTCCCAGGTGCAGCAGGCAAGGAGTCGCGTCGGGCGAGCCCAGGCGCACGCCGGCGACCACGACGATGGCGTGTCACTTCCGGCGACCTAGCCCCCATGTCGCCGCCAATCGCCGCTCCAATCTAATTAAGGTGGGATTAGGTGGGACAAGTGGGATAATCCCGTGATAGCCCATTAAAATTCTGTTAGTGGGATAATGTGTAGTGGGACCATGGGATTAGTGGGCTATTTGGTCAGGTGGGAAGCGGATGTCCCGGTCCCATCCCACAAGCTAATTACATAGAAGATTGATTAGCACGAATGTAACTGCTCAATTCGGTTATCTTTTGCATCGTCAAATGATGCTTGGATACTTCAACCCATCATAACGGACCAATAAACAAATGTGCACCATACACGGAATAGGTAGCACCTGTGGAACGAGAGCAGGTGATGGCGCATGACCTACTTGTAGGAAACTTCAGGAACTAAGATACCCTCTATTCCTCCGCGCTATAACCCGTGGTGCAGTTTACAAATCGCTTCTGGAGGCTAGAGGGTATGGTCCCATATATAGTCAATTACAGAGTTCGATTTCCTCATGACTCACATCTCAATAACAACGATACAAGATGTGCAGTTTCCGTAGGAAATTGTTTTGTGCAGATTCTGGACCTATTCCGTGTGTTGTAAGTCACACGTGACAATCAAGTCAAAATACTTAATTTATCCATCTTTGTTCCAGATATAATAAAGATATTTGAACAAGATTTCCATAGAACATTGTTCCCGGGTTCCAGCAAACAAATATTGTAATTCCAATGTTCTTGTTACACATGATTGCATATGAGCCTATCTTCTCATATACAACCTGAACAGAGCACAACACATATGCTTGAAATTATTAAAGATCGATTAGATCAAGTATTCCGCAATTATTGCGTGGCAATTCCAGCTTAGAAAGACTAAAAATCGACAACAGGATATAATCAGAACACGAATATATGACGAAGGACACATTATTTCTTACATCTCCCACTTGTCCGAGACAATTATTCAAACTTATGCAAACCCATAGCTTTAACATGTTTAGCAAACAATTCCTGACCAATAGCCTTGGTCAGTGGATCAGCCAACATGTCTACACTAGGTAAGAAATATAACTTGACCGACTTTAGTCTGTTAACAACATCACGAATATAATGATATCTAGCTTCAATATGTTTACTCTTGTTATGAAATCTGGGATCCTTGGCCACTTTGATCGCTGCTTGGTTATCACAAAACAAAGTGATGGGTGATTCCACGCTCTTTACTATCTTCAGAGTAGCAAGAAACACTTTCAACCACACTGCCTCCTTTACTGCCTCAGAAGCTGCAATATATTCGGCTTCCATGGAAGATAACGCCACTGATTCTTGCTTCTTACTTTTCCAGGAAATTGCACCACCCGCCAAAGTGAATATATAACCTGAAGTTGATCTTCGTGCATCAAGGTCCCCTTCCCAATCAGAATCAGTATAGCCCTGCAGCCGTAGTTCCTCACCATTAAAACTCAAGCAATAATCCAAGGTAGAGTTCACATATTTCAACACATGCTTAAGTTCTTTCCAATGCAATTCTCCTGGATTTTGCTGATATCTACTTAGAATACTCACTGCATGACATAAATCTGGCCTTGTAAACAACATGGCATACATTAAAGATCCAAGCGCTGACGAATAAGGAGTATTTTTCATTCTTTCTATTTCCTCAGGGGTTTTCGGACAAGATCTCCCACTGAGTTTAATCCTGTTGTCAATGGTACAAAAGTCGGCTTGCTGTTTTCCATAGAGAACCTTTTAACTACTGTTTCCAGATAAGTCTTTTGTGACAAACCCAACAGTTTTCTTTTCCGATCTCTACGTATTTCCACCCCCAAACATAGGAGGCATTCCCCATGTCTTTCATCTCAAAAGTAGATGACAACCATGTTTTTACTTCAAACAAGTTTTCCTTATTGTTGGATGCAATAAGTATATCATCTACATACAGTGATAAGAGTATAAAATTTCCTCCTACCATTTTAAAGTAGATGCAATGATCACCTTCCACCATACTAAAACCATATGATGTGACTTTTTCATCAAACAATAAATTCCATTGTCTAGAGGCTTGCTTAAGACCATAAATTGAACGTTTAAGCCTACAAACTTTTCCCTGATTTTGTTTTTCAACAAAACCATCAGGTTGTAACATATAGATTTCCTCATTAAGATGACCATTTAAAAAGCAGTTTTAACATCCATCTGATGAAGTTCCAAATCAAAATAGGCTGTCAAAGCACTCATTATACGAATAGATGTGAATTTAGCTACAGGGGAAAAAGTTTCCACAAAGTCAATGCCCTCCCTTTGTGTGTACCCTTAGCTACCAAGCGTGCTTTATATTTTTCCACAGCTCCAGATGCATTCATTTTCTCTTAAAAATCCACTTAGAACCTATAGGCTTCCTATCCTTTGGCAAATCAACCAATTCCCAAACCTGGTTCTTTTCCATGGATTTTAATTCATCAATCATTGCGTCTTTCCAAAGCTTAGACTCTGTGCTAGACATGGCTTGCTTAAATGTCCTTGGTTCTTCCTCTATGACCGCAGTCTTAGAGTGTACTTCCCCAAAAAAACATAATAATCATCCAAGTAAGATGGTGTTTGTAAATTCCTCCCACTTCTTCTAGGTATATTAGCTTGAGGAGTGTTCCCATCTGAATTATCATTGTCACGTGCTTCCTGAATACCAGATTCAGTATTATCCAAATTAATGTCTAGAGGGGTAACTAATAATTCCACTCTCGCTCGTTTGGCACGCCGAGGTGTGTCTTGATCTAGGAATACCGCATCCCTACTTTCCAATAATTTCTTGTTTACTGGATCATAAAATCTATAACCATTTGAACCTGAAGCATAGCCTATAAAAATTCCAGACATGCTTTTCGGTTGCAATTTAGTTCTGAGCTGACTAGGAATCCTGATTTGAGCATTACAACCCCACACAGCTAGATGCAAGAGTGTGGGTTTCCTCCCTTTCCATAGTTCATAGGGAGTTACAGGAACAGCTTTGGATGGAGAGTGATTTAACAAATAAACTGCAGTATGTAACGCTTCTCCCCAAAAAGAAAATGGAAGATCAGAATACGCCATCATTGATCTAACCATATCCATTAAAGTTCGATTCCTCCTTTCAGCAACTCCATTTTGCTGAGGAGTGTATGGCAAAGTGTAATGATGCACAATGCCATTTTCCTTGCAAAACTCATCTAAGACACCTGACGTGTATTCTCCTCCACGGTCAGTTCTTAACACCTTAATCCTTTTTCCTAATTGATTTTCGACTTCTGCCTTGAATGTTTTAAACATCTCAAACCCTTCGGACTTATGTTTTAACAAATAAACATAACCATATCTAGAGTAGTCATCAATAAAGGTTATGAAATAAATCTTCTGTCCGAAGGTTGGTGTCGAAAACTCCCCACAAATATCAGAGTGTACAATTGCAAGTTGTTCATTAGAACGATTAGCTTTGGGAAAAGGTGACCTTGTCATTTTTCCCATCACGCATGCTTCACAGACACCATAGTCCTCCCACTTAAACTTGAGAATTCCAGAACTAATAAGACGCTTAATTCTGTTTTTAGATATATGACCCAAACGCAAATGCCATAAGTAGGACTCACTACAGTTTCCACTACCACCAATATTCCTCACAGTGGAGTTTTGTTGGGCTACCAAACAGTCCATGTCTTGTATGTTAATAGGATCATCTATGTAGTACAAACCATCAAAACGATTTCCTGAATTAATCAGTTTTCCATGTTGCAAGATTTTAACTTTACCATTCCCAAATAACACATCAAAACCAATAGATTCCAGCCTAGAGACAGATATTAAATTTTTTCTCATGCTTGGTGCATAAACCGTTTCCTTCAAAATAAGTGTTCCTCCATTAGGGAGTTTAAGGGAATAATTTCCAATGCCCAAGATATCTGCCTTGGCTGTGGTTCCTAGATATATAAATCTAGTGCCTGGTTTTATTGGTGTCAAGGATGTAAAATTATCACTATTTCTAGCAACATGTGAGGTTGAACCAGAATCTACTACCCAATTGTTTGTGACAGAAGTAGTAAATAATGCTTCAGAACAAACATAGACATTAAACGTACCATCAGGGGAAGAATCCCCTTTGCGGCCTTCATAATTCTTGGACTGGTTTGAATTCTCTTTCTTCTCATTTGATCTCCTTCTTTTTGGACATTCTTTCCTGAAGTGACCAAAATCTCCACAACCATGGCATTTGTACTTGCTCTTGTCAAACTGGGTTGTTGTTCTCTGCTGGTCATCTCTTTCTTTCCTTTTATTCAGTTTGTCCCTCAGGTCACCACCTTTCTTCTTGTTATTCCAAGGCTTCTTGTTTGAATTCCTGTGCTCACCTAGATGCAATTCCTCATGTTGAGACCTTCTATCTCTCCCATGAGTGGCCTTCCTATCTTCTTCCATGAGTAGGTGGTGTCTTAAGGTGCGCATATTCAGAACCCTTTCAGTATGGCAAAACGAAATCTTAAACTGCTCCCAAGAATAAGGTAGGGAGTTCAAAGCCACCATCACTTGAACTTCCTCCTGAAAAGGGTAACCTGCGTTATTGAGTTCCTCAGACATTACACTGAGTTTATTCATGTGCTCGCCCACAGAAGAATTTTCAGCCATCTTGGTGGTTAAGAACTTATTCACCAAGCTCAAGACTCGGATCAATGAAACCTCGCCAAAGTCTTCCTCCAACTTTCTTATGATAACACAAGCTGCAGTTTCTTTCTCATATTCCCCAGCTAGCGAGTCTGTCATAGATCCTAGAATAAAAATTCTTGCCTTCTTGTTGTCCTTAGTCCACTCCTTTAATTCTTCCCTGTACGCTCCTTTTTCTTCCTCTGTGGCATCTTTTGCTGGCTTGTTTGGTTCATCAGTCATGGTCACGTAATCAATATTCTCACCAGACAACAAGTACATCAGCTTCCTCTTCCAGATCGTATAATTCGATCCGTCCAGTTTGCAGTGTCTCAATAATTCAGAAAACACACTGTTTGAGGCCATTGGAAGAGTATTTTACCGAACCAAAAAAACAGCAGCAAACTTGCAGTACGCGTGGGCGTGACCTGATAATTCCGAGCGTGCAACTCGTTAAAGGGGAGAATCCGACCTTGGTCTGCCGGAGGCGAGCAAGGACTGGCGAGTAGTCGACCGGGAAGAGCAGCTTCGCGGTGGACAGTGGTGGAGCTGCACCGGACAGGGCTTCACGAGCGTGTGGGCGTGGCAGGCGGCGAGGGCTGAGGGCGTCGATTTCAGCGAGATGCGGTGGCGGTGGAATAAACTCGACTTCCTTCAGTTCGATCTGAATTGGGGTGTCAGAATCGCAGCGGAATCGATCTCAGATCGAAGACAGACGACCCTCGACCGTAGCTCTGATACCAATGTAGGAAACTAAACGTATCTATAATTTTTGATATTCCATGCTGTTATTATATCAACTGCTACATGTTTTGGCTATACTTTATATCATTTTTATGCATTTTCTGGGACTAACCTATTAACAAGATGCCACAGTGCCAGTTCCCTGTTTTCTGCTGTTTTTGGTTTCAGAAAATCTATTAAGGAAATATTCTCGGAATTGGACGAAACAAAAGACATCGTCAATAATATCACGAGGAGATCACGGAGTCCAAAGGGGAGTCGGAGCAGACCCACCAGGGGGCCACGCCACACTAGGGCGCGGCCCAGGGTGGGCCCGCGCCCCCCTATGGCGTGGTGGCCCCCCTCGGCCACCGACGCCGCCTCTTCGCCTATATATTCTCCGTGACGCGAAAACCCTATTACGGTCGATCATATTCCACGAAAAGTTCCGTCGCGGCCGTCATCGTCAATCTCAGATCGGAGGAGTTCTGAAGCTCTTCCCGGCACCCTGCCGGAGGGGAGATCATCATCGGAGGGCTCTACATCACCATGCCTGCCTCCGGAGTGATGCGTGAGTAGTCCACTCCTGGACTACGGGTCCATAGCAGTAGCTAGATGGTTGTCTCTCTACCTTGTGCCTCCATGTTTAGATCTTGTGAGCTGCCTAACATGATCAAGATCATCTTATTGTAATGCTATATGTTGTGTTTGCTGGGATCCGATGAATATTGATACCATGTTTATTCAAGTTGTTTATCTATGTGCTCTTGATCTTGCATGCTCTCCGTTGCTAGTAGATGCTTTGGCCAAGTAGATGCTTGTGACTCCAACAGGGGTATTTATGCTCGATAGTGGGTTTAGTCTATAGATATCTGGATCAGTGACAGAAAGGTCTAAGATGGTAGATGTGTTGTTGCTACTAGGGATAAAACATTGGTGCAGTGTCCAAGGGCACTTGTATTGATTACATTACACACTTTACTTCATGCAATAATCTGTTGTTAGCAACTTAATACTGAATAGGATGCGGATGCTGCCTTGAAGGTGGATTATTTAGGCATAGATGCGGTTGGAATAACGGTCTATGTACTTTGTTGTAATGCCCAACTAGATTTCATAGTAGACATCTTGGCATGTATTGCTTTGTTATGCCCTCTCTATTTGTCAATTGCCCAGCTGTAATTTGTTTACCCAACATGCTAGTTATCTGTTCTGAGAGAGACACCACTAGTGAACTGTGGACCCTGGTCCAATTTCCTCATACTGTTTACACAACCTGCTGCAATCATCTGTTTCCTGTTACTTGCTGTTTTTCCTGCTGTTTTCCACACCATACGTTTAACTCTTTGTTTCTGCAAGACCGGAGAGATTGACAACCTCTCTGTTTCATGTTGGGCAAAGTTCTGGTTTGTGTCTGTGCAGATTCCACGTTGGTGCAAGCTCCCTAGCGCCAGGGGGAGTCAACATCAACAACCTTCCGATAGATCGTCAAGTCCTACTGGATTGATAACCTTGGGTAGATTTCTCAAGGGAAAACTTCTGCTGTCTACATCATAACCTTCCTCTTGGGGTTCACCAACACGTAGCCATCAGAAACTTCAGGAACTAAGATACCCTCTATTCCTCCGCGCTATAACCCGTGGTGCAGCTTACAAATCGCTTCTGGAGACTAGAGGGTAAGGTCCCATATACTACTATATATGAAAGCAGAGCGAAACGGCGGCCTCTCCGCGCTCCTGCACTGTTCCTGGCAACAGTAATCACTGTTCATCTACAATGTTGAACAGTGCCCGCCGTGTTTTTTGCAAAAAAGTCCCCATGTTTGCCTAAAATCACCATTTAGTCCTCGCAGCACACAGCTCCTCGACGCAAAGGACCTGTTTGAAATTACGTGAAACTCCGGGTTCTTTTTTGTAAAAAAACACAAATCCACCCATCCTCCTCCTTCTTCTCCCGCGGCGCTCGAAATTGCCGCCGGCGCCGCAGCCCTGCCCCGCCGCTGCACTGCTCCTCCTTCAAATCGACGCGCACGGGCGGCTCCGCCACCTCCTCCTCTCCCACCTCGCCGAGCGCCGCCTGCCGGGACGCTCCAGAAGCACGGGAATCGACGCCGCCGCACGCGCTACCCTCCGCCGTGTTTGGACGCCGCCGGAGACGCGCCGGCGACCTAAAGGTGGCGGCGCCACCACCGCCGCGAAGCCCGCGTCGAGCCGCGTCCGTTGCACCTACGCGCGCGTCCGTTGCGCCTACGCGCGCGTCCCAGCTCGCCGTCGCGCGGCTCCGGCAAGCTTCACGTCGCCGCCACGGCTGCTCCGGCCGACGGTGACGTAAGTGTGACGACGCGGTGGCCCTGGGCTGGACAACTGGGTCATTTCGTGGGCTGGGCTGGGCTGGCAGCTGGGCCACTGCGTCGGGCCCTTTTTCCCCTCCTTTTTTTTCTTCTCTGTTTTCCAAAACTTTTGCAACTTTTCAAATACAGAGTATTTACAAATGTGACAAACATATCACCATTAACGCGAACAAAAAAACGTTGACTATTTATAGCATTTGATCAAATTTGAAGTTCACATATTTTAAAATTTTCGATGCCTTTCAGATCCTTACTAATTTCAAAAAAATCACATACGAGCAGCTTTTAACGGTTTCAAAATTTGGACAATTTGTAAACGTAAACTTCTCCTTACTAATTTCGATGCATTCAAATATAAACAACATTTGAATGTCGACATTTTCAAATTCAAATTTCTTCTTCAAACGGTATTTACAATTGTGACGAGCACATCAACATTAGCACAAAAAATAGATGTTCACTATTTATGACATATGACCAAATTACAAATTTGAACATTCCAAAATTTCATATGATTTTCAAACCTAATCATTTAGCAAACACTAAAGAAATTCACATTTGCATATATTCTAAATTGTACAGTTTTTGAAATCTATTTGATCACAAACACCACAAACAACACAAAAATAAATGCTAATAAAACATCACAAAAATAAATGCTAATAAAGTATACCAAATGAAAACAAATTTACACATCTCAATTTGGTAAAAAATTAGAAAAATTCTATATACACTTACTCCAATTAAATAGAGTTGAATTTAAAAAAATTCTCTATCCTGTGTATTACTTCAACCGGTTCATTAGGCCATTTATTTTCGGATGCACCGGCACCCGAAATCTTCTTGGCATCCCACCACTTTCCATGTGGGAAGCAACATAGCTACGATGGCTATATATTTTTGTCTGGCTAATTGAATTTAATAAATAGCCATACAATGTACTTCCTCTGATTATTTAATTAAATTTAATATTTAAGACAAAACACAAACATACCACAGCAGTTCGAATATGTTAATATTTACAAATAATATAACTGAACTCCCTCCAATTATGCAACTGAACTTAATAAATGCTCAAACAGAAATTAACTCCCTCTAATTATGCAGTTAAAGTTAAATAATTCTTTATTACATGCACATTTCAAGAAATCACAAATTCATTTTCCTCTAAAGATGGATTGAATGTAATCGATGCTAATACAATATATTTCTTTTAACCAAAGATTTACAATACATATTTACGACAAAATACAAACATAATATTTCGACATAACCATAATATATTCCCTCAGCTTATGGTGCTAAATAAAAAAATGTGGCAAAATGGAAGCACATTTAATTATTTCAATATATCTAACTTATTTGACAATAATACACCTTAAATATCTCTAGCTACGTAGTCACATTTTAAAAAAACATTGATTACATGGATATTTCGAGAAAATGCAAATTCATTTCCTCTAACTATGGATTGATTTCAAACTAAATTCAATAAATGCTCATACAACATATTTCCTCCGATTGTTGAGTTCAACTAAAATTTTAAAACAAACCACAAACACATCGTACCAATTCGAATGGGTTAATATTTACATATAATGTAACTAAACTCGCTCCAATTATGCAGTTCAATTTAATAAATGCTCAAGTTGAACTTACCTCTTTCTAATTTTGCAACACATTTTAGTTCACAAAACAATTATTTCGCAACAAACATTCAATATTTCTAATAAATTTCAAAATAAATTTCAAACAAACTTCTCCTAATTTTTTCCCAACAAAAAATTCGCAACAAATATTTTACCCCAGGGAATATTCAACAACATGAAAATATTATTTCCCCAAGACTATTCAACAATATTCACGAAAGTTTCAAAAACATTCCATACATGTCTCTCCAATTTTCTTTTCTTGAACGGGTTTTGCTGCATTGACTCGATTCAAATTGCGCAGACAGATACATAGCATATCGAAACCACTACAGTCAGCACGACGTCCTACATATTTCAAATTTATGAAATTTTTGAACTTTCGACACAAAAATAGCACCAAACAACCATTGTACACAAAAGTAAAACTAACAAATTTTGAAATTAAGAATTTTTCAAACTTCCCACATGAACTACCAAATGTTCATTTCGTTTAAATTTTGTTGGGTTAGTTTTCCAAATAATTCTTCTATTTTCTCACTAAAGAAAAAAAATCCAAACTTTCCCAAATTGTAGACTCAAAAAAAAAAATGAAGTACCACTAACTACATACTTAAATTAAATATTATTTGGAAAATAGAAACATATTTGAACACTTTGGATATACTCCAACACATATCAACATGCTCCGAAAAAATAAATGATACTAATTAATGCCAAAATGCAAACATATTTAAACAATTCAAATTGACTAATATTTGTATACAATCTAAGTGGACTTCATCTAATTATGGATTTGAAATTAATAAATGCTCACAAAATACATATTCTCTGATTATGGAGTTATCTTACAAATTTATAAAAAATACAAACATTTCTAAACAATGCAATTTGCTAAGTATTTCGATATACCCTAAACGACAAATTACAACAAATTTAAACATTTCCAATCCCAACGGGTGCGCCGTCCCGCCACGCCAAGTTGCCTAAAAAAATTAAAATAAACAAATGTTTAGAGATAATTCAAATACATTTTCTCTAATTACGGTAAAAAAATTATGGCAGCTTACAAACATATTTAAACACTTCAATTTGCCAAATATTTGGATATTCTTTAAACAATACAAAAATGCTCATAAAAAATCAACACTACCTACGTACGACAAAACACAAAACATAATTAAACAATTCAAAATGGTCAATATTTCGATACAATATAGGTAAACTTTCCTAAATTGTGAATTCGAATCCAAAAAATATACATTACCATTAACTACATAGTTAAATTAAATATCATTTATAAAATAGAAGCATAATTAAACATTTCAAACCACTAAAATATTAGAAATACTCCAAAACATATCGACATGCTAAAAAAAAGTACTTATTAATGCCAAAATACAAACATATTTAAACAATTCAAACTAGCTAATATATACATACAATCTACGTGAACTTCATCTAATTATAAAGTAATTTAAATTTAACAGGTACTCGCAAAATACATATTCTTTAATTACGAAGTTATCTTACAAATTTATGAAAAAATACAAACTAACAAAATCGCGGCGTGACGCCGCGTTAAATTCCACTAGTATAGTCAATTACAGAGTTCGATTTCCTCATGACAACGAGTTTGAATCAATTCAAACTCTTCCAAAACAGAGTCCCTCACATCTCAATAACCACGATACAAGATGTGCAATTTCCGTAGGAAATTGTTTTGTGCAGATTCTGTACATATTCCGTGTGTTGTAAGTCACACGTGACAATCAAGTCAAAATACTTACTTTATCCATCTTTATTCCAGATATAATAAAGATATTTGAACAAGATTTCTATAGAACATTGTTCCTGGGTTCCAGCAAACAAATACTGTAATTCCAATGTTCTTGTTACACATGATTGCATATGAGCCTATCTTCTCATATACAACCTGAACAGAGCACAACACATATGGTCGAAATTATTAAAGATCGATTAGATCAAGAATTCCGCAATTATTGCGTGGCAATTCTAGCTTAGAAAGACTAAAAATCGACAACAGGATATAATCAGAACACGAATATATGACGAAGGACACATTATTTCTTACACTACTGGCAAACGCCACCTCAAACAGGCACGACGGAACCCACGAACGCGATCGACACCGCAACAGACTGCTTCGACGACTGTCGCCCGTCGAGCGCCGCCGGCCAGGCTTAATCGTTCACGATGACGACGACATCGTCCGGTCCCGCTCCCCGCTCGGACCCGTGCGCTAGCAGGTGACTCGTGCGAGCTCACACAACACATCTCGTCGGAGGACATGCGTGCGTGGTGCTGCTGTGCCACCGATAGTCAGGCGACCGTGATCGAGAGCATCTGAGATGGTGCCACGCGTGGCGACCCGGCAAGTCGCGGACCTGCAGATTTGGGCTCCTGCTAGGCGAGAGGCTTCCAGTGTGTTCCAGTGGGCTCCCTACTCTATCCGTTTTTTAATATAAGGTACAAATGTTGTCTATATGCACACAGAAATGAGTAAACATATAAACTAAAATGTGTCTACATACATTTGTGTGCAGGTGAATGTAAACAAAAACTAAAACATCTTATATTAAAAAACGGAGAGAGTAACATGGTACCATAGCGTTCCCCTCGCAGGAATTCCGTGGAACACTCATCATGCATCCCCCACCAGAGCAAGAAATGCAGCGCCCAACCCAGCATTCACAAAGAACACACGCACGTGGCACACCTCTTGGACCGTTGACCGGCGCAAACACCTGCTCCCGCTGCTTGTAGTGTCGCTCCCTTGCGAAGGCCCAGGTTGCAGCGGAAGGCAGCTGCTCCCTCTTCACGATTTGACGATTGCTCTAGCGGCGGCCATACCTCCTGGTATTTAGACGGAAGGCGGATGCAGAGGTCTAGGTTGAGGTACGGGCACCTGGGCGGGCTGCTCTCCTCCTTCGTAGACGGCGGCGGCGGGAGAAGCTGTGTCTTCGGGGCGGCAAGCCAGTCCGGGTGGAGAACGGGACATGACCAAATCAGGATCGACTGGGTGGCGAGGGGACTGGAGAGAGAGGGAGCAATCGACACGGCAGCGCGGGGGATTTGGGGGAAGAGCCGCGCTGGACTGACGGACATCGTCGGAGGTAGGAGGTGGTGGCAGAGAACGAGGTCGGAGAGGCACCGGCGGAGGGACAACGTCGACGGTGTGCCTGTCGAGGTCGGCAATGGAGGAGATGGGGAAGGGGGCGACGAGGTGGGACTGTGGGAGGTTGTGGTGGGCGGTGGAGCCGAGGGAGGCATCGAGAGGCTCCAGAGGAGGATGACACCGACGGCGACCACCACGTCACATCTTCCCCGACGCTGCCGGCGGGTGGTATGCTGGTTCTCACGGGGTTACGGCGGCTTTTCCCCTTTTTTCTGATGGACTTTTCCCCTTTTTCAGGAGGTTGGATGAGGTGGGAAGAGACATTGAAACACACGGGCTTATCTGCAAATGTGTAACAGAACGGTGGTGGGTGTTCATGTTCGTTAGATATAAATCGAACGATTGGATAAAAAATGGCAGGCACACCTTCATCGCCAACGGTGATTTTTATAGTAGAGTCCAGCCCACTTGCCTCAAAATCGGCCAGAGTTTTGTTGCCATCCATCCTTAGTTCAAAACAGATAAAATACCCGCGTCGTTAGCTCATTTTCACAAGGTTGTCCATTGACCCACGTAATGGAGATGCATATGGAGATTGGTTCAAAAAAAAAAAGAGATGCATATGGAGAACATATATTAAAAAAACATTAAATATACCAGCACGTTCCCGCGCTCGATCTTGGCCAAAATTCAGCCGCGCGCGCTCCCCCGCATTCTCCCTTCGCTCCCTCCCCCGCGCCCCTGTCACCCACGCGCAGAACCGAACAGAAAGGAAGCAGAACCAGGAGGCGGTTGAACCTCGCGTCGACGGTCACGGCGACGCCGGTGAGTTCCGCTACGCCACCCCCCAAAGCCTCCGTCCTCTCATCCCCTCCCCATGTCCAGCGCCTCTACCCCTGCCCCCGCCCCTGCTTCTTCAGTCATGAAAACCCTAGAAATCAAGGCACCAGTAACACCAATCCCCTTCCCGGTTGCACAAATCTGATCTTATCTTGCCTCTTTCAGGCCGATTTGCTGTTGTAGACAAAGTTTAGGTAGCCGGCCAGATCAAGCCTCAGGTAATTTGCATGAAAATGCCGATCTCTTAATCATGCTTTTCTTTGTATGTGCTACTACGTGCTGCCCCTGTACGGTTTAACTTCACCATTTTCTGCTGCATCTTCTTTGTTAGTTAATCCTCCAATCGTTCTTATCTTGGCAGTCATTGTATTTGCCACTACCGTGAGTTGACACGAAATCACCCAATTTTTGGTTATCTGGTCATATGTATTTGATATTACTACGAGTTGCTGTGAAACCACCAATTTTCAACTGAACTTGTACTGGCATCAGGTGTTGGATATGTCTCTTCTCAAACAAACAATGCATGTCAATAGTTTGATGTTACTGCTTTAGCAATCTGGGTTTATGGTGATATTTGTGGCTACTTTAAAGTGTAAACACGTTTCCCATATTAATTTCCTGCATATGTTGTGGTTCTTGTATGCAATACGCTCTGCTTGAAATTATGTATCTGTACCAAGTCGAAACAATAATTAAGATTGTTTTCTTGCGTAATTGAGGAAAATAAAAGGAGGAACAGGAGAAGGAATATGTTGGTAGAACTTCTTTATGCAATTCTTGCTATGATCAAGGGAGATTTAACTCTTTAGTGATGTCGATGGTATGTGCAGATGCTGAGAAAAAAAATACTTTCCATCCAAACAGAAATCATAATTAGCAACTTGAGTGGATTCGATCAAACAATCCTAACAGTCAACCAAACAACAAAATTCTCCATTTCAGAGCTGAGTTTATATTTACACTAAATTTATGCAGACCAGTTCAATTCTTGCAACCAAATAGAGCCTGAACAGAACCTTCTTTTGTGCTGCACTTCTGTAACAGCTCCATGTTTGGGAATTCCTACTGGTAGTGAAGAAGGGAGTCTTGAGTCATGAGTGATCAGGGTTGTGTCGACAGAAGAATCATGTGTCTCTCGCCTGAAACCCCCTCTCCAAAGAGTCCAATTTCATTTCTTTTTTGCAGAGTCCCATTCTCAATGCTAGGGCCACTTCTCTGCTGTCCCTGTCCCCTTTTTATAGTTTCCCTAGCGATTTACATTATCTGGTTAATTCATCCGCTTTTCTTAGGACAAGTTCTGTATTTTTCCTGTTAAAGTTCTCCAATAATTTGACTATTTTGCGTGAAGATGGCAGAATCTGAAAGACTAGCGCCTGGTCCTAACCAAGAATTCAGCATGTTGAATGAGATGACAAAAATCCAGTTGTATTCGAAATTTCTCCTTGAGGAACTACTTAAAAGATCTACCGTCGATAAAGCTGCCCTCACAGAAGAAGAAAAGTGGGAAAAAGAGCAAGCCAGACTTTTTCCATCAATAACTGATGGACAGTTGAAGCCTTACCTGATAAAGGGTGTCAAGTGGCTAATATGGCTGTGGAAGAATGGGCTAAACGGGATACTAGAGGAACAAATGGGATTTGGGGCAGTAGTCCAGACACTTGGGTTTCTTGCTCATCTCAAAGAGAATGGTCTGCATGGCCCATACATGATAGTTTCGTCCCAGAATGTGGAGGGGGGTGGTATCCCAGATTGGTTGAGTGGGATAAGGTAAAGTTTCTAAAGTTACACCACATTCACTGTTAGTTGGTGTCTTACATGGAGATACTTTGTTGCAGACTTTTTCCCAATATGAAGCATCTGCTTTATTTTGGAGATAAAAAGAGTAGGGCGGAGATGAGGAAAGAGTTTGTGCACAAAACTGTTGGCCCTGATTTTCCGATCATATTGACTACATATTTTATGGTCATGTCAGACAAAGAATGGCTTGCTCATTATAATTGGAAATATGTTGTTGTGGATCAGGTAAATGGAAAAACACATGCCCCAATTATTGTCCTCATATTATTTCCCCCCTTTTCTACTTACATGTCAGTTACATACATCTTTTTCCAGAGCCATCAAATGAAGAAAGCGGAAGGCGAATTATCGGAGAAGGTAAAGCACCTGCCATGGGATAATAAGCTGCTTTTGGTAAGGTCACATTCTATGGAGAACCTAGCGGAGCTGCGGTCACTATTGAAGTTTGCTTTGCCTCATGTCCTCTCACGTCATGAGGAATTTGATTCATGGTATGATTTTCTAGTTAACACTCAAATTGCTCATCAGCTGTGTACCTTGTGCACATTTTTTAAATAATATTCAATATTTCGTTCATATATTTTGTGAGCTGGGAGCACTTGTTGTGTCTATCAGTTATGAGGCCAGATTGCCTTTATTGATTATATTGATATTTACCTGAATTTTCTTGTGTAAAATTACCTATCTTTCAGAAAGGTTTCTTTGCCATTGGCTGTTGTTGTATTGATAACTTGGGTTAATTTACATATGAATCTAACAGAAGAGATATGTTGATGGTGGCTCTAAGCAAGACATCTCTCATTATTTCTTAAGTTAGAATGACCTTAAGAAGTACATATTGTGGTTAAACCAATGCAAGACATCTCTCATCTGTCATAATTTCATAATTGTAGCGATTTCACTATTCCAATAGTATTTTTTGGAACGGATGGTTTTCTGTACTTGTATGTTATAATTATATCATTAGGTTTTCAGAAGCTCTGTTGTCATACTTTTTTCTTCTTATTGTAAATTCGAGAGTTCTAGCCTTCGTGAAGCTCACTGGTTGAAATGAAATTTCTGGACTGGCAAACATGCACGCTATTAACTCTTGTTTGCTGATTATTATTATCACTGATATATCATGTCTGTTAAATTGTCTCTTAAATATTATCTTAGATTTATAATTTGTATTTTGCTTATCTCCATGGTAAATTGATATGCTATGTTTGCTGAAAAGCTTACTGATGAATCAACAATCAAGTAACATTCATATATTGCTTACAACAATCTATACGTATTCGTCAGTTTTGTTACACAAAGACAGAGAAGTTGCCTGTTAAATATTCCATGTATTAAATTTGATTTTTGTGTGCCTCTGGCTGACAACAATCTTCCTTAAAGGTTTGATTTCTCTGACAAAGAAGGCAAGCAACAACGGATTGTAGAGAAAAGGAGGGCCCATCAAATTCATGCCATTTTGCGTCCATTCCTTGTAAGGCAGGTGGAGGAGGATGTAGAATACAGGGTTCCACAAAAGAAAAGTGCCACATGCTACAAGACTAAAGTTGTTCAGCCCTCGAATGCAATCGGCGTCGCATGCTCTAAAAACCACGCAACAAAAGAAGTCGAAAGGACTGGTGCTGAGAGTCGTCAAGCGGTAGCAGCCAAGGTTCCCCAAAAGAAAGGTGCCACATGTTCAGATGCGATCAGCGTCACAAGCTCCAAAGACCATGCAGCGATAGAGGGCGCAAGGACTCGTGCCAAGAGTTGTCAAGAGGTAGCAGCAGAGGTCGTTTCTGAAACTGGTGGTGAAGGTAGTCCTAACGGGCAATCCGGTCAATTGGGCCTGCCAGGTAATAAGATTGTTAAGAGGCGACGAAGGAATGATGCGCTTATCACCCCGCTTGAAGAAAGCAATACAGCTGCACGTATGCAAGTGCCAAAGTCTAACTTCCTCTGAGTTGATCTTCAAGGCACTCAAAGAGATACCTGACTTAGCCCGTGCTGATGTTCTAAGAGCCTACAGTGCTCTTATCCGTGATGACCGCCAGTTTGAATCTCTTATGGCGCTCCCAATGGATATGAGGAAGGATTGGTTGCTCATGGAGATTGGAAACAAGTAAGGCTTGCTCCTTTGCTCCAGCACCATGACTCGACTTATTTGCTTAGATGCTGCATGATGGACCTTTTGAACTCGAACTAATGATCCCTGATGCTCTCCTTCCGAGTGACTAGCCTCTCATACTGGAACCACGTGATGTCTGCCTTGTATGGCGTTATTCTAGTGTTGTCGGTTTATTCCTCAACTGCAGTGTCATTTACTTTTGACTCTCGAGAACATTTGATATTAGTAGTAAATTTGTCATTTCTATCGATGCATGAGTTTCTGCTACTTATATTTTGTATCGATGCATCTGCTCTACTGTCAGCAGTTCTCCTATTTTTGCAAAAACAATTAGCAGCAACTACTCCATCGAGGTATCTGCTTGTTTGCTGGAATTTCAGGAATTTATCTACTCAATCGAGGCATCTGCTTAGTTGCTGAATAATGAAACACATGCATCAATGGAGTAGCTGCTGTTTTTTTTATAGAAGTGCGTGAACTTTCGAAAGTCTGTGTGAATGTCTTATGGATGCTCCCAAGTAATTTGAAGCACCTTTTAACACTTCAAAGAAATTAAAAGCATGAAGCTGAGCTTGTCTTTGGACATTTTGGAACCCTTCCAAATGTGCAAGTAAGTTTTCCTATGTAAAATTTGACAAAAATTAACTCCAAGGACCTGGACCATCAAAACACATTGTTTGTTCATAAAAAGGAACGGAATGGAAAAAAAGACACCCATCTCTCAAACCTCAATCACTTGAGCACAGCTGCTCAGCTCAGCAGTAACGCCAAGAATCAACAGAAACTGAGCAAATGAAGTCTAAGATACTGAATCACACACAAACTCGACATACAGAGATAATGGACAAATTAGTCTAGCCATCAGAACGAGCATAGCTGCTCAGCTCAGCAGTAACAGAATCAACAGAAACTGAGCAAATGAAGTCTAAGATACTGAATCACACACAAACTCGACATACAGAGATAATGGACAAATTAGTCTAGCCATCAGAACCGCATCTAGGGATCCAAATTCATGCATACTATGGTACTATTCATCATCCATCATAACTAACATCAATTCAGGGGGATTTTCGTTGCACATGCCTGCATAAGTCGTGCTAGCTGCTCAACTAACTGGTGACCCAGTCGTTGGGTGGGTACTTTGTGGACGGCTTGGGGGTTCTCTTGGTGGGCTGCGCCTCCTCCTCTCTTCTGGTCTGATCATCTGAACAGGTGTTTACATTGAGGTACTGGGAGACTGTACAAAGCATGTAGGATTCTTCCATGAAGGGGTCCTTTCCAGTCCTAGTGTACTCTGCCACTCCTTGCAGCCTCTTCTTCCTCGTGTCAAGGGCAATCACCCAGCCCCCCGGGTCCTTGTGGTCGACCTTCGCCTTCAGGTACACGATGTCTTCGTCACACAGGCTGATTGTGGGATGAACGATGTGCATCCGCTCCAAGGTTGGCTGCAGCGTGCCCTTGTCATCCCTCTGCGTCGGCAGCAGCTCGAAACCCGGCACCGTGTTGCCATCCTCGTCCACTGTGGAGACCTCGTGAGCGTGGAGCTCCCAGTCCTTGTGCCAGTCGCCTGAAAAATCAGCCATGCTCCACATGACAGCCGTCCAGCCGTCAGAGACCATATGCTGTCCGGCGTATGGGTCTGGGATCTCCCTGATATGCATCTCAAGCTGAATGTACCTGATGTGGCCTCCGACGAAAGCGATGTCCTGACTCATGGACATGCAGCCGCCGATTCTGTGATGGTTGATCCAGTCGTCTGTCAGGAACGACGGTGGAAAAGGGACGTGGCGGAGCTGCACTGGGCTCTCGGCGAGAACATCGCCAAAGATGATGCCATCGGGTTCGACCCAGCCCATGATGCCGGTAGTTCCTCCGATGGTGATCACACTGTTAATCGCCAGGCGCAAGTCATCCGGCTCCTGCCACCGCGGCTGCTGCTTATCAACAGCGGCGGGCATCCTGCTCCAGGCGTTGGTCTTGGAATCGAAGATGCAAATGCAGAGCGCCGCCGGCAAACGCCCGACATAATCCGTCTCATGGAGCACCGCTATGACATAGCCGCCGCCGCCGCGGTCGTCACCGTAGCGCAGTAAGCCACCGTAGCCCTAAACGTGAGGATCGGACTGCTCCACAGCCGTTGGATTAGAATCATGGGGAGGATGCCTCGCACGACTGCTTACAGCCCGCACATGGCTAGTTTAGATAATTTGCACAGATTGCATTTCTCTTCTTCTAATAACACGGTTCCCGGCTCCAGTGCTCCCTCTATTGAAAAAATTCAAAAATCATATTTATAAGTTTTACGAAAAGTGAGAGGAAATTGGCCATGGGGGCTCTTGTTGGCTCTCGTCGAGGCGATCAGGTGATCTCGCCAGCGAATTGCGGTGAGCTCGTGGAATGCTCCTCACGGATGCTCCGTGGAGAGGATGAGGCACGAGCCTGCATAGCCATGCATGCGATATGTGTTGTTGATGGCTGAAAGTAGGACGAGGCTCCAAGGGGGGCTTCTTTTTTTCTTGAAATAAAACACGACCTTCATTACTTAACCAGCAGAATTACAATCCTGAGCAATACAAGCAGCTAAGAAGTCTGGGATGTAATTAACCCAAAGACACCTTCTCCTAGAAGAGCTAGCACGCTTGGAACAAAGATGAGCTAAAAAGTTAGCTTCCCTTTCCACAAAAACCAAACTAAACTTATTGAAATTTGTACGAAGCTCTTGGATATCATTGAAGATAGTGGCAGCCTCCGTTTTGTCAAAAGAGCCTGAATTCCAAAGCTTTACGACCTGAGCAGCATCACTTTCAATAATCACGTTTCTGAAGCCCAAGTCATGAGCTAATTGCACACCATCTCGGATAGCCAGAATTTCCATAGCCATGGGATCTGCAACTTTAACACACTCGTTCCCCATGTGTTGTGGTGGCGAGGTAGTTCGTCGACGAGTGTTAGGTCGGCGGTGCAGGTGCGTTGGGGTGCTGACGACCCGAGTGGGCAGGGATTTTGAATATGAAAATAATTTGGCAGTGGGGATCTCAAGGAGGGATTTGAATTCCGATCAGGAATGTGGAGTTGTGATCTAGTGAGATTTGATCGCTTGGATCATCTTCTCCGAGGATTGGCTCCGGATACCGACTCACCAGAATTCGTGTCCAATACGCCGCCTGATTCTCCTGTCTTGGAGGCGCGGCGACCGATATGTTCAGAGGGAGAGGCTGATTTGGCCGCATGATGTGTACTACCCGCTTTTATTCATGTAGATTATGTTGGGACTCCAAGTGTAGAGATTTGTAAAATATCAGCAAATTTTGCTTAAGTGAATGGATCAAGGTTTATCGAACATAGGGAGGTGTAGGTTATAAAGTATCCCTCTCAAGCAAATTGGTAATTAAGAGAAAAGAAGTCCCTTGTACCAACAACACATATAATATAATTGTCAGGTGTATAGTTCACTAGTTCATGATAATGGTTATTCCGAATTAATTCTTCTTGTGGATCAAAACAAAATGAGATTAACATAGGGCTACAAAAGTACAACTTAAAGTTCCTCTTTCTAATACATGGACACTCCACGCTATCACTTTGAGCATCCAAAATCATACTAAACAAACATCTCATGTTTTATGTATTTCTAATATATTATCCGTAGAGTCCCCAGTGTGCCACGGGCCTGAAAAAATTATACTAAACATCCATCAAGTTATTTCATGGTTCCATTATTTAATCCAACATATATAGAAAAACTCATGATCAATATCATTCTAATCTATTATCCACATATAGAGTCCCCACGGGTCTCCAGAAATTATACTATACATCAATCAAGTGAGCAACATCATATGCAATACGTAATAAGTAACATGGGGGCATCATATGATTCAACTATATTAACAAAACTCATGATCACAACCAAGATCACATAAATGGAGAGAGATAACCTCGTAGCTACTCTACCCCGAGAAGGACTACTCCCACATCATCATGGAGGCGGCACGGTTGATGAAGATGGCTCTGGAGTTGGATCCCCACCCTGGCAGTGTGTCGGAAAAGGACCCTAAAACCCCGAAGTAGGTTTCGGATGACGACGACGATTCTGTATCGCGACTTACAAAAATTCTGTTGTTCTGTGGTTTTTAGGTCAATAGAAAATATATAGACGAAGAGTCTTCGTGAGGGGGTAAACGAGGTGACCACGCGGGTAGGCCCTGTGGCAACCCCCTTAACACATTCTATTTATTTGAGATTTGTCTTTTTTACCCAAAAGTCACTGAGAATCATTTGCTGGCCAAATGTTTTACACTAATAGAGTACTTGATCATCTCTGAGTGTAATATTTTTTGGAATATTTCCAACCTTTTTAAATTTTCTACAAAAAGATCACATATCAGGTGTGATTGGTATCTAAGAGCCATTTGCCCGCGTCCGCAAAAATATACCTTATCAAATTTGCTGGTAGTGATTAAAACTTTAGTCCTTGTTTCGATGGATTGTTTGGTATGTCAGTGGCTCCCTACCATTGTATCAAAGCTTTAGTATGGTAATTAATTCACAGAGACCAAACACTTGAAAATCTATGGGTTGGCCAAATGTTTGGGGGCAAATTTGGGCTCGAACCAAACACATTGCTCTCACGGCAGTACATTGGTCTCATGTTTGTTACTACTGAATATTGTACTCCAACCGATTTTGGGTACACGTATTGCCTCCAGCAGTTTTGCACTACGAAATTGCTGAACGTTTTTTGGGTATAGGTGTCTTGCTGCAGACTGAGAGATGATTTCCAACACATACGGTACAGAACGTAATGGCCACAATGCAACTGCAGTGCCCGTGTACGACACGTCACGGCTAGAGAGAAGCCACCCGACTCGAACGAGTCCTCCTCGAACTCCTCCGATGCACAAATACCCGATCCAGGAGACCAGCTTCCGCACACATGAGAAGCGTATCAGCTTCAACCCTACGTCGCCGCTGGCCTAAGCAAGAAGAGGAGGAGCGACCTGCCGCCATGGAGGATGAGCTTTGTGATCTGCGCCTCTGATACGTCCATTTTGCATCACTATTTTATATCATAATTTACTACTATTTATTGATATATTCCATATTAATACATGTTACTTATGCTATTTTATCTTATTTTGCATGTTTGATGATTATTGAGGATTTAACCACCGGAGCCAGATTTTAGCTGGAAAAAGCACCGTCAAGATACTATATTTCTAGAACTCCAAAAATCACAAAAAATCACGGAGGTTCCTATTTTGCCAGATGACGGAGGCACGCAAAAGGGGAGGCGGAGATGGGCCACGGGGGCCCACACCACCCTTGGGCGCGGCCAGCATGGGACCGGCGCCGTGGCCTGGCGTGGTGCCCCTGGCCCACCTCTGGCGACGCCCCTTCACGTATATCTCCCCTGTAACCCTAAACTACGAGGAGGGTCGTCCACGAAATATTCCGCCGCCTCCACGGGACGGAAACCATCTAGAGAGAAAAAGCTCTCCGGCAGGGAGAAATCTGCCGAGAAAATTCCTTCCCGGAGGGGGAAAATCATCACCATCGTCACCGTCATCACGCTGGACTTCATCGAGATCATCATCATCATCTCCACCGCCATCATCATCATCTCCACCGCTCCACTTCGTTCCGCTATAACATCTAGGGCTGTACCTTGTCTAGTTCATAGGGGAAACTCTCCCGGTGTTAATTACTCCCTGTGGTTGATGCTAGCAGGTTTTATCGGTGAATTAAGGTTTATGTCCAGATTGTTATTCATCATTATATCATCTCTGATCATGATCCATATGATGTCTTGTGAGTAGTTCGTTTAGTTCTTGAGGACATGGGGAAGTCTTGTTGCTAGTAGTGGAATCATGTTGAGTAATATTTAATGGTTTGATATTTAAGTTGTGGTGCTATTCTTCTAGTGGTGTCATGTGAATGTCGACTACATGGTACTTCACCTTTATGGGCCTAGGGGAATGCATCATGTATTTAGCTTGCTAATTGTGGTGTTGCTGGAGTGACAGAAACCTGAACCCCCGTTGATAAGTTAATGCACGAGGGAGTGTAGGATCTCAGAGTTTAAGGCTGTGGTTAGATTTATCTTAATTACTTTCTTGTAATTGCGGATGCTTGCAAGGGATTTAATCACAAGTATGTATTAGTCCAAGTAAGGGCGGTGCATTAGCATAGGTTCACCCACACAACACTTATCAAAACCATGAAGATTAATCAACTGTATGAAGCGAAAGCACTTGACGAAATTCCCATGTGTCCTCAGGAACGTTTGGTCATAATAAGTAATACAACCGGCTTGTCCTTTGTGCTAAAAAGGATTGGGCCACTCGCTGCAATTATTATTGCTCTCGTTTATTTACTCGTATTTTATTTATCTGCTATATGATGGCGAATAGTTGACGGGAAAAATATTCTGCAGGAAGCTTCGTATCTTCCCCTTCAACGGCGCCAGAAAGCACTCTTGATGGCCCTTCACGTAGTTACCCGCGTGAAAAAGTAATTGGGTTAGGTTGAGACTCCAAGTGCAGAGTGTGTAGTAAGTGGAAGACGTGTTTTCCCCACGAGGGGTGACTCGAGGGTTTAATATCGAACTCTCGAGGAATCAGTAGTGAAGATTTATCTTTCCTATCCTTCTTTTGGTTACCTACAAAACAAAGTAAATATTTTGGTCCTCAACCTCATCTAGTGGTTGTCAAGCACAAGGTGTGAGAATGATATCAAGATAATATGCAATGCAAACAAGAAATAAATATGCAATGGTGGTAAATAAATATGCAAGGATGGTGGTAGCAATGATAAATGATATTTTTGGGTTTTATATGATGAATGCAAGATGTAAAAGTGTTTTTGTATTTTTGGATTTTTAAATGGCAGAAAATGAAAAAGTGCTAAAAGTGGTTGGAAAAGTGTTTCTTATGATTAAAAATGGACCGGGGTTCATGGTTTCACAAATGCACTCTCTCTTTAATAACGTGGTGGACAATGGAACACTAGAGTTGACATATGAGATTGCAACACAACAGTTTAATGACAAGTTATAATTATATGGGCATCACGTCCTAACATAGAGACCTTTTGGTTATTAGTCTCTCTTATACTCCATCAAGATGCGAACTAAATCATAACACCTCCGTAATTAAGATAACTCAGAGTATAGCAATAAGTATCATGACATGAAGTTAAAATAAGAACATGCTAGATCTAGTCATGGAGTAGTGGCAATGGTCACACCCACATCTCCGGTAGCATGGTATTTCTTTTTATCCCTACTGAGGTAACAAAGTAAGGTAAAGATACCCAAGTGGATCGCAGAACTTTCTCTCACGTTCACTGCACTAGCCACCACTCGTTACTCCAACTAACGCACACGTTCCCCCTCACACGCTCTCATAAACATGCTTGATCATAACAAGTAAATAAGAACGGGGTACATAATATGCATCTACTTTCATAACTGAAAACAAAACCATTGCAATCTCAAACATATATTAACCCATAAAAAGATCCACCACAAAGGTATTACATAGATGACCGTAATCATGTTCAGCAGCTCATACGGTACTAATTAGTGAAGCTCGAGAGAGAGAGAGATACATAAGTTACTTCCACAAACCCATAGTCTAGAGGTGGACTACTCCCTCTTCATCATGGAGACGGTGGAGAAATCGTTGGAGAAGATGGAGACCACACCGACAGCGCCCCGCCAGAGTTTTCCCCCTCCAATCTGCAGCTCCAGGTCTCTGTTTTGGTGTTTCTGTGTTTTTGCGGTGCTCCCTCCAGAGAACGCCGGGGGACTATTTTTATAGGAGGTTTTAGGTCAAAGCCAAGTCGGTGGAGGAAAGATCGACGACAGCGGAGCTCCGAGGCCCAAAAGGAGGGGCCCCACGCGGCCAGGTACATGGGCCGCGTGGGCCCACCTATCTTGGCCCTCGGGTCTCCGCTTGTTTGCTTCCTTCGCTCCCACGCTTTGTTCCTTCCAAAAATTGATGCTCGTAAATTTCTAGGTCATTTGGACGTCGTTTGGGTCCCTGAAACATTAAAATATAGAAATATGGTTTTCTGCCTGCGCAGGGTTAATTCCATAAAAATAGGAAACATGTCAAATATTCCCAAAATCATTATAAAACAGTGATATAACCCTTATATGATGCAAATATGACTGGAATATAAGTAAAATAATGCAAAGTTCATGTATGCATTTTACATGCATCACTATATCAAAAACTTCTAAAAACTTGTCTACTAGTGTTTACAGTAAATCCTTATCAAAACTACTTGTCAGCACCTTCTGCTCCTCGTTGGGTTCGACACTCTTATTTATCGAAAGTACTCTGATACACCCCCTATACTTGTGGGTCATCAAGATTATTTTCTGGCGCCGTTGCCGGGGAGTGAAGCGCTATTGGTAAGTAGAATTGGTAAGGGAAACTTTTACTGTAAGTGCTGTTTTTTATTTCTGCTTGTTACTCTATTTTATCATGGAATCATCTCCATTCGAATCACTATTTGGGAGGACTACTACCATTGCTGCGGTAGTAGATGATCCTCCACATGCTCAGAGAATTCCGTTTAAAATACCTATGAAAATTGTTGAACGTATTATGGATAACCGCTATGTAGGAGATGGAACTGTCCATCCTGGTAATCACTTGCTTTTTCTGCATGAATTGTGCGAGTTGTTTAAATGTGCAGGTATTTCAACGAAAGAAGTCAAAAGGAAATTATTTTCTCTATCACTGAAGGGCAGAGCTGCGGAATGGTATAAGCTGCTGAAAAATGGCCGCTCATTGAGTTGGGTCGAGATTGTGCCTCTCTTTTACTCCAAATTTTATCCTCCAAGTGAAATTCACAAAGACAGGATTTCTATATATAATTTTTGGCCTCGTGATGGAGAAAGTATTGCCCAAGCTTGGGGGAGATTGAAGTCATTAATGCTCAAATGCCCCATTCATGAGTTTCCAAGCAAGATTGTTATTAATAATTTTTATGCAAGGCTTTCTCATCATGATAAAGATTTAATGGATGCTTCCTGTTCTGGATCATTTACACGGAAGAAAGAATAAGATAAATGGGACCTTCTTGATTGTATCCAGGAAAATACTGAAAAATGGGAGAACGACAAAGGTAGAGGGTCAGGTATAAATTATGATTATGCATGCATTAAAACTTTTATGGGACTGATAGTTTTCGTAATTTTAGTGCCGCTTATGGTCTCGATTCTCAAGTTATTGCAAACTGTTATAAGGCCTTTGCCTCTTATCTTGATGTTCCTAAACAAGGGTGGAATAAGTATCATGAACCTTATAAAGATAATGTTCATTCTGTTCTTGCTAAAAACATTGAAGTTCATACTGTTGATCGCATTTTGCCAGAACCTTACATTGAGAAAATACCTTTTCCTGCTAAAGTGAAAGAACATTCTATTGTGGCTAGTGTGATTAATAAAAGTGAAAAGAAAGCTAAAGAACCTGATGAACAAATAACTGTTGAACCTGCAATAGCTATGGTTAAGGATCTTGTAACTGAAGATGTAGAAGGAGGACATATTATATTTTGTGAAGAAGCTTATAACATTGTTGCACATCCTAAAAGAGCTCAGAAAACATGTATTCCTGTACTTTCAGTCAAGATAGGTGAGCACTATTATTATGGTCTATGTGATATTGGCGCTAGTTCAAGTGTCATTCCTTACTCTCTTTACAAGGAAATCATGCAAGAAATTAATCCCTGTGAACTTGAAGAGATTGATGTGGTTATTCAACTTGCTAACAGAGAAACTATCTCTCCAGTTGGTATTGTAAGAGATGTGGAAGTTTTATGTGGTAAGACTAAATATCCCGCTGATTTTCTTGTACTTGGTTCTGCTGCTAGTGAAACTTGTCCTATTATTTTTGGTAGACTGATGACATGAAACACACGTTCGTTGGGAGACCCCAAGAGGAAGGTATGATGTAGTCAGCAGCAAGTTTTCCCTCAGAAAGAAACCAAGGTTATCGAACCAGTAGGAGCAGCAACTCTTCAGAAGGTTGTCAACGGCGCCAGAAAAATAGCTGTCGAGGGAGTCTGGACTGTTGACGTGGAATCTGCACACAACACAATCAAACTACTTTGCCCCAACGAAACAGTGAGGTTGTCAATCTCACTGGCTTGCTGAAAACAAAGGATTAAACGTATGGTGTGGAAAATGAGTATTAAATTGCAGAGAATGAAAAAGGAACAGTTTGCAGTTTGTGGTTGTTTAATCAGTGTAAAAGAATGGACCGGGGTCCACAGTTCACTAGTGGTGTCTCTCCATAAAAGATAACTAACATGTTGGGTGAACAAATTACAGCTGGGCAATTGACGAATAGTGAGCGCATGACAATGCATATACATGACATGTTGACTACTATGATATTTAATTGGGCATTACGACATAATACATAGACCGTTATCCAACAGCATCTATGACTAATAATCCACCGCCGGGTTGTCATCCGAGTCCCCCGTTGGTATTAAGTTGCAAGCAACGGATAATTGCATTAAGTAAAGTGCGTAATGTAAACAAACACATATGCCCGTGGACATAGCATCGTTAGGTTATCCCTAGTGGCAACAGCACATCCACAACCTTAGAACTTTCTGTCACTGTCCCAGGTTAAACGGAGACATGAACCCACTATCTAGCATAAATACTCTCTCTTGGAGTTACAAGCATCTACTTGGCCAAAGCATCTACGAGTAACGGAAAGCATGCAAGATCTTAAATAACATATAAGATAGATTGATAATCAACTTGACATAATATTCAATATTCATCGGATCCCAGCAAACACAACATGTAGCATTACAATAATATGATCTTGATCATGTAGGGCAGCTCACAAGATCTAAACATGATGGCACAAAGTGGAGAGACAACCATCTAGCTACTGCTATGGACCCGTAGTCCAAGGATGAACTACTCACGCATCACTCCGGAGGCAGGCATGGCGATGTAGAAGCCTCCGGTGACGATTCCCCTCTCCGGCAGGGTGCCGGGAAGAGGTTCTGAACCCTCCCGAGCTAGGGTTGACGACGGCGGCGTCTCTGGATCTTTTCGTGGATATTTGCTCAGGTACTTAGGGTTTTCGCGTCGGGGGGAATAAGTAGGCGAAAGGGCGGCGGCTGCGGACCCCCGAGGGGCCCACACCACCCTAGGGCGCGGCAGAGGGGGGCCCGCGCCCTAGGTGTGTGTGGCCTCCTGGTGGCCCTCCTCTGCTGCTCCTTCGCTCCGTCAGGCGTGTTCTGGAAAAATAGGCACCCCCGTGTAGTTTCGTCCAATTCCGAGAATATTTCCAGACTAGCTTTTCTGGAATACAAAAACAGCAGAAAACAGGAACTGGCACTTCGGCATCTTGTTAATAGGTTAGTCCCAAAAAATGTATAAAAGTGATATAAAGTAGATGCAAAACATGTAGCAATTGGTATAAAACAAGCATGGAACATCAAAAATTATAGATACGTTTGAGACGTATCAGCATCCCCAAGCTTAGTTCCTACTCGTCCTCGAGTAGGTAAACGATAAAAACAAAATAATTTTTGAGGTGACATGCTACTATCATAATCTTGATCATATAATATTGCAAGGCACATGTAAATGAATGAAGTGATCCAAGTCAATGGTCTATAATTTGCTACCAAATAGATAATGAGTAAACAATGAATCACACAAGCTAAACGTTTTCATGAATAGTACTTTCGAGACAAGCATCAAACAGTTTTGCATAAGTGTTAACTCATAAAGCAATAGTTTCTAATAAAAGGTATTTAATCAACACAAAGGAAGAATTTAGTTTCAGCATTTGCTTCAACTTTCAACATATTTATCTCATGGATATTGTCAACACAAAGTAGTATAACAAGTCCAATACATTGCATATAACGCATGTTGTAACAAAGTTGACACTAGTGTTTGCTTGTGGAAGACAGAAAGAATAGGAAAACTGACTCAACATAAAAGTAAAAGAAAGGCCCTTCGCAGAGGGAAGCAGGGATTAAATCATGTGCTAGAGCTTTTAGGTTTTTGAAAGCATATAGAGATTGCATAAAATATTTGATACTCCTCCCAACCTTGCTAACACAAGCCATGGCTAACCGAATCCTCGGGTGCCTTCCATCAATCACATACCATGGAGGAGTATCTATTTTTGAGAGGTGTTTGTTAATTGTCAACGAATGGTAGCGGGTGAGAACAGTATTCTACCTGTCGAACGGACTTTTAAGAGCGGCTCCCATGAAGGACGTTATTTCTACCAGCAAGGCAGATCATCCCTCTTTCTCTTTGGTTTACACACATTCAGGTATTTCACTGTTTGTCATTGCTTACTGATGAATCAGGGCAAAAGTGTGAAGAGAATTAATTGGTTAAAGTTGTAATTAATTGGGACTGGGCACCCCGTTGCCAGCTCTTTTTGCAAGTTATTGGATAAGCGGATGTATATGCCACTAGTCCAGGTGTAAAAGTCCATCGACAAATAGAATAAAGAATAACCACACTAATTCCTCATGAGCTAGTAAACATTGACACAAAAAGGGAATAATAACATTTTGAATAATTTAAAGGTAGCACATGAAAAATTTACTTGGAGTGGCAAGGAAATACCACATATAGGTAGTTATGGTGGACACAAATGGCATGGATTTTGGCTCAAGGATTTGGATGCACGAGAAGCATTCCCTCTCAGTACAGAGTTTAGGCTAGCAAGGTTATGTAAGCAAACAAGAATATCAACCCGTACACCAAGTTTTATATGACAAACATATTGCAAACGTTATAAGACTTCATACCGTCTTCCTTGTTAACCAAACCCTGTTATTAGAAAATATCTAGACCTTAGAGATACCACCGATGCAAACCAAATTTTCAACAAGCTTTACGGTAGTTCTTCACTAATAGGCTTAACTCATGTGATGCACAATTTAATCATGATCTACTTGTTAACTCAAAACAATTGACAAGCATCAAGTTATCCATTTTAGTGATCTACAAGATTAAGCAAGTTTTTCCTTATACCAATTACCACATGCAACATTTTCTGAACCAACCAAACACCAATCAATTTATTTCATCAACTCTCCAAACAAATATAAGTGAAGCAAGAGAGTACTTTCTACAAAAGAAAGCTAATAGCTCTGACAAGAGATACATGAAAACAAGAGCTAAAAGCTGAACAGCGCTAGATATGAATACTCAACAAATATAAGTGAAGAATAGGAGTATTCTCATGAAAAAGCGGAGCGTGTCTCTCTCCCAATCAAGAATGCTAGGGTCCAGTCAAGCTTTATTGAAAATAAAATGCAATACTGAAAATAAAAAGCACACAGACGCTCCAAGAAAAGCACATATGATGTGAAAGAATTAAAATATAGTTTCACTAGAGATGACCTGATAATTTTGACGATGAAGAAGGGGATGCCTTGGGCATCCCCAAGCTTAGACGCTTGAGTCTTCTTGAAATATGCTGGGGAGATCCATGGGAGCCTCCCCAAGCTTAAGCTCTTCACTCTTCTTGATCCTATTATATCATCCTTCTCTCTTGACCCTTGAAAACTTCCGTCACACCAAACTCAAAGTAGATCTCATTAGAGGGTTAGTGCATAATCAAAAATTCACATGTTCTATAAAGACGCAATATGATTTGTTACTTTAAACATTAGCTACAGCCACTGATGTTATGTGAAGCTCTTCCACCCAAAAAAGAATTTCACTCAACACTAGTAAAAGAGAGAATGCAAAATAAAAAGGCATAATCTGTCTAAAACAGAACAGTCCGCAAAGACGAATTTTTTCGAGGCACTTACGACGCTCAGATCGAAAACTCTGAACTAATGAAAGTTTCAGACATTCATAAAGATTACGCACAAAAATTTCAGATTTAATTAACAATCTGGTGATTTTAGGAATTTCGTACAGTGAACAGCAAAAATCTGTTTCTGCGCAGCAATCAAAATTAAGCATCATCTTAACATTAGAGGCTACTCTTGGCACAACAATGCGAGAAAATAAAGATACAAAGGAGTTGCTACAGAAGTAAACAACACCTTGACTCAATAAAAGAAAAATTGCAGAAAAATAAAATGGGTTGCCTCCCATAAGCGCTTTTCTTTAACGCCTTTTAGCTAGGCACAAAGCATGCATCAAGTATTACCAAGTGAAGAAGCATCAACATTCTTACGCTTAGCTCTCTTACCTTTACCTTATCTTTAGGAAATACTTGGTTACACATAGGTGAAGAGGCGAAATTCATAGTGCCTTGGCCCACATCTATTATTGCTCCAAAGCGTTTCAACAGAGATCTTCCAAGCGTAATTTGTCCTACTCCTGCACATTCAATGACAAGATAATCAATAGATATTGTTATCCCTAAGAGTTTTGTAAATACTCCTTCGGCTACTCCCTTGGTAATTTAATAGTATTATCACCCAAAGTTATACAATCTTCGCATTTGGAAAGCTCCCAAAGATTTAAGGAATCAAAATATCTTGGGCATTAAACAGAATTCAGACATAATATCACAGCGAGAATGAAAAGTTTCACCATTTATAACAACTTTTACTGAGGGAATCCATCCCGATGGTTCAAAATTTACTGGCACATTATCATAATGTTCACGAATCTGATTATACCCTTCTTTTAGACCAGATATGTTCGTTTCAAGAGTGTTAAGTCTATCACTTATGCTTGTCAAAGCCAAATCAATTTTAGTGATTGGGGGCTAGAAATTGTAATCAATTTTTTTATAGCATTAAAAGCTTGATCCCCATCATAACGAAGGAAATCTCCTCCTACCACAGCATCTAAAGCATATCTGTAGCAAAGAACAAGACCAAAATAAAAGCTACTAAGAAGCAGGCTTAAAGTCATTTTAGGTTCAGTTTTAGCATAGGACTCAAATTCTAGACCAAGCATCTTTAAAACTCTCCTCACTCCCTTGCTTGAAAGTGAAGATCTCTTCTTCAGGTGACATTACTACTGGAACAGGGCTAGACATGATGACTAACAGAAAACAAAACTGAAAATAAACTAAATGCAAGTAACTAATTTTTTTGTGTTTTTGATAATTGAAAGCAAACAAGATAAAATAAAATAAACTAAGCAAGACAAAAACAAAGTAAAGAGATTGGAAGCGTGAAACTCCCCTTGCAGAAGACTGCTGTCTCCCCGGCAACGGCGCCAGAAAAATAGCTTGATGACGTGAAACACACGTTCGTTGGGAGACCCCAAGAGGAAGGTATGATGTAGTCAGCAGCAAGTTTTCCCTCAGAAAGAAACCAAGGTTATCGAACCAGTAGGAGCAGCAACTCTTCAGAAGGTTGTCAACGGCGCCAGAAAAATAGCTGTCGAGGGAGTCTGGACTGTTGACGTGGAATCTGCACACAACACAATCAAACTACTTTGCCCCAACGAAACAGTGAGGTTGTCAATCTCACTGGCTTGCTGAAAACAAAGGATTAAACGTATGGTGTGGAAAATGAGTATTAAATTGCAGAGAATGAAAAAGGAACAGTTTGCAGTTTGTGGTTGTTTAATCAGTGTAAAAGAATGGACCGGGGTCCACAGTTCACTAGTGGTGTCTCTCCATAAAAGATAACTAACATGTTGGGTGAACAAATTACAGCTGGGCAATTGACGAATAGTGAGCGCATGACAATGCATATACATGACATGTTGACTACTATGATATTTAATTGGGCATTACGACATAATACATAGACCGTTATCCAACAGCATCTATGACTAATAATCCACCGCCGGGTTGTCATCCGAGTCCCCCGTTGGTATTAAGTTGCAAGCAACGGATAATTGCATTAAGTAAAGTGCGTAATGTAAACAAACACATATGCCCGTGGACATAGCATCGTTAGGTTATCCCTAGTGGCAACAGCACATCCACAACCTTAGAACTTTCTGTCACTGTCCCAGGTTAAACGGAGACATGAACCCACTATCTAGCATAAATACTCTCTCTTGGAGTTACAAGCATCTACTTGGCCAAAGCATCTACGAGTAACGGAAAGCATGCAAGATCTTAAATAACATATAAGATAGATTGATAATCAACTTGACATAATATTCAATATTCATCGGATCCCAGCAAACACAACATGTAGCATTACAATAATATGATCTTGATCATGTAGGGCAGCTCACAAGATCTAAACATGATGGCACAAAGTGGAGAGACAACCATCTAGCTACTGCTATGGACCCGTAGTCCAAGGATGAACTACTCACGCATCACTCCGGAGGCAGGCATGGCGATGTAGAAGCCTCCGGTGACGATTCCCCTCTCCGGCAGGGTGCCGGGAAGAGGTTCTGAACCCTCCCGAGCTAGGGTTGACGACGGCGGCGTCTCTGGATCTTTTCGTGGATATTTGCTCAGGTACTTAGGGTTTTCGCGTCGGGGGGAATAAGTAGGCGAAAGGGCGGCGGCTGGGACCCCCGAGGGGCCCACACCACCCTAGGGCGCGGCAGAAGGGGGGCCCGCCCTAGGGCGTGTGGCCTCCTGGTGGCCCTCCTCTGCTGCTCCTTCGCTCCGTCAGGCGTGTTCTGGAAAAATAGGCACCCCCGTGTAGTTTCGTCCAATTCCGAGAATATTTCCAGACTAGCTTTTCTGGAATACAAAAACAGCAGAAAACAGGAACTGGCACTTCGGCATCTTGTTAATAGGTTAGTCCCAAAAAATGTATAAAAGTGATATAAAGTAGATGCAAAACATGTAGCAATTGGTATAAAACAAGCATGGAACATAAAAATTTATAGATACGTTTGAGACGTATCATAGACCTTTCTTAAATACCTGTGGTGCTATTATTGATTGTAAGAAAGAGAAAATTTATACCAAATTTGATGGAGAATCTTATGAGTTGAATTTTTCTAAGTCTCCTATTATTTTTGGTAGACCTTTCTTAAATACCTGTGGTGCTATTATTGATTGTAAGAAAGTGAAAATTTATACCAAATTTGATGGAGAATCTTATGAGTTTAATTTTTCTAAGTTTGCTAAAAACCATTATGAAACTGAATTGCCTAATGAAGACTTGAAAGTTGAATGACTTGCGTCTGTTGCTATTGCTCCTAACAGTGCTTTGCAGCAATACATGGAAGACCATGAAAGTGAGGTATTTGCAGAAGAGAGGAACGAAATTGACGACATCTTTCTTCGTCAACCTCCAATTCTCAAGCATGATTTGACGGTGGAGGAGTTGGGTACCTCCGCGCCTCCAAAGAAGGATCCTGTTTTCGAATTGAAACCATTGCCTGATACGCTTAAATATGCTCATTTAGATGAAGAGAAAATATATCCTGTTATTATTAGTTCTAAACTTTCAGGTAATGAAGAAGCAAGGTTGTTAGAGGTGATGAAGAAACACCGAGGAGCTATGGGATATACTCTTGATGATTTAAAGGGGATTTCTCCTTCTATATGTCAACATGCAATTAATATGGAGCCAGATGCTAAGCCTGTTGTTGAACATCAACGTCGTTTGATCCCTAAAATGAAAGAAGTGGTAAGAAATGAGGTATTAAAACTCCTTGATGCAGGTATAATCTATCCTATTGCTGATAGTAGATGGGTTAGTCATGTGCATTGTGTTCCTAAGAAAGAGGGAATGACTGTTGTTGCAAATGAAAATAATGAACTCATTCCTCAGAGAGTTGTAGTTGGCTATAGAATGTGCATTGATTTTCGAAAAGTTAATAAGGTTACCAAGAAAGATCACTATCCTTTGCCTTTTATTGATCAAATGCTCAAAAGGTTGTCTAAGAAAACTCATTTCTGCTTTCTCGATGGTTATTCTGGTTTTTCGCAAATTGCTGTTAAACACCAGGACCAGGAGAAAACTACTTTTACTTGTCCTTATGGAATTTATGCTTATAGACGTATGCCCTTTGGTTTGTGTAATGCTCCTGCTATGTTTGAAAGATGCATGTTTGCTATTTTTCATGGTTTTGGTGAAAAAATTGTGGAAGTATTCATGGACGATTTCTCCGTCTATGGAACTTCTTTTGATAATTGTTTGCACAATCTTGATAAAGTTTTGCGGAGATGTGAAGAGACTAATCTCGTTCTTAATTGGGAGAAATGCCATTTTATGGTTAATGAAGGAATTGTCCTTGGACATAAAATTTCTGAAAGAGGTATTGAAGTAGACAGAGCTAAAGTTGAAGCAATTGAGAAAATGCCCTGTCCAAGAGATGTTAAAGGTATTCGTAGTATTTTGGGTCATGCTGGTTTCTATAGGAGATTTATTAAAGATTTTTCTAAAATTTCGAAACCCCTTACTAATCTTCTTCAAAAAGATGTACCATTTGTTTTTGATGATGATTGTAAGGAAGCTTT
This sequence comes from Poa pratensis, assembly GCA_947311845.1. Lineage (NCBI taxonomy): Eukaryota > Viridiplantae > Streptophyta > Magnoliopsida > Poales > Poaceae > Poa > Poa pratensis. Next base: position 34,915,119 of record CAMZMU010000081.1, read on the forward strand.
CGAAATTATAAAAAGGCTTTAATAACAGCTCCTGTTGTTCAACCATCTGACTGGACTTTACCTTTCGAAATTATGTGTGATGCTAGTGATTTTGCTGTAGGCGCTGTCCTTGGACATCGAATTGATAAGAAGATAAATGTTATTCATTATGCTAGTAAGACTCTTGATGCTACTCAAAAGAATTATGCTACTACTGAAAAGGAATTTTTAGCAGTAGTATTTGCCTGTGATAAGTTTGGACCTTACATTGTTGACTCTAAGGTGACTATTCATACTGATCATGCTGCTATTAAATACCTTATGGATAATAAGAATGCTAAGCCTAGACTTATTAGATGGGTTCTTTTGTTGCAAGAGTTTGATCTGCATATTGTAGATAGGAAGGGTGATGAAAATCCTGTTGCTGATAATTTGTCTAGACTAGAACACATACTTGCTGATTCTATTCCTGTTAATGATAGTTTTCCAAATGAACAGTTGGCTTCTATAAAGGTAAGCTCACGAGAAAGTCCGTGGTATGCTGATTATGCTAATTTTATTGTTTCAAAATATTTGCCTCCAACTTTTACTGCTCAGCAAAGAAGGAAATTCTTTTATGACTTGAGACATTATTTCTGGGATGACCCACATTTGTATAAAGAAGGAGTAGATGGTATAATGCGAAGATGTGTCCCTGAGTATGAGCAAAAAGAAATATTGAACAAATGCCATGGTAGTGCTTATGAAGGACATCACGCCGGAGATAGAACTGCACAAAAGGTTCTACAATCAGGTTTTTATTGGCCTACTCTTTTTAAAGATGCAAGAACGTTTATTTTATCATGTGATGAATGTTAGAGAGTTGGTAATATTAGTAGACGTAATGAAATGCCTATGAATTATTCTCTTGTTATCGAACCTTTTGACTGTTGGGGATTTGACTTTATGGGTCCTTTTCCCCCTTCAAATGGTTACATGCATATTCTTGTTGCTGTTGATTATGTTACTAAATGGGTAGAAGCTATACCAACTTCTAGTGCTGACGCTGAAACATCTTTGAAAATGCTTAAAGATATTATTTTCCCCAGGTTTGGTGTGCCTAGATATCTCATGACTGATGGGGGTTCTCATTTTATTCATGGTGGTTTTAGAAAAACTCTTGCTAAATATGATGTTAACCATAGAATATCTTCACCCTATCATCCTCAAACAAGTGGTCAAGTAGAGTTATCAAATAGAGAAATTAAATCAATTTTGCAAAAGACTGTTAATAAATCTAGGAAGAATTGGGCAAGAAAACTTAATGATGCTCTGTGGGCTTATAGGACTGCTTATAAAAATTCTATGGGTATGTCTCCTTATAAAATAAAGATACAACGGAGTTGCTACAGCAGTAAACAAGCACCTTGACTCAATAAAAGAAAAATTGCAGAAAAATAAAATGGGTTGCCTCCCATAAGCGTTTTTCTTTAACGCTTTTTAGCTAGGCACAAAGCATGCATCAAGTATTGCCAAGTGAAGAAGCATCAACAATCTTACGCTTAGCTCTCTTACCTTTACCCTTATCTTTAGGAAATACTTGGTTACACATAGGTGAAGAGGCGAAATTCATAGTGCCTTGGCCCACATCTATTATTGCTCCAAAGCGTTTCAACAGAGATCTTCCAAGCGTAATTTGTCCTACTCCTGCACATTCAATGACAAGATAATCAATATATATTGTTATTCCTAAGAGTTTTGTAAATACTCCTTCGGCTACTCCCTTGGTAATTTAATAGTATTATCACCCAAAGTTATACAATCTTCGCATTTGGAAAGCTCCCAAAGATTTCAGGAATCAAAAATATCCTTGGGCATTAAACAGAATTCAGACATAATATCACAGCGAGAATGAAAAGTTTCACCATTTATAACAACTTTTACTGAGGGAATCCATCTCGATGGTTCAAAATTTACTGGCACGTTATCATAATGTTCACGAATCTGATTATACCCTTCTTTTAGACCAGATATGTTCGTTTCAAGAATGTTAAGTCTATCACTTATGCTTGTCAAAGCCAAATCAATTTTAGTGATTGGAGGGCTAGAAATTGTAATCAATTTTTTTATAGCATTAAAAGCTTGATCCCCATCATAACGAAGGAAATCTCCTCCTACCACAGCATCTAAAGCATATCTGTAGCAAAGAACAAGACCAAAATAAAAGCTACTAAGAAGCAAGCTTAAAGTCATTTTGGGTTCAGTTTTAGCATAAGACTCAAAAATTCTAGACCAAGCATCTTTAAAACTCTCCTCACTCCCTTGCTTGAAAGTGAAGATCTCTTCTTCAGGTGACATTACTACTGGAACATGGCTAGACATGATGACTAACAGAAAACAAAACTGAAAATAAACTAAATGCAAGTAACTAATTTTTTTGTGTTTTTGATAATTGAAATCAAACAAGATAAAATAAAATAAACTAAGCAAGACAAAAACAAAGTAAAGAGATTGGAAGCGTGAAACTCCCCTTGCAGAAGACTGCTGTCTCCCCGGCAACGGCGCCAGAAAAATAGCTTGATGACGTGAAACACACGTTCGTTGGGAGACCCCCAAGAGGAAGGTATGATGTAGTCAGCAGCAAGTTTTCCCTCAGAAAGAAACCAAGGTTATCGAACCAGTAGGAGTAGCAACTCTTCAGAAGGTTGTCAACGGCGCCAGAAAAATAGCTGTCGAAGGGAGTCTGGACTGTTGACGTGGAATCTGCACACAACACAATCAAACTACTTTGCCCCAACGAAACAGTGAGGTTGTCAATCTCACTGGCTTGCTGAAAACAAAGGATTAAACGTATGGTGTGGAAAATAAATATTAAATTGCAGAGAATGAAAAAGGAACAGTTTGCAGTTTGTGGTTGTTTAATCAGTTTAAAAGAATGGACCGGGGTCCATAGTTCACTAGTGGTGTCTCTCCATAAAAGATAACTAACATGTTGGGTGAACAAATTACAGCTGGGCAATTGACGAATAGTGAGCGCATGACAATGCATATACATGACATGTTGACTACTATGATATTTAATTGGGCATTACGACATAATACATAGACCGTTATCCAACAGCATCTATGACTAATAATCCACTGCCGGGTTGTCATCCGAGTCCCCTGTTGGTATTAAGTTGCAAGCAACGGATAATTCCATTAAGTAAAGTGCGTAATGTAAACAAACACATATGCCCGTGGACATAGCATCGTTAGGTTATCCCTAGTGGCAACAGCACATCCACAAGCTTAGAACTTTCTGTCACTGTCCCAGGTTAAACGGAGACATGAACCCACTATCTAGCATAAATACTCTCTCTTGGAGTTACAAGCATCTACTTGGCCAAAGCATCTACGAGTAACGGAAAGAATGCAAGATCTTAAATAACATATAAGATAGATTGATAATCAACTTGACATAATATTCAATATTCATCGGATCCCAGCAAACACAACATGTAGCATTACAATAATATGATCTTGATCATGTAGGGCAGCTCACAAGATCTAAACATGATGGCACAAAGTGGAGAGACAACCATCTAGCTACTGCTATGGACCCGTAGTCCAAGGATGAACTACTCACGCATCACTCCGGAGGCAGGCATGGCGATGTAGAAGCCTCCGGTGACGATTCTCCTCTCTGGCAGGGTGCCGGGAAGAGGTTCTGAACCCTCCTGAGTTAGGGTTGATGACGGCGGCGTCTCTGGATCTTTTCGTGGATTTTTGCTCAGGTACTTAGGGTTTTCGCGTCGGGGGGAATAAGTAGGTGAAAGGGCGGTGGCTGGAGACCCCCGAGGGGCCCACACCACCCCAGGGCGCGGCAGAAGGGGGCCCACGCCCTAGGGCGTGTGGCCTCCTGGTGGCCCTCCTCTGCTGCTCCTTCGCTCCGTCAGGCGTGTTCTGGAAAAATAGGCACCCCCGTGTAGTTTCGTCCAATTCCGAGAATATTTCCAGACTAGCTTTTCTGGAATACAAAAACAGCAGAAAACAGGAACGGGCACTTCGGCATCTTGTTAATAGGTTAGTCCCAAAAAATGTATAAAAGTGATATAAAGTAGATGCAAAACATGTAGCAATTGGTATAAAACAAGCATGGAACATAAAAATTTATAGATACGTTTGAGACGTATCATAGACCTTTCTTAAATACCTGTGGTGCTATTATTGATTGTAAGAAAGAGAAAATTTATACCAAATTTGATGGAGAATCTTATGAGTTGAATTTTTCTAAGTCTCCTATTATTTTTGGTAGACCTTTCTTAAATACCTGTGGTGCTATTATTGATTGTAAGAAAGTGAAAATTTATACCAAATTTGATGGAGAATCTTATGAGTTTAATTTTTCTAAGTTTGCTAAAAACCATTATGAAACTGAATTGCCTAATGAAGACTTGAAAGTTGAATGACTTGCGTCTGTTGCTATTGCTCCTAACAGTGCTTTGCAGCAATACATGGAAGACCATGAAAGTGAGGTATTTGCAGAAGAGAGGAACGAAATTGACGACATCTTTCTTCGTCAACCTCCAATTCTCAAGCATGATTTGACGGTGGAGGAGTTGGGTACCTCCGCGCCTCCAAAGAAGGATCCTGTTTTCGAATTGAAACCATTGCCTGATACGCTTAAATATGCTCATTTAGATGAAGTTTTATTGTATAAGTCTCGTCTCAGATTTTTTGCAGGGAAATTACTTTCAAAATGGGAAGGACCTTTCATTATTGAAGAAGTTTACCGCTCAGGTGCAATAAAATTAATTCACTTGATGGTGACAGACCACGAGTGGTTAATGGGCAGAGACTCAAGCATTATATTTCTGGAGATTCTTATAATGAAGATGTTGATATTATTCATGTCGTGACTCCGGAAGAATTCATTAAAAACCAAAAACAGGAAACAGCAGAGGCTGATTTGGAATAGGTACGAGTTTCGGTAAGAAAAAGTTCGCGTTATATTATTTATTTTTGTGTAATTTTGGAAATTGTAAGTCGAAAAAGGGACGGAAACGATGCCCGAGGGCACCACACCACCCCTGGGCGTGGGCCCCACCTTGGCCATGCCGAGGCATGGTGTGGGCGCCTCGGAGCCCGTCTCCGACCCCGTTTCGACCTGCACCTTCCTTTTGTCGTGAAACTTTCTGCTATATAATCCCTCGGATCCCCAGAGGTCCGTATCTCGTGTTTTCGTCGCGTTTTGTTTCGAGCTGTTTCTGCCAGGATCTTCTTCAAGCCTAGATCTACCATGTCTTCGCCGGGAGCCCCCAAGGATAGTTTCTTCAAGAACGTCGTCAACCCGTACATCAATGAAGTGAAGATGCACCCACAAGAGATGCAGCTTGTGGACGGTGCCTTCGTTCAAAGAGATGTACGAGGACCTAAGAAGGAGGGAGACGTGAAGACCAGGCTGGAAGAAGTAGAGCATGAAGTTTTCAGGTACAAGAAGATGATAGAGCGTGGAGTGGAAGCCAACCACAAGATTATTGCTGAACTTATTAATAAACACAAGAAGGAGACTGACAAACTTTGGGAGGATATTTTCTCACTCCATGAAGCCACCTCAAAATTGCAAGCCCAGATTTATGACTTGCAGAATCAAAATTATGAGTACGAGACCAGATTTAATCACATTAGTTCTGCTGCCAGTATCAAGACCCTTGAAACCAAGTCATCCTTCTTCAACGGGGAGCCTTTATCTTGGAAACGTAATAATGAAGAATCTCCATCATCGTCATCACCAAAGGAGTAATTCGTCATGGGTAACAACACACTCCCAGCTTGTTCCAAGCTTGGGGGGGGGGGGTGTTTCCAGTATCATTATCTTTTATCTTTTCATCTTTATAATTTCGCGTTAGTATCATGAGTAGAGAAGTTATCATATGAGATGGTTTGCAATGTGGAGTGTCACTCCTTAGTTGGTTATCTATGTATCCGTTGGTATGAGATTGCTTTTGTTTGGAATATTAATGAGAAGTTTTACCTTTACTTCCTGCACACTTCATTTTAGTTTGCAAATTATTTTCATATGTTGATCTTGTTGTTAGTGGTGGCATCACTTTGGGTACAACAAGTAAATTTAGTTGGTTATGGCAAACTTAGCATTGGTCAGTAGTAACAATACTTTAAAATTTAAGTAGAGAAGAGAGAATTACTTGCAAAAATATTATCCCTGTTATTTTTCTTTCTTGCTAGCCCATGAGATTAGCATTCTTGAGTTAAAATATTTGTGCTTGCAAGGAAGATAACATGATTGTTCTTATTACATTTATATTTGTTTGTATCTCTCAACTCTTATGCTTGCTACCAAGCCTTGCTAGCCTAAACCTTGTACTGAGAGAAAATACTTCTCGTGCATCCAAAAACCTTGAGCCATTACCCTCCAAAGTGTCCACATAACTTCCTATGCGTGGTATTTCACCGCCACTCCAAGTAAATTTGTCATGTGCTACCTTTAAAAACATTCAAATACTCCATCTTTGTGTCACTGTCTACCAAGCTCATAAGGACGTGGTAGTTGGGTTTATTATCTTCCATGCTAATTTAATTTTCTCATACTAGCAGCTTACATCTGCTTATCTATTTTATATTGCACAAGAGCTGGTTAGACCACCGTAATTAAAATTAAAATAGACACTCCTCCATGGTTTGAGATTGTTGGCTGGCACCCGAGGATTCGGTTAGCCATGGTTTGTGAAAAGAAATGGTCGGGAGGAGTGTCAAAACTATAAAGTGCATAATATAATGCAAAGTGTATATATAAACCCTCGGAACAGCTCTAAAAGTTGGTTAGCATGGAAGATGATAAGAACTCTACCGCCGATTTGTTGACTATTAGCATACACCTCTCAAAACAATTTTACTTCTGTTTAAAAAAATGAAAAGCTCTAGCACATGATTTAATCCCTGCTTCCCTCTGCGAATGGCCTATCTTTTACTTTTACGTTGAGTCAGTACACCTATCTCCTCCTTCTTTAAGCAAGCATCTGCATTGTTGAGATACAACCATCTATAGATTGTTAATATTTCCAATTATGTCTTTTATCCTTCCTTTGTTTGAGCACAAAGACCTTTATCTATGAGAATATAACTTTGAAAGTTTTTCTTTGACTGCAAAGAAAACCGTGATGGTTGAGCTTGTAAGTTCTGCAATATAGCTCTAGTATAAAGACTCTTCTTGAAACATAAGTTAATTGTTGATTGTTCTCTGACCAAGAACAAAGTTTGCCTTCACCAACTGATTTCTTTTATGCACCTTTATTTGTGGTTGTTCCATTATTTATTTCAAGGTGAGTTATATGAGGAGGAGTTGCTGTTTAAAATGACTTGTTCAGTTGAGTAAATACTGATGCTTCTTGTCCGTATTCTTTATTATCGACACTTCACTCCATAAACCTGTGGTATTGTTTACTGAGCTCAGTTTTCGCTTGGGGACAAGCGAGGTCTAAGCTTGGGGGGAGTTGATACGTCCATTTTGCATCACTATTTTATATCATAATTTACAACTATTCATTGATATATTCCATATTAATACATGTTACTTATGCTATTTTATCTTATTTTGCATGTTTGGTGATTATTGAGGATTTAACCACCGGAGCCAGATTTCAGCTGGAAAAAGCACCGTCAAGATACTATATTTCTGGAACTCCAAAAATCACGAAAAATCACGGAGGTTCCTATTTTGCCAGATGACGGAGGCACGCAAAAGGGGAGGCGAAGATGGGCCACGAGGGGCCCACACCACCCTTGGGCGCGGCCAGCATGGGGCCGGCGCCGAGGCCTGGCGCCCCTGGCCCACCTCTGGCGACGCCCCTTCGCGTATATCTCCCCCGTAACCCTAAACTACGAGCAGGGTCTTCCACGAAATATTCCGCCGCCTCCACGGGACGGAAACCATCCAGAGAGAAAAAGTTCTCCGGCAGGGAGAAATCTGCCGGGGAAATTCCTTCCCGGATGGGGGAAATCATCACCATCGTCACCGTCATCACGCTGGACTTCATCGGGATCATCATCATCATCATCATCATCATCATCATCATCATCATCTCCACCGCCATCATCATCATCATCATCTCCACCGCTCCACTTCGTTCCGCTGTAACATCTAGGGCTGCACCTTGTCTAGTTCATAGGGGAAACTCTCCTGGTGTTAATTACTCCCTGTGGTTGATGCTAGTAGGTTTTATCGGTGAATTAAGGTTTATGTCCAGATTGTTATTCATCATTATATCATCTCTGATCATGATCCATATGATGTCTTGTGAGTAGTTCGTTTAGTTCTTGAGGACATGGGGAAGTCTTGTTGCTAGTAGTGGAATCATGTTGAGTAATATTTAATGGTTTGATATTTAAGTTGTGGTGCTATTCTTCTAGTGGTGTCATGTGAACGTCGACTACATGGTACTTCACCTTTATGGGCCTAGGGGAATGCATCGTGTATTTAGCTTGCTAATTGTGGGGTTTCTGGAGTGACAGAAACCTGAACCCCCGTTGGTAAGTTAATGCACGAGGGAGTGTAGGATCTCAGAGTTTAAGACTGTGGTTAGATTTATCTTAATTACTTTCTTGTAATTGCGGATGCTTGCAAGGGGTTTAATCACAAGTATGTATTAGTCCAAGTAAGGGCGGTGCATTAGCATAGGTTCACCCACACAACACTTACCAAAACAATGAAGATTAATCAACTGTATGAAGTGAAAGCACTTGACGAAATTCCCATGTGTCCTCAGGAACGTTTGGTCATCATAAGTAATACAACCGGCTTGTCCTTTGTGCTAAAAAGGATTGGGCCACTCGCTGCAATTATTATTGCTCTCGTTTATTTACTCGTATTTTATTTATCTGCTATATCAAAAACTTCTAAAAACTTGTCTGCTAGTGTTTACAGTAAATCCTTAATCAAAACTACTTGTCAGCACCTTCTGCTCCTCGTTGGGTTCGACACTCTTATTTATCGAAAGTACTACGATACACCCCCTATACTTGTGGGTCATCAGCCTCCTCCTCTCTTTCAGCCTAGTCATCTTCACCAATACTAATAGCGGAAGTGGCTGAAGAAGAGTTAACATTAGGGCACGTCTGCTGCTTCCACGCAAATTAATGTCCCCAGGTTGAGTCGAAATTAATATATTTATACTAAACTTTTATGCTTGTTTATATCTCAGATTTTCAATTCATAGTCATAGCGAATATGTTGTGACAAGTTTAAACCATATTATGACAAGATTAATCAATTCATAGTCATAGCGAATATGTTGTGACACTTACAAAAATATTTTAACTAAATTCTCTCAAACATGAGAAAATAATAAAAAACAATCACATGTCTTCTCGGTTTAATTCGTGTCACTTACCTGAATACAAGGCATGCACTAGTATGTGTATCTTAACCTGCTTTGACATAGATATCTAAATTGTATGCTATAGAATATCTTGATGGAGAATTCTGGTTTATTTAATATGATATTTCCACCAAATCAATGCATTGTTGCCATATTTTTGTGGGATCAAATGTTTCTTACATATGATACTGGGTTGAGTAATCCATTGGTGACTTTATACTTGACACTGACATATCATCTCTCTACCCAAGAGAGATCATCCAAAGTTTAGCTGGTGCCAAAAGTCAATGAGTGAAGCTAACAAAACCAATACTAACTCATTCAAGTCATCATTAAGGGTAGTCATCAAACTTGTACAAAGTTAGAGAAATAGAAAAGAGATAGGAGATCAGAGGCGGTGTTTTGGGTAGTAGGTGCAGATGCACCTATTATGTATTTTTTATTTTTTCCAAAATGTCAAAAAGTTACAAAAAAATCGTATATACATTAGAACATTTTCTCGTATAAAATCATTTTGGAGCGTCCGGATTTGTCTTTTTTGCACAGGTCACAAAAAAAGTTTTTCTTCACATTAGCTTTTTGTGATAACATAAAATGTTTTGAAGTATATCCGAAATTTTTATTTTAAATTTTTTGATATTTTAAAATTTGTTTTTGTGCAGTGGCTGCAGCTGCACCTACTACCCGTTATGGATTTCCGTAGGAGATCTAGATATACTATTCCGCCAATCCATCTCTACTCTTAGTGAGGGAAGCTTTTGAGATCAAGATCTTGGAGGGATTTGGTGTTCTCATTCTTTGTTTTTCCTCTCATATTACTCTATAGCATTAGTTGATTTTGTTGGATTTGAGAGTGAGGGATTTTACCACTATGTGTGTTCTTACCTTTACATCAGTAGCACCGGTCTGAATTCTCCATGATATTTTGTAAAGTGAAGTTGGGAAGGTTTTTGCCTATGGGTGCTTGGGTGCCCTAGAGCTTGTTCCTCTACCATATTTAGTGTAAGAAATGAAGCAAAATTTTAAATGACCGTACCAATCAGAGCACGTGCCCCATATTAGTTTTCCTTGCCGAATATGGTAACCGAACCATGCAGCCCCGTAGATTCTTTTTGGTTTTCAAACTTTACAATAATTTATCTTTCAACCAAAATTGAAATTTAGATATTTTTTCATGGTTGACTTTGTCGCAACGATATCTTTTAAACTAGATCTCATATTGATATGCTCTGAGAACTTTCTTTTCGACCCTAGTTGCCAGTTTATAGTCGCTTGGTCACCATGTATAGTCAAGTTGTTTATCATATTACAATCAAATGGTTGGCAGGGTTTTTGAACTTAGCTTCTCATCGATGTAAAGCCTTTGCTGATGACAATGTCATATTTTATGTGTTTGGAGTGGATCAAAGTTTCACTACCAACATGTAGATAATTGCTAGACAAAAAGCATATAAATTATTTGATAATTGTGTATTATTTTGATGGTAACTGTTAGTTATTAATATGGTAGCAATTTTTTTTCGTCAAAACATATTTAGATGTGATCTTGTTTGAAGCTACTCGTCGAGACGAAGCCAACGATGTAAACATATCGTCAATTGGATTAGCGGTTTAAAATATAATATGATTGAAATTTTCGGATCACAGAAAGATTACTTGTATGCATGTACGGGTTAGTTCTCCCGCTAGATCTCACAACATCAAACGGTTTAAAATATAATATAATTTAAATTTTCAGATCACAAAAAGATTCCTTGCATGCATGTACTCCCGCTAGATCCACGTGATTTCGTGGGCACATACCCTTGTTAAAGTATCATTTTTAAAATGATGATGTTATAATTTTTGTAAAAAATGTTAGTTTATTTTTAAACTAAATGTGGCAAAGGGTATCCTTATAATAACCAAGTTACATCGGCTCTACCATAAGTTGCTTATCTACTACCCGATCTGCAGTTGACCTTTTCAATCCTGGATGCCGGACATGAAAAGTGATGGTAGGCTACTCGTTTTTCGTCCTAGCCGCATGGAAAGCGGAGGTGTGAGCGAGTTTATAGCATCTGAAAATTAATGCCCAGCATGGCAGACCCTATGTTTCACAATGTAACCCTTTCTAGCAAGAAAAGTCATTTGTGCTCCCAACATTGAGTGTTCACTTCGTTTAAAAAAAGCAAAAATAAATAAATTAAAATAAGTATGGATCCAGTCCATGATGTAGACTACAAGGTGCATAATCACAAAGCATTTTTTTGTATTATGGGCTACACAAAAAGACAAACAGAATTAGAGATTTGAAACACTACACTCAGATCTATACATTCATCTTTTTTCTGTAGGTCAAAATACAAAGTATTTTTAATTGAAATTTTGCATGTTTTTAAAATGCATCATTGAGAATATCTATGATTTTTTTCACATATATTTTATATATTTCATATGATTTTTGATTTTTTTCCACTCTTTTTAGCAAGCTAAGCTTATACTCACTCCATTCCAAAATATAAGCCTTTTTAGAGAGTCCTATACAGACAGGTTATATTTAGAAACGGAGGGATAATTATGGAGTAGTACGTATAGGCAGTTCCCTACTTTTTTTTTTCTATTTATGTTCATTAGTTAAGCGCTTCGCAAAGCGTTCTGTATTGTGGATACTCTTTTTCTTTTGCGGGGATACTCTGTATTGTGGATACTCAAATGGCCCGAGTCCGACTCGTCCTGGCTATCGTCGCTATTCCCTCCCACAGTGCACAAATAGGCGAGCCAAGGATAAAGGATTTGAAAAAATAAATCAAATAGGCGAACCAAGAGCGCGTATGCGTGAAACCGACCTTGTGCACGGTCACACGGGACGAAAAAGGTAGGGATCCATCTCCAATTCGGCAATCGAGTTCTACTCAAACTCCTCTTCGTGTCGATCGCCGTGTGATCTCCTGCCCTGCGGGTGTACAAATACGTACCCGTGCCGCGCGGGTGTTTCTCCGCACGCACGATCGAGAAACGCAGCCGCATCACCATGGCGCGTGAGAGAGAAGAGGAGGAGCCAGCCGCCGCCATGCCGCATTGGCCGGAGAGCGAGTTCAACACCGCCGTGTCCTTCTTCCACCACGTCAAAGCGAAGTTCGCCGAAAACGTCTACGAGGAGTTCCTCCGCCTCTTCCACCGCTTCCTCACGGGCGCGACCCCCGATCCCCGCAAGGTCAAGGCCGATGCCTACGAGCTCCTCATTGGCCACCCCGACCTCGTCCGCCTCCTCGACGCCTTCTTCCCCGCACCCGAGCCCGTCTACGCGCCGCCGACGCGGCCCAGAAGGGAGCGCCGCCACACGGCCGCCGCCGCCATCGACGACGATGACGCCAACATAAGCAGCGCCATGACGTATCTCAAACAGGTGAGGCGCAGCCGAATCCCGGGGCTGTACGACAGGTTTCTTGCGCTGATCTTCCAGCTGGGGTCCGAGGAGACGGAGACGGTGGACGCGAATCAAATCTACGAGCGAGCCCGGGCAGTCTTCGGCTCGAAGGACAGCCCTCTCCTCCGCGAGTTCACAAAGTATCTCCCGATCCCGACGGAGCGCGACCGTGACTTGTTATTGAGACGTCGCGCGAAGAAGGAGCCATCGCCGGAAGAGCACCCTGCTACGCCCCCCAAGCGCAAGACCGTCGCCGTCGCCGCCGACAACCACTCGAGCGCCGCGAAGAGAACCCGCGCCGACGACCGGAAGGCGGCGACGAACCGACGCGCCAACTCCCCCGCCCCGAACAACGGCGGGTTCAGGGAGACGTGGGAGTTCGAGACCACGTACACGAAGCTGGTGGACACGATCAAACGCACCGAGGAGCTACTGAAGCAATACGAGCCGACGAAGAAGGACGCGCCGGCGGCGCCGCCGTGCGCGCTCGAGGAACTCTTCCCGGACCGCGACTGCCAGGAGGTGCTCCGAGAGATGTACCACGAGATGCTGGCACCGATCCGGGCGGCGCTCGAGGACGGCAAGCGCACCGAGCTGGCGCTGAGGACGATCCAGCGCAGGCTGGACATGCTGGAGCGGGTGGCCGTGAAGGTGGCGATGGAGCGGCGGGATCGCGACCGCGTCGAGGGCAGGATGCAGAAGCTCGCCGTCGATCGGGTGCTGTTTCTTCGCAAGAAGGCGGCGAGGCAGAGCGCCGGTTCGATGGGTCCAGCACTCCAGCTGAAGAGCGAGAGATGTTAATATGATGAGCGAAGCCATTTGCATCGGCATCAGCACCAGCATCGTGATCGCGGTGGCCTGGGCGCGATGACGATCGGAGGTGGCTCGGGAGGCCGGGTTTCATATGTGGCAGCTTGACCGGTTAATCCGGCATCTACCGGTGTAGAGCGGCCGGTGATCTCTTGTGTATGGAAGTGTTTCTTTTACTACGAGTAGTAATTTCCATTTTTTTTTTATCCTTAGTTCGTCGTTTACGATACTAGCATTTACCTCATTCAGCATAAATTATTTCCGGTTACCAATTGAGTGATCTTTGTGCTCGTTTCTACACTTCAAGAGTAAAGCAAAAGTCTGAAATAAACCTTTTTCTCGTAGTCAAAGTCTGAATCGAGCCCTCACGTTTATATCCTTGGTTTTCGAACCCTGATCTCTCCAAAAAATCAGGGATTGAGATGTGAGAGTTCGATTGTCTACGAATTGAAGGTTCGTTTCAGATTTTTGCCCAAGACTAATGTAGCAATGCATGTCCCGGAAAATATAAAACCATGAATAATGGACGACAATTAAGCTCCATCAACTGATCTCATCTCAATGAGAACTTATATCCTTAGCCAGCCACAACATATATATTTTTTGAATGGAAAGCCACAACATATTTTCTTATGGCTAAAAGGTTATACTTATATTATTAGAAGGAAAAATGGAAACAAAGGGATATACCATATCTATATCTATACTACTATTAAAAGAGCAAACTTGTGTTGATACATTGAATCTGAGCCCTTCAATATTTGGCCAACGGTCCAGATCGCTCCAATGTTTGACAACTTAACACAAATCCACTTTTGCCCGTTTTACCCTCCCACCAAATCATATAATACTGCTAATGCCATCGTACCGGTTCATTTTATTTCGTTTCGTAATAATTGCGAGATTTGCCACCGCTAAAAGAAATTAAAAAACAGAACACTAGAATCGCGAAGACCACACTCTGCCCTGTTCCCATCGCCGGCCGCCGGCGAAGATGTTCCCCTACCACGCGACGCGCCGCCCGCGTTTCTCCACCCGCAAGACGGCCGCCGGCCTTCCTCCACCTACCGCGCCGCCGGTCGCCCCCAGCCCAGACGCCCTGCTGCCCCGGGGGGCCGAGATCCCCTCACAGCAGCTGCCCTGGGAGGCCGAGGGCGGCCCACCACCTCCCGCCGGCGAGCTGGGCGTCCTGGGAGGTCCCTGCACCTTCCCCAGCATCCCCGCACCGTCGCCGACAGCCACGGACCTCCGCTGCATCCTGCGCGGCTACCGGCGCATCCGTCTCCCCTCCCCGCCCCACCCACGCCGGCCGGCCGCGGCAACGAACCCAGAACATCGATGGCATCGGCGCTCTCCTCCCTGCGCTACGGCGACAGCCTCTCTCGGTGGTAGCCATCTCGGGCGCGACGGCCGTGCTATGCGAGGCCATCTCCTAGCTCATCATCTACTGCACCACCACCTACAACTCCCTCCGCGCCACCATCGAGCGCCACTCCCGCAAGTTCGACTCCATGAAGTCCGCCTCCTCCTCCGACGGTCCCGGCGCTTCCGGCGGCTCCTCCTCCCAGCCCGCCTCCTTGCGGGCCAAGAAGATGGACCGCGTCGAGTCCAGCCTCAAGGACGCCTCGCGCGAGCTCTCCTTCGCCAAGCCCAAGTCCGGCGCCGTTATCGGCGCTGTGCTCTTCGTTGTCTTCGGCCTGCTCACCTCGCTCTTCGAGGGCCGCGCCATCGCCAAGCTTCCCTTCGCGCCCGTGCCGCTCGTGCAGCGCATGAGCCACCGTGGACCGCCCGGAAACGACCCCACCGACTGCGCCATGGTCTTCCTCTGCTCCATGAGCATCCGGACTAACCTCCAGGCTCCAGAAGCTGCTCGGATTCACGCTGGGGCCGACGGAGGGCTCTTCGGCATGCCCGACCCAAAAGTCAATTACGGAAGATATGGTTGGTTCTCTCAAGTTCATCGGTTCAATTTATGCACATGGCTGACATTTATTGCCAAACATATATAGTTTTACACCGAATTGTACCAGTCAAGCAAGACTAGAAGATTTCGAGATGGCAACGGCACAAGGGTCACAGTTGAAAAAGGTCTCAACATTACAGTATTCTAATTTTTACATTTTCTGCAGTACACAAGTCGTCCTACAATTACATTTCGAACATGATAAAATGAGAAATTGAATGATCTTGTTGTTCGATCCTCCGTATCTTCACTTCTTGGCCTGGTATCCAGAGCTTCATTCAGCGTTTTGGTTGCGGCAAAGTTGACAATCGGAGCCTTAAATTAAGAAGAAATATTATTAGCAGCATAACATCTCACAGCAAGCAGGAAACCCAACAAACAGTATAGCTGCTAAAGTCTTGTTAAATCCTTCATCCTTGGGTTTGATCCTTGTGCTCTCCGGGGCTACTGCAGATTTGTTGACTCTTAATATTGGCTACGATAACTACCTGCATAACTGGGGGAGGTTCAGTAAGGCATGTGGCTCACTTAATGAGACTATACCATTATCTCTACCTGTGATAGACTTGGGACTACAGAAGCATGCTTCATTGGCTCATTGCCATTAAGCATTCAGTATGTGCGTGTTAGCGTGTAGTTCTTCTAGAATCTAGAGTCTAGACTGGAGGCCAAGAGTACAACAATTTAGATAGTTTTGTTGGTCGGCCTCTCGCCGTGGCGCTGGTTCCCCCTTGCGCCGTCGGTTTCCCCGAAGACCACCCCGTGGTTTGGCATGACTGCGACTCTGCATCTACGGTGTCTCCTGTCTTTACCTCCCCGAGCCAAACGCATCAGATGGCAGACCGATCTAGACACTTGCTCGGCATGCCTTCGAGGCTAGAGGGCGCTGCCGATGATGATGTATTGTAGGGATGCCAGGGCTTGAGTGGATCCATGAAATAGGTTCAGCCATGGGATGCAAGGAAGAGGTAGGTGCCGGGGAGCACAGGCCTTCATGCCTGGGGTCATGAGGTTGGGAGCTAACACGTGAACATTCAGGATTCAGGGAAGAGGATATTGGTCCGAGAGTTACAGTGTTGCTTGTTGCTGACGACAGTGATGCATTGGACTCCAACTCTAGATGAACTATTGCATGAGTTTCTTGTTAGCTCTTGATTTATTTTCAGTTAGCGCCTTACTTGTCAGTGTACTTATGTACTTATTTTCTCTCAGCCCGACATACGACACACATACACCTGAAAGATTGTGATATACAACTCTTATAATCATTCTTGTCTTTGGCAAAATAAGATCATATGAAATGGCCTTTGTTAATAAGGATGTTATATTCTCATTACTAACACCGGTAGGTGTCAAATCTAGCTATCAATTAGACAGAGAAGTCCAATTAATATGTACAAACAAATCCTCAAATTGTCCTAAAGCTAGCCCATTGCCATCTTCATCAGGATTCTAAGGAAAACATCTGGACAAATTGACTTGCATTTGTCATTATAAATATGTTTGTGCACTATAGGAATGTCTTTAGCTATTGTTAACTTCATGTAGCACGGTAAAAGCTGAAATTGTGTAAACAACATAATTGCCAAATAGAAGAGGGTGTTCTCCATCTATTTGCTTGTGGCATTTGATTAGATTGCTTGTAAGATCCTTGTGTTTGAATGCTACCTTGATGTGGAGCTAAGTGAAGTTGGCAGTTGGCAATGCATCTTTGCTTGTAGGAATGCGTCAGCGGATAGTGTGCTTATGACTGGCTCTCAAACAACAGATAGTTCTGTCTATGGAGTGTGGTTCCGTCCCAACAATCAGGGAGGGGAAAATCGACAACGGATATTTGCTGACATAGCATGTATATGGTTTTTAAAGAGAAGCAGTGTACTTGAAACCAGTGAACAGAAAAGAAAAAATATGAAATATTGCTTGCTAAGTTTTGGTACCGGTTATTATTAGTCAAGTTTACTGAAATCAAATTGATACCAAGTGACAAATGGAGATAAGGAAATGTGCTTAACTTCTAGATGGATGAGGCAAGTAAGGTCTGGACATGTCACCATCTCTGCTACCGCCAATGCTAAAATGTACTACTATATGACGAAGGCAGATCGTGCTGTCATATAAGGATTTGTGGTTGACATAAGGAGATCATTAATGCCTGGAATTTGCAATTGGTGAGCAATGAAACTTATTGGAGATCTTGTGTTTTTGGCTTAACTGAATAAGCCACTGCCGGTCAGTTGAATTGCTCTAAAGTTTTGCTAGACTCTCATGGATGAACACAAGCTGAACTATTGTGAAACAACGATTATTGAGTTGGTATTCTGTACAGCCCACAAGAATAATCCTGAACATGATGATGTGTTATCTGCACGTGAGAATATTTTTTATATTTGGAAAGTAAGACACCTTTCATTTTTTTTCCTCCGAAGCACCTTTTGGTGCAGTGGTTAAGTTCTCCAAGATTGTGTAATTGGTGTTCAACGTGCATTGCTACATGTAACATTACTAGATAGTTTTGAAGAAAAAAAATATAGATCAAAGTTCGAATGTGGTATAACAACTAAAACTCTTGTGCAGATAAACTGTAATTAAATTATCAAAAGTCAATTATATTAGCAACATTGAATCTCATATTTTCCACATAAATTTTACATACGGGTTAATTATCAAAAATCAATGATCATCTTGTTACTATAGTCGCAAAACCACATTATATAGACGTGCGTTGCACGTGCACGTGTACTAGTATAAGTATAACCAACAACAAGTTAACAAGCTAAGCATGTATAGATGGGTTTGAATGTTATTTTAGCGGGAGAGAAGCTAGTCTAGTCGGAAATCACGCCTTGTACACAGTGATTAAGTTTTGCATTTAGTTGAATTTTTGTTACATGTGGTACTCCCTCGATTCGGTTTTTTTTAATAAAAATAATCTTGGTGTTTTTGGTTGTGAAACACTGAAACCTGTGTGAGGTCGGATGCAGATGGGATGGTCTAGATGTATGCAATGATAAGTGTTGAGTGATCTCTCACACGCCTTGCCACAATCACCAACTCTTATTTTAATTGCTTTTCAATGTTAGTTTTGGAATTTCGAGCACTCGGTCTTTTGTTAGGTTTGGTACACATTTGCTTCGGTTGCTTTTCCAATGTTAGTTTTGTGTAAAATGGATAGGTCTAATTTCGAGCATACATTCTTTTGTTTGGTTTGGTATTACACGGGATTACACATGCGGGGTAGCGTGGAGGTTTACCCACACAGTCTAGCCAAAGTCGGGTGAAATCCCGGAATTCAGCCATGTTACTCAAGATTGCATCCGAGAGCTACCATGTAGGGTGGAAAGTAGCAGTGATAAATCTATTCAAATTTGAGAGACCAAAGATGAATGTGGAAACTATATGAATTTACTTTACAAATAGATATACATATTTGGTTTCGATTTTGAAGCAAATATGGATATAAAGTAGATATATTTTGTACCTGAATAAAATTAGGTAATCCTTCCCATATAAGCCAATTGTCCAATACTCCCTCCATTCCCGAAAGCAAGGGGTATATTTTTTTTTCAAAAGTCAAACAACATAATGGTCGACTAAACTTTTGAAAAAGATCAATACCTACAATACTATATTGACAACATATGAAAATATATTTGATGATGTATCTCACGGTATTGTAGATATTAATAGTTCTTTTCCTGAGAACTTGGTCAAATTTTACACTATTTGATTTTTGAAAAAACTTATAGCCCTTATTTTCAGCAACAGAGGTACTTTTTGTTGAATCTAGGGACTGTTTCGCATAAAATCTGCCTACGATTCTATATAGATTTGATGTTGTAGATATCGACACAGTGTTTTTGAATTGCGGTCAAACCTAGAAAATTTTAAGTTATGAACCAATTATTTTGGAAGAAAGGGAGTACTTCGTACGTAATTATATTGCAATGCAAATGGTTGAGTATTTTTAGTAGTAGTACACTGGGTCAAAAGTTTGGTCCGAGAGAGCCATATTGCCACACATAATATATTTCGGCTTAATTCGACGGATCCAATTTTTGCGTGCTACTCCCCTCGTAGCGAAATTGCAATAGCTTGAAGAAAACAACTTTCTGCTGGGCACGCCGAGCCCACCAACACCATCTTCCTTCCTACCTCTCCGCCCGCCGTGCGCTTTGCCAGTTTTCCGGAGACAAAAAAAGTTACTCATCGGTGACAGTTAAATCCTCCGTTACGGATGAGACCCTTTACAACAGCAGCGGGTCTCGTGACATAGACCCTTTCACGTTTTCGATGAGGGTTTTGACCCGTTTTCATAATGCCGTTCTGTTTTAGTTTTGTTTACAGGCTGAATATGGTAACCGAACCATGCCGCCCCGTAGATTTTTTTGGCTTTAAATTTTAAAATATTTTATCTCTTCAACCGTAAATTGAAATTCAGATATGTTTTCATGGTTGACTTTATCGCGACGAGATCTTTGAAACTAGATATGTTTTGATAACTTTTTTCTCGATCCTAGTTGCCAGATTATAGTCGCTTGGTCACCATGTATAGTCAAGTTGTTTATCAGATTAAAATCAAATTGTTGGCAGGATTTTTGAACTTAGCTTCTTACCGATGTAAAGCCTTTGCTGATGGGAATCACATATTTTACGTGTTTAGAGTGGATAGAAGTCTCACTCTCGACATGTAGATAATTGCTAGATAAAAATGCATATAAAACTATTTGATAACTATGTATTATTTGAGCGGCAACTGTTAGTTATTAATATGGTATAATATGGTAGCTACACTGTTATAACATGGTAACTGACGACTATTTTATTTCGCCAAAACATGTTACGATGGGATCTTGTTTTAAACTAGTCGTCGAGACAAAGACAACGGTGGAAACGGATCGTTAACTAGATTAAAGATTTAAAATATAATTTAATTTAAAGTTTTGGATCATAGAAAGATTCCTTACAAGAATGCACATGTTGGTCCCCAACCCTTAAAGTGTTGGATCCACGTGATTTTGTGGGGGCATCGTCCCCTTGTTAAAATAATCTTTTTAAAATAATGATGTTATAAAGTTTTGTTAAAAAATTGTTAGTTTATTTTTAAACTAAATTGGGTAAATGTATCCTAATAATAACCAACTTACATCTTTAACATAAGTTGCTTATCGACTACCCGATCGGCAGTTGGTCGCTTCAATCCTGGACGCCGGACACGAATAGTGACGGTCAGCTACTGTTTTCTCGTCCTAGCAGTAGCATCTGAAAATAAACGCCCAGCGCTGCGAGCCTATATGTTTCACAATGTAACTTTTTTTTATAGCAAGCTAACAACAGGAAAATAGAGGTAGTCTAGTAGGTAAAGGCGGAGAACTTGCCTGTGGCAAGATGGTTAGTTGGGTGGTTGTACCCCTAGCCCACCAGAGTTCAAACCCCAGGTTTGACGCTGGTGTTTCTCATTTAAGGCGGAGTATTCTTCAGTGGGAGGCGACGTTCCCGTCGACAGCGAGGCGCCCGTGGTGACTTCGTCAATCTCAAGACTCGACCCGCCGACTCAGTCTCTCGGAGGTGCTCATAGGGGTAGGGTGTGCGTGCGTGCGTTCATAGGGGTGAGTGTGTGCGCGTGTATATGAGCGCTTGCGTTGTACTGTGTTTCGCAAAAAAAAAAAAAAAGTAGGTAAAGGCGGTTCACTACTTGTGCACGGTCACACGGGACGAAAGCCACCTATCGACGGCGGATAGAGAGAAGGAAAAAATTAGGGATCCGACTCCAATTCGGCAATCGAGTCCTACTCAAAGTCCTCTTCGTGTCGATCGCCGTCTGATCTCCTGCCGCGCGGGTGTACAAATATCCGTGCCGCGCAATGTTTCTCCGCACGCACGATCGAGAAACGCAGCCGCATCACCATGGCGCTTGAGAGAGAAGAGGAGGAGCCAGCCACCGCCATGGCGCAATGGCCAGATAGCGAGATCGACGCCGCCCTGTCCTTCTTCCACCACGTTCAAGAGCAGCTCGAGTCTGATCCGGACCTGTACGAGCAGTTCCTCCGCCTGTTCCAGCGCTTCCTCACGGGCGAGACCACCGAACCCCACAAGGTCAAGGCTGATGTCTACGAGCTCCTCCAGGGCCACCCCGACCTCGTCCAAGGCCTCGACGCCTTCTTCCCCGCATCCGACCCGTATACGCGGCGACGCCGCATCGGAGGTGGCTCTGGCCGGGTTTCATGTCGCAGCTTGACCGGTTAATCCGGCATCTACCGGTAGTAGAGCGGCCGGTGATCCTATGTATTGAAGTGTTTCTGTTAGTAATTTCCATTTTTTATCCTTAGTTCCTCGTTTGTGATAGCAATTGGGAGTGTCTATTCGTCAGTCGACTGTTTTCAATTTGGGTCTCAGTCGTTTTTTTTCAGCCAACGAATGAGCTCCACGTCGCCCCATTGGCCCACAAACAGCCAACTCAAAAAACTGCCCCGCGCTCTGCTAAATTCTAACGGGTCCGCACCACCAAACCCGTTAGCAAAAACTAACAACACAGCCCAACTAAAAAAGCACAAACCCAGCCCGCGTCCGGCCAACTCGAAGGTCCAGCCCAGCTTGCAGGACCTTCTTCCTCTTCAAGAAAAGAACCTGCGTCGCTGGACGCAGCTGTAGCCAGCCCCCGACTCGCTCCAGATCGCTCCAGATCAAAAGAACAGAAGAAAAAGAGAAGGGGAAGAACACAAGATTTAGAAGAGGGAACACTCCAGAAAATGGATCTCAACCCAAAACCTCCAGACATCAAGCGAACTGACCTGGTAATTTTGCTGTTTGGAGACCATCTGTTCTTCTCCTACCATCTCATCTTCACGATTTCATCTCCTCCCCCCCCCCCCCCTAACGACTTCCCTGCCTTGCTTCTTTCCATCGAAATGCAGGGGCAGATGCTGATGATGGATGGAGCTGGATTTACAAACAAACCAGCCGACCTGTTCTCCAAACAACTACACTGCAAACTACAGGTAAACCCTTACAGCAAACACCTTTGTTTAGCTCTGAAAAATATGCTTCCCAGCAATAAACACTCTAAAAACAAAACCTCTGTGATTTAAACCGAACAGCTGATGCAAATGAAACTGCAAAGGTGAACCAGATAAAAACACATAGCATGAATGTAGAACACATGAGGGTGGAACAAAAAATAAAAGAGCAAGTTTGCCCACATAAACTTCCAGAATTCAAAGTTACAAAAAAGAAACCAACACGACAGGTGAGATGCTTCCTTGCACTAAACAAATCAAAACCCATTACGATGTAGGGAAATAGAAACCGACAAGACCCCGACTAAGAAAGATGCAGTGGGGAAGTCGTGAACTCCAAAGCTGCGCCTCTAGAGACGATCGAAGGAGACACAAAGGCGATTTCCATTGTCTTTATGGAAGAGAATCAACATCACAGAGCCAGCCCCCTATCCCGTGCTGAGTGGCAAACTGTGGCCAACCAGCTCTGAAACAAATCCTCTCATCTTTGCAAGTGTAGTTAGAAGCTTCACAACTTTCCGCATCATATCCAAAAATGAGGTTAGCTTCTCCCTCTGTAGGTATCTCGAGAACAGATGCAATCTCCTTTGGGATGCGCTGTAAGAACATCATGTGAAAAAGGTTAGATACTCAAAAAAGAGGGAAATGCTACCGAACAAACTTGAACTGAAGAAGGTAGATAGAAAATGCTACCAGTCCATTGTGTGCAACATCTGTTACAGTTATGGTGTGGACAAAAACATGTCCCAAACCAAGACCTCGAGTGAGAACATGATGATTCATCCGCATGTTTCGCACTCCATCTGGGTATACATAGAAAACTGAAAATGAGACATTCACTACCACTAAACTGAGAGAGTGAAAATGAGACATTCACTAACACTAAACTATCACATTACTGAGATAGAGCAATATAGAGATAGAGTAAGATACAACCTACACTGACCTCGAAAATAAGAGTGATAGATACAGACAAAACCAAGCAGAAAATAGATACAACCTAGACTGACCTATAAAATGAGATTTATAGATATAGAATAGAAATAGAGACAACAAAGCAGGTATAGATATAGATCTAGATACAAACTAGCAGAAAATTGATACAACATAGAGTGAAATCCAAAATAGAGTGAAAATGAGACATTCACTAACACTAAACTATCACAGTACTGAGATAGAGCAATATAGAGATAGAGTAAGATACAACCTACACTGACCTCGAAAATGAGAGTGATAGATATAGACAAAACCAAGCAGATAATAGATAAAACATAGACTGACCTAGAAAATGAGATTTATAGATATAGAGACAACAAAGCAGGTATAGATACAACATGAGATACAAACTAGCAGATAATTGATACAACCTAGAGTGAAATCAAATAATGACACTGAAACAATGACACTGGACTGATACAATTGACTAATTGATATAGAGACTAATATCCTAGATATAGAGAAAACATAGAAAGATATAGAGAATAATATCCTAGATACAACATGAGATTTATAGATATAGATAGACAACAAAGCAGATATAGATATAGATATATAGTATAGAGACAACTTAGCAGATAATACATACATAAATGAGACATTGGATCTAAACTGAAACAATAAGATAGAGACAGAAAATAAATCAAATACAGATATAGACAGAAAAAAGGGATAGAGAGAGAGGCCAGAGAGAGAGAGAGACATCAGAGAGAGAGAGAGAGAGAGAGAGAGAGTCTTTTGTTTCTGTTGTGCTTGACGATGAGTGTAGCGTAGGGACAAACAAGTCCTGCATCCAGTCCAGGTCCGCGACGGCGTCCCGTCCCATACAATAAATACTGCTAGTAGGTGGGGGGTTATAACAGCACCAAAAATGCAATAAATGAGGTGAGAGTTTCCACCGGAGCAGTTGGGGTGTGGGAGGTTTTATAACAGCAGAAACTAATAGTAAATGAAGATTCAATAAAGCAAAAATTTCAGAAGTGTCTAACAAATTTAAGAAGCTAAGATGCTCAGCCAAAGTTTATGCATGTTTTCTTTTGCAGGATGGTCATGCTGAAGACACAAATGCTGAACATGAACAAATGGACACATATAGATGCGATGACATGTTCTTTCAGGTTATTAAAGAAAATATTAAGAATTTAGATGATATGTTATTTCAGGCTAATGTAAATCTAACAAGTAAACTATAAACTGATGCAGGACAAGGAATTTACATTCACAGGGTTGCTGACCGGAGAATATGACACTACTTATTCGTCGACGAAAGCATCATCTTCCATACAGGTACAAAAACACAAAAAGAGGGATTCACACCACCTGATATGTATGGTTGACTAACAAACTACTTTGCAAAAATACAGGTTCACTATGAGCAAGGGGATTTCTGCACATCAAACTCCTTTCAACAGATGACTGAAAACATCAATCAAACAGGAAATGAGTACTTACAGGCAACACCAAGTAGAAGTGGGCAACACATAACTTGGGATGACGACCCATGGGCGGAGAACTTGTTTGAGAACATGGAGCTCGATGAGGTATACTTCTGATCTACCTTAAAAAATGTAAAAGAACAAACATCAAAAACTTACAAAAAACTGAATGTCAAACATGTATTTCTATTTATATAACAGGAAAATGGTGCAAGCAATATTGCACACACTGATGGGATTGAACACCAAACAAAAGGTGATGATGCTTCAGAACAAATGAATCACAGAGAGGAAAGCGCAGAAGAAGAGAAAGATATATGTGAAGAAGATGTCGAAAACTTTCTGGAAAATGAAGAATCAAACTCCCAAGGCCAGAATGACTACACGATAGACAAAGAGCAGATACCAGAGATTGGGATGCAATTTGAAACAAGAGAGAAAGCTCAGGTTTTCTTCAACATGTATGCTTTTGCAATTGGTTTTTCTGTGACAGTGGTGTCAGCTGCCAGGACAACAAGCAAGAAAAGAAATAGGGAGGTGATCAGAGTGACCATGAAATGCAACAAGTATGGTAGGAACGCGGCAGCGGAAAATGAAGATATGGAAGTGCAGAGGCAAACTACTGTTATTGACAGGACAGGATGCAAAGTTGAGATGATAGTAAGTGAGAAAGAAGGGCTTTGGCGCATCACTCACCTAGTTCTCGACCATAATCATGCTTTAAGCCCGCAGAGCAGATTCTTCAGGTCGCATATCTACATGTCACCTGAGGAGAAAGCAATGATAAGATCACTGCGGCAAGCTAACATAACAACAAGCAAAATAGTATCGGTGTTGTCATATTTGAGAGGTGGGCAAGAAAACACACCATACAACAGGAAAAAAGTGAGCAACTACGGGACAACAATTAACAGAGAACTAAAGAACAGCGATGTGATGCAAGTTGTGCAGTATTTCAAACAGAAGCGAGCTGAGAACGAGAGCTTCTACTATTCATTTCAGGTTGATAAAAATAACAAGGTGAAGAGCGTTTTCTGGGCAGATGCAAAGTCAAAAAGCTACTATCAAACTTGTGGTGATTGCATAAGTTTTGACACCACATTTCTGACAAACAGATATAACCTTCCATTCGCTCCAATAGTTGGTGTCTCCCCACATGGGCACACCTACCTATTTGCATGTGCTCTAATTGTCAATGAGGGAGCTGAGACTTTCAAGTGGGTCTTCAGAGAATTCATTTATGCTATGGGAGGAAAACACCCTCAAACAATAATAACAGACCAAGACCGGGGAATGCAGGTTGCAATATCTGCGGTTTTTCCACACACGGTTCACAAATCTTGCTTGTATCATGTTAAGAGTAAAGTAGAACAGAAAGCAGGCAGGACAATGCAACTGAATGAGGGTTTATATGAAGAGTTCCAGGACATAGTTGATAACTCACTAACAGAGCATGAGTTTGAGACACTGTGGCAGCAAATGATAGCAGACTATCCGGTGGGACACATCGAATATTTCCAAACAATATGGAAAAGCAGAAAAAGATGGGTGCCAGTTTATTTCAAGAAGGATTTCTTCCCATTTTTGCAAACAACAGCAAGGAGTGAAGGGACAAACTCGCTGTTCAAAAAGGGTGTTGGTGCACAATATAGCATGACAAGTTTCCTACGTGAATATCAGAGAATCATGGACACAATACATGCCAGAGAGAATGAGAGTGATCATAATGCAATACACAAGAAAGTGCCGCCTAAAAAGTTCAAAACAAAGTACTACATAGAGATACAGGCGCATGATTTGTATAACCTGTCAATATTCAGGAGATTTCAGAAAATTCTCACTGATGTCACAAGACTGCGTATTAAGGAAGAGAAGCCAGGGCAGCTGTACCTTGTATTTCAAGCCCCAAACTATCCAGTCAAAGAGCACAGGGCAAGGACCTATGTAGTTCAAGTTGACCTGGAGAAAGAAGAGTACCACTGCATATGCTGCAAGTTTGAGAAAGATGGGTTAGTATGCTCTCACATATTGAAGATAATGCTACACCTGGACATAAATCAAATACCCGACAAGTACATCATAGACAGATGGCGCAAAAAGCATAAGAAGCTGAATCCATTACCTGTACCAGAGAAAATGGCAGACAGTGATACACTCCGGTACAACGTGCTTGCGCGTAGGATGGTGACAACAGCTTCCAAAGGAGCGACACATCAAAGAAAGTATGAGTACTTGCAAGGAGAAATGGACAAGGTTGACAAGGGACTCGAGGAGATTGACAAAGAGCTTCAAGCAGAAATGAAACAGCCAGACACCGAAGTTAGAACAATAGCAAATTTTGCAAACTCATCGAATGAGGGTGAAAGTAACTCAACAATTGAACTGCTAGATCCAGATGATGCAAACACAAAGGGGAGGCCACGCTTGATGACCATCGCTGAAGCTCTAAAAGTAGGAAAATTTTACAAATGCGGGCACTGCGGTGAATACGGGCACACTATCAGGAAATGCACAAACCGGGACAAAGAGTACAACCTGCCAAAACCTAAGAGGACTCGTAGAAAGAAGAACGATGGACAAGGTGAGTGATAACTGTTTTCACCAGGCAAAATTAAAAAACTGAACCTTACAGAAAAATTATTGAAAAATACAAGAAAATGCTGACACTATATATAACTGTTTTCACCAGGCACAGGAAGCGCAGGCAATGGCTCCGCAGCTCCACCCAAGGCCAACACGCAAGCAAAAAGACCACCGTCGGCAAAGAAGAATGCAAAGGGAAACAACAATAAACAACCGAACAACAACGGACATGCAACCATGCCTGTGCAAGGACCATTGGAGCTGCCTGGACTGCAAAGCTGAAAAATGACCTACTGACAAAAGACCGATATGTTGGACAAGAGCCGATGAAAAAATATTTGTACTATGTTTGAGAGCTGCTTGTAGTTCTTATTATGCTATTTAGAATACTGATTGTACCTTTTACTGATGGAAAAAACTGCTTTACTGATGAAAAGATTGACACTCTTTCATTAACGGTAGAAGCATAAAAAAGCTACAGACACTAAAAACAGGTCTCCTCCTTAGTCTTGTTGTCGTTCACATAACATGTTTCTGTCACCACCATGACACAAAAGCTACAGACACTAACATGCGAGCTCAACCTTTCTCCACAGAACAAACCATGACACCAGTAGTTGTTCAGGTCTACCTAACAAAAAGGTGCCAACCAAAAGGGCAAAAAAAAAAAGGATCGACCAAATCGCAATATGCATGTAGCGCTCCCAGAGAAAACGACTTCTATTGGAAAATCGCAGACTTGTTCCAGCTTGGCTGCAGCGGCAATCGTATCAGCCCTGTGAGGGAAAAAACAAACACAACAACACAAAAGTGTCAGTCAAACCTGCAGTCTCCATGAAATTCATCATATTCGAAAAGAAAAAATGTTCAAAAAAGATACACTCAAAAAGATACAAGAAACCAGAAACTTACCAATGCATAAAACTCAGTGACCAAGCTCTGGTCAACTTGGTTCTTCGTGTTGAAATAAAGCTTGTTTGCATACTGGATTCTCACATTGAGTGCATCGTGAGAGGAGTAAAAGGATCGAGGGTCAACGTCTGGCTCCCAAGTCTCCATTAGTTTTATCATGAACACCCCGCAGTCTTTCCCACTTACATCAACAAAAAAAAGGAGCAATCCAGGTTTTAAATACACTTATGGTCACACACACAACAAAGAAAAGTTAACTGAGGTTCAGATTCTTACAATGTCTTCTGCTTAGGTACATCAGGATACATTGCTTGAAAATCCCGAAAGTTGTGATCCTGGCTAACGATCAACTCCCACAGATGTACAAAATTGTCAATCTGAAAAATGAAGAACAATAAAACCCAATTTCAGACATAGCTGTTGCATACCATAGCTTACTGTGGATTAAAAAATAAATAAAGTGAAATGCAAAAACAAATCACACTGACCAGACGATTCTTTATTGATACATGGTAAGCTGAATTTGCATCATAATATGAGTCCAAGAATGCAAAGACTTTTGCTTCGAAACAAACAGCGAAACCAAACCAATGACCAGAATTGACAATAGGGAAGAATAACTACAAAGAAGCAACAGATGGTATACGTAAGTAAAATAAAGATTGATACAACATATCATCTGAATACAAATAATGGTACAAAAAACAACATGTTCAGAAACCCAAAAAAAGGATAAAGAAGAACAGTTACCTTGTTGTCTCTATGGCCAAGCTTTCTGCCTTTGCTTGCAGTCGTCGCACCTTCAAAAGATACTCTAACAGTAGACTCTTGCTGCACCCCATCATATTTCAGAATAGCATCCTGGATTTCACGTGAGAAGAAAATTGAGAAGAAGGGATATTTGACCAAATAAACAAACAAGACAAAAGAGTGGCGTGGTAAAAATGATACGTACACCAATATTCGGAAAGAAGTAGTGCCTCCCGGACTTTGAAGGATGTCGTTCTTCGAAAAAAACACGGCAGAAACAGGGGATTATGAAATTGTCAACCTCGCCGTTAGGCATCAACGACTCGCCCAAAGACTTGTAACTGCAGTGAACTTTTGGGTACAGAATACCATCTTCCCTACAGAAAACACAGATGGGTAACACATTTAAGCACTACAAGGTAAGAAAAACACAAGACGAAAACGAAAAAATGAGAAGAACATATGGTCGTACTTTCCAATGGAGCTGTGTGCTAGCTCAACGATCGCTGAATAATGAATAATATCTTCTTCAGATACAGGGAATCTAGTATTAGAGAGCAACGGAGGGGTCTGCCTGGTCATGAGCAAGTTAACAAACATGTACTTGGCCCGCACGCGGCGTTTTGGGACATTCTGAGCATCCCTTGTGACTGCTTCAACATTAGCTCCATGAACATTGCCATGAGACGTCGACGCACCATTCACAACCTGCTGCTTTGGCATTAATAAATTGTCGTAAGTATTATCTGCCACCTTTGACAAATCGTGACACCTCTTCCGAAACTCATTAGAACCAACTAGCTGAATACCACCATTTGTTGCATTCTACAAACACAAATAATCGGAAAAAACATACAAAACTGATTACAAAAATGAAGAGACAACTCAGTATGAGAGGGGCAAAAAATTATAAAGATGATGATACTTACCACTGATGGCTTGGGTGAAAAATCAGGAATCTTTATCGGAGGTAGTATTGATCCATTCTTCTGAAAAGCTTGAGCCCGATGTAACTTGAAGTTTCCAGTATGTGGCTACAGAAAAAACAGTCCGAAGGTAGATTCAAAAAGGAGTGAAAAATACAAAAAAGAACTCAACAAACTGAATGAAAAGTAACACCAATAATGAGACCATCACCAAGTCAACAAACCTTCGGGGATGGGGACTCCGGTACATCTACAATAGGAACTAATGCTTTCCCTGTGGCTGAACTAGTCATGCGGTTTAGCAAGTTTTGTTCGTCTTCTACTGACATCGTTCGGCAATTCCTAGCCTTGACCTTCCGTAGCGGGTGCATTGCAGGGGCTGGTGTTTTTGCAGGGAATAAGAACCGTGAAAAAGGTACTAGTAAATGTTAAAGAAAGACCAAAAGATGAACCACAGCAAAAGAACTGCCTGCCACTAAAAAATGCAAGCAAAAAATGCATATACCTGTCAGGTTAGTTTGACCCTCCACTACTTTAGTTATCATGCAATCAGGGGTGCCTGCACAGGAGTTAAAAAAAGACAAATAAGGACAATGATAAACACATGGCACATTTTTTCAGTGCAAAATTTGAGAGATATATAAAGTAGAATACCTGGGTCAGGTGTCCTATTGATAACAGACCCGCTTGGTTTTGCAGCTCCATGGTTAGGTGTGAATGTCTTTTGCTGAAGCCCTACATTATCAACTCTGAGGGTGTCGCGATTCACATTGCCGTCTGCCAGCTGCAAAAAAACAAATGGAAGATTGTCAGATCATATTTACAAAAAATCAATGAAGAAAAGATGTTGATAAAGTTGATATTGATCATACCGGAATGAGTGGCTGCTTAACAATTCTTCCATCAGCTTGCCTATGGTTGAATTCTACTTTGTCGTGCACGGTAGTGGACTTAGACAGAAAATCAAGAACATTTTGAACTAAGACTTCCAACTTCCTTTTACTGCTCGAAGACTTGGTTGAGAGAAATTTATCACCAATGCTTATGATACCATCTATTACCTACAAAAAACAAAAAACGAATAAATAAAATGAGATGGCACTACAAAACTACGCGCAAAGACATTCAATACCATCATAATAAAACGTACATCAGATTTCAATGAACTGACAAATTCTTCCTTTGCTTTAATCCTGAAGTCATTAGACAAAGGCGACAACACGGGAGAGACTCTACAAGATACATCTCCTTGAAGCGAACGCGAAACCTGCAGAAAAAAAGATATAAATCAACTCCAGTTCCATATAAATCAAACTCCAGCTAACAAAACATGCATGTATAACAAAAAGGGGAGCAAAAATACTTACAGTGGCGTGCTGGCCAACAGTACTGATTTCTTTAAAAAGCTTCTTTCCAAACTTATGTGGACTTTTCCGGTCAAGTTCAGAGAAAACCTGAATCATGTCTCCCTTCCACACAAAAACTCTAGGAGTAGTGTGACAGACATTCTTTATGCCAAAATCCAAGCAATCAAGATAACGGACCTGGGAAAAAAGATGAGACATAAATATGAAAGGTATGAGTAACACAATTAATGCCAACAATAACGTATAGACATTCAATCAAAAAAGAAAAGAAACAGGATGCTCACTAACCACTGGAACGTAGATGCAACACACAGGATGCTTCATCCTTCTACCTTTTGATTTAGCAAACAAGCTGAACTCATTCAAGCTATTGAGGCAATGGGAATAGACAAGCTTACTGAAGTCATAACCTCTAGCAGCAGTAGGATCCTTGAGAACTGAAAGGTAGTTGATGTTGACAGGATAGCTAATATCTGGACAAGAAAGCAAGATATAGCCACTGACATGAAACAAACAAAAACCTCCAGCTCGCTTAACGGCTCTGGACTTCTCAGCTTGTTGCCAAAGAAGGTTATGTGCGGCAACTCAGTCAACTTGAATAGAGAAAGGATAAAAGCCGTGCCATCCTCAAGGTTGCAAGGGACCTCCAGCCCTCCTATCGGCAATCCTAGAACAGTGTGAAACGTCTCTCTGGATATGATGACAGGCTTCCCACAAACAGTGAGCTGGGAGCAAACTGAATCAACGCAATCAGCGACCCACCGACAGAAGTCCGAAGGTAGACTCGGACAATCAAACAACAGCAAACACCCAAATCCAAACTTCTGAACAATAGCTCTTTGCTCAGGAGTCAGCTTCTTCAGAATAATTGAGAAGTACTTCAGCCCAAATCTGGTAAAAGCACTCCTCCCGACACCATCTAAAGTTCCACACTTATCAACATCGTTTAGTTTCGTCTTCTTTAGCTACAAAGGAAAATGGGTATGGAAATATAAGGATTAAGATAATCCATTGGATAGCTTGAACACAACGCAAATACACACTGAAAAAGGGGGCAACAAAAAGTCCTAACCTCATTGTTCACCCATTTGTCCTGGCAAAAGTCTGAAAAGTTCCTCTTCATGCTCCTCAGAGACTGCAGCCAGCAGTGAGATAAAAGGTTTGTCAAACTACAAACATCCACCAAAAATAAAAAAATGCAAACATAAGAACACTGAAAAATAAATAAAGAAGAAAGCAAAGCACACCTGCTTCATTAAGTGTCCAAACAACGCATCATCAAGAGCCGTGTTTCTTCTTACATGGGATGTAGGCTGAAAACAAGAAAACCCAAAAATAGAAAGGATAAGCGACGTAGTGTTTAGCACAACAAGAATAAAACTAACTAAAAAATGAAAAACACACATCACGGTGGCCGGGTAGAGAGAACCCTTCACTATGCTCAGAAGAATCATCACCATAGTCATTGGGTAATCTGCACAACACACAAAAAGGGGCATGTGGTTATTATCAGAGAATAGACAAAAAAATCTAGAACCATATACAGAACTACAAACATGGCACTGCTCCTGCTGGGAAAAAATGATCAGATTACAGTACTGATGGTGTCAACCACCTAATGAACCAAATACAAAAATCAACACCTAATAAAATCCCCCCCAAAATCATTTGGTGGGAACACCTAGAAACAGGAGCTGGACCATGTTGAGAAGCCCAACTGAGACTCCAATTGTGAATGATCATCTTATTATGAACTTATTTGGCACAAACCTAATGAGCCACTACTGCAGATCCAGCAAACAGAGCAACCACATAGGCACCGCACAAACACACACAGCCGAGATTCAGAGTGAAAAAAAATCAGAGATCCTCTACTTCCATGAGATGCGGACAAAGGCAGCGCGTCACTTGCAGCGGAGGCTATGCATGGCGAACAGTAGATAAAATCCAATCCAAAACGCACAGCCGCATCCTATTACCTCTCGAGCTAGTACGAAATCGAACATGAGCAGGCGGCAAAAACCACTAATCGTCGACGCCGCAAGAGCTAGCTGCGCGAGCTGAGACCAAATCCGCCGCTACGGATAGAACCTAGCATCGACTAGCACCGCCGCATCTCACAGGACTCCGCGCGACTCCAAAACCATGAGACACGCGCGCGCGCGGGCAAAGCTGCCGACGAGATAGAGATGGGACAGAGCAGTACCTGCCAGCTCGCCGGCGACGCCTCCGTCCACCGCGAATCCCCTCCATGGCGGCGGCATCGGGCGCCGGCGACGACATGGAGGAGCAGATCCTCTGTTCCGCCGCCCGCTACTCCTCTCTCTCTACAGCAAAGAGACACGCGGCGCAGCTCTCTCCAAAACAATTCAAAAAGAAAATGGAGACGACGCCCTGACGGAATAAAAACAAGACGGGTTTGGGCGCGGCGCGACCCGTTACCCGCGACAGCTGCGCGGCCACGCGCGCGCCAGCACAGCACACGCGCGAATCTTGGCGCGCATCCGACGGCCACAAAAAGACTGACGACGAAAACGAATTCAGTCGACTGGAACAGAGCGAAAGCCTAGCAATTACCTCATTTAGTATAAATTCTTTCCGGTTACCCATTTGGCGATCTTTGTGCTCGTTTCTACTCTTCAAGAATGTAGCATGTGCGATGAATGTCCTGGAAAATATAAATTTATATATAACCAAAACGCAATATGAACCATGAATAATGGACGATAATTAAGCTCCATTGACTGATCACATCTCAATGACAACTTATATGCTCAGCCACAACTTATTTTTTCTGAACAATACATGTCAGGCTAAAAGGTTATGTTTATATTATTAGAAGAAAAAAATGGAAATAAAAGGAGATGCCCATATATAACCAACAACAAGTCAACAAGCTAAGCATGTACAGATGGATTGAATGTTATTTTAGCGAGAGACAAGCTAGTCTAGTCGGAAATCACGCCTTGTACACAGTGATTAAGTTGCTTTTAGTTGGATTTTTGTTACATGTGGGGTACTCCCCTGATTCGGGTATTTGTTTTAAAAAAAAATCTTGCCGTTTTTTGTTGTGAAACACTGAAACCTGTGTGAGGTCGGATGCAGATTGGATTGTCTATAAGTGTTGAGCGTTCCGAGACGCCTTACCACAATCACCACTCCCATTTAATAGTAAAGATTTTTATTTTAGTTGCTTTTCAATGCTAGTATTGGAATTTCGAGCACTCCGTCTTTTGTTAGGTTTGGTACACATTTGTTTCAGTTGCTTTTCAATGTTAGTATTATGTAAAACGGATGGGTTTAATTTGAGTGTACATTCTTTTGTTCGGTTTGGTATTACACGAGATTACACATGTGGGGTAGCGTAGAGGTTCTACCCACACACTTTACCCAAAGTCGGGTGAGATCCGGTATTTAGTGATCTTATTCGAGATTGTGTATGAGGGCTACCATGCAAGTGGAAAGTGGAAGTGAAACATATATTCGAATTCGAAAGACTAAAGATGAAAGTGGAAACTATTTAAATTTATTGTACAAATAGAGATAAAGATGTGGTTTCGATTTTGAAGCAAATACGGATATGAAAGTAGATATATTTTGTACCTGAATAAAATTAGGTAATCCTTCGGAAAGTCATTTGTGCTCCCGAGGTCCAGTGCTCTATTCGTTAAAAAAATAAAAATATTTAGAAGTTTTAAAATAAATTGAAAATAATTCTAGATGTAGTCCATGATGTAGCCTACAAACGTGCAAAATCATAACGCGAAATTCTTTTTATTATGGGCTACACAAAAATGATAAAATATTTAAAATATTTGGAGATTTGAAACACTATATTCAGATCTGTACATTTATCTTTTTTCGTGTCGCTCAAAATACAAAGTATTTCAAATTAAAATTTTGCACGTTTTTAGAATACATCATTGAAAATATCCATGATATTTTTAACATTTTTTTAAACTTTAAAATATGATTTTCGATTTTTTAAAAACACATGGAGGACTGAAGCTCAGGAGTAAGAAAGCTCCACTCGTTAATCCTTACCCTATATTTTGTCAACAACCACTTTTGAAAAACGATCAATAACTACAATACTATATTGACATCATATGAAAATATATTTGACGATGTATCTCACGGTATTGTAGATATTAGTAGTTTTTGTTTTCTAAAAACTTGGTCAAATTTTACACTATTTGATTTTTTGAAAAAATATAGCCCTTACTTTTGAATAATGGAGGTACTTTTTGTTGAATCTAGGGACCATTTCGCATAAAATAGTATATTAATCCGCCTACGAGTCTATATAGATTTGACATTGTAGATATCGATACATTTATTTCGAAATGCGGTCAACCTTAGAAAAAATCAACTTAGGAACCAATAATTTTGGAAGAAAGGAAGTACTTTTTATGTAATTATTATATTCAAATGCAAATGGTTGAGTATTTTTAGTGCATCATAATATATTTCCGGGTCAAAAGTTTGGTAAAGTCCGAGAGAGCTGTGTTGCCACGCATAATATATTTCGGCGGATCCAATTTTGCGTGCGTGCTACTCCCCTCGTACCCAAATTGCTTGCAATACTCCGAAGAAGACGACCTTCTGCTGGGCACGCACCAGCACCATCTTCCTTCCCACCTCTCCCCCGCCGTGCGCTTCACCAGTTCTCCGGAGGAGACAAGGAACACCGCGATCTCCCATACCCCACCCCGCCACGCGACACAGAGAAGCTTCCGGGCCAGTCGGACTCCGCCACCGCCTCGCCCCCGCCCCTCCGCCAAGTTCGCTTCACCGGCCCTCCTCCGGCCGGCGCGGCGCCACGGCCAAGCGGCGGGCGAGATGTGGGTGTTCTACCTGATATCGCTGCCGCTGACGCTGGGCATGGTCATCGTCACGCTGCGCTACTTCGCCGGCCCGGGCGTGCCGCGCTACGTCGTCGCCACTGTCGGCTACGCCTGGTTCTGCTCCCTCTCCTTCATCATCCTCGTCCCCGCCGACATCTGGACGGTCAGATCTCTCATCCCTCTACATCACCCGACCCCTCGATTACGATCCACGCCGTGTTCCTGACCCACCGGTTTCGTGTGAGATCCGCCCCGGGCTCAGCTGATTGCGTGCTCTAGCTCAACGCCAATTAGGATGCACTGTATTGGGGGATTAAGACATAATAAATTTAACTGGGAGAATGTCTGTTGAATCATTAATTTGGGTCCCGGAATGAGGTCTGGGTGAATAGGGCATTAAGGCCACCCCTGCGTCCATCAGAGGCCATCTGTTCATTCATAGCTATGTTAAATGCAGCATATACAACCTAGCCGAGCTAAATTGGCGCCATAGGGTAAGTGCATATGGCCTGCCTGACTCCAGTTAGCTTCTGAGAAGTCTCCCTCTGCAACATTTGGCCCTTTTGTGGTTAATTGGCATCGCGATGTTCTATGTCTTACTCTTGGTGCCTTTGCATAAGCTCTTTTGCTGTTTGTTTGGAGTTTGCCTATTAAGTCATCAATTCACACATGCCGTTCATGGATTCACCATTATGTTACGTTCATAGGAGTATGTGACACAAAAAATTGGAAAACAAATGCCCCTCTAGCTGGTTCACGGTTCACATGAATGTAGCAACGGAGCACGCAGCTGCAACAAGCAGCAACTTTGAGCTACCAAACGATGTGATTGATCATTGACCAGACAGAAAATTCATCAAACTTCTTCAGACAATGTAGTTCGACTTCACACACATTCAGTCTGAACCCTCTCCTCTTTTTAGCTGTATAGCCGCATGAAGGCCGAGCATGAATTTTACGGTTTGCTACCAAGAAGCTCTAGGTCAGCTACATTAGCACCCCTTACATTTTATAGACACATGTTCCATTGATACCATGCTCATTTGGGTGTTAGTCAACGACTTCCTACACTGCTTGTTGAGAAGTTAGAACTCGAATATCAGCATATATTTTGTCCAATAAATAGTGAATCCCTATATGCTAAACTTTATCCATGCATCGTGCTGGCAAATAATCTTCATATACTTATGTGTTCTAAACTCTTACATCACCTCGAATGCAGACTTTACTTGGCTTTGATAAAGGTGGAATCGGCTTCTTCTGGAGCTGGTCGTATTGGAGCACATTCATCTTAACATGGTACACAACTATCATCATCAACATGTCTTGAATAGATTTCTGTATTTCTTACATCAAGATGTCAGTGTTACTCTCAAAACGCAAAAAATCTTTCATTTTAGATCTGATTCCTCAGTTCCCAGATTAGTGATTTAACAGTATTTTCATATCACATCTGTTTCAGCTTTAGATGAACTTACTAGGTCTGTGCTTGAAAAGAAGTCATTAAGCATGTAGCACTGCATGGTTTGTAAATGAAAAAATACTGGAAAACACATGTCCTCTCTTATTTTATGCTTTCTTACCTGTTTGGTCTTTCAAAAGTATTTAAGCTTGTCTTGTTACTATAAGGTTGCTTACTCAATATCTAGTGGAACAGTCGACAACCTAGTGCCTTTTTGGGGGTATTACTTTCGTTACCAATTCGTATTGTTATTTGTCACGGATGCAGTAATTTTTATCCGTGTCATTTTCATTGGTGTTTATATCTTAAACAAGGCTTGTGTCTGTATCTCTAAACAGGGCTGTAGTTCCTACTATTCAAGGCTATGAAGATGCTGGGGATTTCACTGTTAAAGAAAGGCTAAAAACTAGTGTTCACATGAACTTGCTCTTCTATTCAATTGTCGGAGCTATTGGCCTCTTTGGACTCATACTTCTTTTGGTCATGCATAGAGCTTGGTATGTTCAAATCTCCACTTGAACTCCTATGTTCTATGACTTATCTGATATGCGGATAACCTTGTAATTATCTTGATTATGTTTTGATATAGTCACCTTTGATTAGTAAGCAAATATAATATGAACATTACCACTGACAAAATATTACCTCCATTGCACAATCATTATATAAACCTTGAGCTCTGACAAATTAGTTTTCAGATAATGTCTGTCATTAAAATAGATGTGATGTATAGTCTTGACTGCTGACCTGGAATAATTTTTTTTTGAAAGGGATGGAGGGATTGTGGGATTTGCAATGGCATGCTCAAATACCTTTGGACTTGTGACTGGTGCTTTCCTTCTTGGTTTTGGGTTGAGTGAAATTCCAAGAAACATTTGGAAAAATGCAGACTGGACTCACCGCCAAAAAGTACTTTCCCATAGAGTTGCCAAGATGGCTGTAAAGCTTGATAATGCTCATCAAGAATATTCAAATACGATTGTTGTAAGTACTTATCCAAATCCTTGATAACATTCGTACCCGTTGCAGTTTGCTAAAGTGTTGTTCCTTTTCTAGGTTGCTCAAGCCACTTCGAACCAAATGTCAAAGCGTGATCTCTTAAGACCTTACATGGATATAATTGACCAAATGGTTGCACAAATGGTACCAAAGCAATTATTAGAACTATTTATAGTTGAATTTAAAACCAGCAATTAGAGATGAAAACATGTGATTTTATGTACATTTCAGCTGCGGGATGATCCGTCTTTCAAGCCTTCTGGTGGCAGGTTAGGTGAAAATGATATGGACTATGACACAGATGATAAATCAATGGCCACTCTCCGACGTCAACTTAGGAGGGCCCATGAGGAGTACTATCGGTGTAAAAGGTATGGTGGAATAAACCAACAGAGGATGATATTACTCTTCGCGTATCTCTTAGTAATACTAGTATAACCAATGCGGTTTGGAATTTTTATGGAAACTGGAAGTCTAATAATGCTTGGTTCGCACCCTAAGGTTTCCTAACTTTGCCACACTCTTGAGTTAGGCAAGTATGACTGGTTTAGGCAGGTGTTTGATTGAAGCTACAGCTTAGGCAGGGTTCTATTCTATATGAATCGTAATTGTATGGCCAACCATTGTGGGTAGAATGCTAGAAGCCCAGGACCATGTTACTATTGTTTCTTTCTATTTTCTCTCAGCTGTGCTGCATGTACCATAACCTCCAAATTTTCTAGGCTTGCCAAAGTGGTTCTCAAACTTCTGTTGTGTAGAGAAAACAGCATTCTAGATGTCAGCCAATGTCTCTTTTTAGTTGATAGTACTAACTTCATTTTCTGTTATTGTACAGTGAATATATGACTTATGTCATGGAAGCTCTCAATCTAGAGGACGACATTAAAAATTATGAACGCCGTGATGCAATTGGATGGTGAGTTTGTTATGTTAATCCTGACAAAATAGCACTTATAACTTCACTGAATTGTCCTATAGGCACTGTAATGAATGCTTTTGTCCCATTCAATTATATTTTTAGATAATGTATTTTTGGGAACCTTTTTCTTGCACTGTAATGCCTCACAAACCTACACCAATTTTTAAAGTTCTGTTAAATATGTGATGCCAAGTGGCATGCCATATGATATCATTGACCTGGTTAAGCAGGAAGCAGGTAGAACTGTGTACAAACACGGACTGCTGATAGTTCCATAAATGGCTCGATTAGTATGCTGGTTTAATATATGTGTGATGCGTGGTACTAGCCAAGAACAGTTTGATAGGTGGTCTGAATAATCTTAATTGCCATTATAGATGCGTGAGCTGTAAAATATGCTTCAGTAACTTGTTTGCAAAACCTTGATCAATATGTACTGCAAATTTACTATACTTTTCTGAATTCCTCTGAGAGATCTAACATCTCCTGTTACTGATTTAATTTCATTTTATCTAAGCAGGAAATATGTATCAAGTTTTAGGGAGAGTCGGTCAGGCAAATTCGGATCCCTGTTAGACACGATGGGTAATCCTTCTGACCTGTACGAACTGTGTTTATTGTTTTTCTCTGTACCTATGGGCTAGGCAAAATGGCTTAAAAGCTATCTCTAGACGAACAATCTAAACTTTAACCAAGCTTCAGAGATTCTTAGTAAGTTCAGGTGATGCCTATGGAACTGACTCAGTGGTACTTTTTTTTTGCATGATCAGAGTTCATTTGGCGCTGTATATTAAGAAAGCAGCTTCAGAAAGCACTTGCTGTTATTCTTGGCTGCATGTCAGCTGCTATACTGTTGGCTGAAGCTACTTTGCTGCCAAGTGGTGTTGATTTATCACTTTTTTCCATTCTTGTAAAATCCGTTGGAAAGCGAGAGGTTCTGGTCCAGGTAAGAAATCGGGTGCATCATGTAGATACTAAAATTGTCTCTGTCCCCTTGTTCAGCTTAAAGGGAATTTTTGTTACATACTATGGGCTACAGCTCTTGCTTTCTGCAGTGCACTACATTGTGTTAATAGTGATAGTTTTGGTAGTTTGTTTGCACTGGGAACTGTTCCTTATTTAAACACATGCAGACCAATACAAGCCAACATAGTTACCAGGTGACTGGGTATAACGGGCATGCTATCCTTTTGCTCGGTTGTCATTTACGCAGTATAAAATATCTATCTTAAAATCTTAATCAATGGAATGCCCCTATACTGTCATTCGGTTGTACATTCATTCTGTAGCATCAACCTTGTTCATCATGATTTTACTTACGCGCTATTTGTCTACAGGTTGCTGCATTCGTCCCTTTGATGTATATGTGTATATGCACATACTATTCACTATTTCAGATTGGGATGTTAATGTTTTATTCTCTGACTCCACGGCAAACAAGTTCTGTTAGCTTGCTTATGATTTGTTCGTAAGTTTATACTGTTCTGCTCTATTATGTTTCATGTACTTCCTTACCCCAATTCGTCCAACTCATTCTAGGCTGTGCACCGAATGCTATTTTGCAGGATGGTTGCAAGATATGCACCTCCCATTTCCTATAACTTCCTGAATCTCATTCGCCTTGGTGTTAATGTTAAAACTACTTTTGAGAAGGTATATCTTGACAGTTTCTTCATGTTACTTACGCTGTGTGCTTCTGTTTTGTGAAGGAGATGGAACGCTCCACAGCTTTGCAGTCTTATTCCTATGCTTATTGTTCATGATATGAATAAGACCTAGCTAACTGCTGAACAAACCATATGTTGCAGAGAATGGGGAACATTGACGATGCAGTTCCTTTCTTTGGAAGAGGCTTCAACAGGATCTATCCACTAATTATGGTTGTTTATACTCTGCTTGTTGCTAGTAACTTCTTTGGACGTGTGATTGACTATTTTGGAAGCTGGAAAGTGTTCAAGTTGCAACGCGAAGAAGAAAATCTGGATGGCTTTGATCCGTCTGGAATGATCATTCTGCAAAAAGGTTAGAACTGCATAAATTTCTCTGTGGGGCATATCCTTTTTTATCATAGTATATCAGCAGATGTTTCTATGTGGATATCTTTTATTTCTCGTTAGCATATCATTGTGTTGTTTTCTTTGTTTCCTTTTCAACTGCTAGTCCCTTCAGCTTCCACCGAACCAACCTCAGTTTTACTGTTTTCTTCTGCGATGGAAAGCACGCATGTAACTGTTGTGAATGAACAGATTCCTGGGTT
This sequence comes from Poa pratensis, assembly GCA_947311845.1. Classification (NCBI taxonomy): domain Eukaryota; kingdom Viridiplantae; phylum Streptophyta; class Magnoliopsida; order Poales; family Poaceae; genus Poa; species Poa pratensis. Next base: position 34,957,103 of record CAMZMU010000081.1, read on the forward strand.
ATCCAGCTTTAAATAGAATAGCTGATTTATCTGATTCATCGGACTTTTTGTACTTTACGTGCAGAGAGATCTTGGATTGAACAAGGATATAAAGTTGGCGAGCAGGTTATTCCATTGGCAAGATTCAAACACACAGATATTGAATCTGGAAAGGTACCGTTATTGCGTAGCATAATTACTACACTTTTCCCAAGTTTTTTAGTAGTTATATGTCTTTGTTCTGTTTGAAAGGCCTGTATTGTCGTCAGCCAAATTTTATCTCGTTTTGTTACTTATTTGGTCACTAGCATTTCTCCTTATATATCGTTTTCTTGTGTCATGCACCAGGTTGAAAATTCAGTGGAGATGAACGAGGGAACAACTTCTGCAAGAGTTGATGGAAGAGCTGGTCAATCGAAATATGCTCAAAACAGGGAAACTATTGCCAACAAGTATTCATCTGTTAGAGATCAGAGTCGGCAGGCAACGAAGCCAACGAAAAAGGAAACCGTCTCAACATCTGTATCTCTGCTCGAAGAAGGGAATTCTGAACAGCGCTTGCCTGCTGGAATCACCCAAACATGGGCTTCAATGAAGAATGGTTTTCAGAACTTCAAAGCGAATATGGGCAACAAGAAGTTCACTCCTCTGCGCCAGGATCCAGGATATGCACCCCATTCGAATGTCTCTTCGCCTGAATCTCTCGATGACATCTTCCAGAGGATAAAACGGCGCCCCGCAGATCTGCCGGTAGACTACCTTGATGAAGACGACGATGATGATACCGGAGACATTGATCCCACATTTCCAGGATCAAGAAGATAGTCCATTGGGTCTCTCTTAGTAGTTAGAATATTGAACTCGGGAATTAAAAGATTTGGTGGCATTAGATGCAGAATAGTAGAAGAAATACAGGATGTATAGATCAGATGATTGATTTTGGCGTGCTTCCTGGAAGCTCAAGACCCCTGCCCATCTGGAAAGCTGCAGCATGAAAGCATGACATGATGACAGGCCCCTGCAGAAAGGACAGCCGATTCTCCCAACAGAGATCATGGGAGCGTGACTGTATGACACCTTTTCTGCTTTACACACTATGCAGGATTAGCGTTGCTGACATGTTCTTCCTTGCTAAATGTTGAATCTGTATTGAAGATAACTGATTCATACTCGAAGCTGACGAGTTAAAGCTGCAAAGGTATGCATACGCTATATGGTGTGCGTTGAAAACATGCTACTGATCTAATGGTATTGAATGGGAAAAGAAGTGCACAAGTGTTTTTGCCGAATATGACTTGTATTATCTGGTGGTATATATGTTCTGTTCGGCTGAAGATATGCCGATTTTTATTTAGTTCCTTTGTGCTTGGTCCTCTAATCGCCCAGGCACATCCAAAAGTAACACCAAATTGCATAGTAAATGGGGGGACGATATGATTGAGTACTATGTACAATTTTTGTTTTAAAGAATGCCTTGTACAGTACCTAATTTTACGAATTTCGCTAGGGGCCAATTCTTGGTGTGGGTGGTGCACAGATGCGAAACTAGGATCATTTTGCCCCAATGCTATGGAGCTGTGAGTGCAGGACTGCGCCTGCCAAGATTCAAATCACGACTGTGTAAAAGCTTGGCGAGACTCACGGTTTTAATCACGGTCTTCATCGATTCTAGGCATGTGTTTCTTCAGGGCGTCGTTTGCGCGAATGCGTGCCTGTCAAGGAAATAACATTGACTTTGCTGATACAGTAAGGTTTTGACTAGTACTCGCGCGGCAGCTTGATCTGTAAATGACATCGTCGTATAGCAAGATTATCCAAGAACGACTTTGGCATATTCCGGAGCAAATCAAAGCTAAACATCCTTGAAATCTGTACAGAGCATCGACATTTTATCGGCTAAGGTTATCAGTCCCTCCGACGACGTCCAGAGCCAAATACTACCAAAGGTCCAAAATTAACAAACAACGAAATGAACCAAGAAAACAAACAGACAGAGCTAAATTTGATCAAGGGACGTGCAATGCAATTATGCAACGCGCATGGGCATCAGAACACGATCCACTTGGTGGCGGCGCTCGTCTCCACCGTCTTGGAGTGCGCCACCGAGCACCGGTCCTTCTTGCCTCCTCCTCCCCCGTCGCCGCACGCAGCAGCTTCGTCCAGAAGCTCGTGGACCTCTCCTTCTTCCTTCTTCTCACCACCCCGTCGCCGTCCACGGCCACCACCCGCTCGTGCCTCATCAGCAGAGACGGCCTCGCGGCGCGCCTCATCTCCCGGTGGAACCTGGGGCTGGCTGACCCCGACGACGCGCCGCTGGACGCCTCCGTCGACGACGCCTCTGAGTCCGAGCAGGAGGCTGAGGCAGAAGCATAAGCAGCAGCAGCTGCTACCTGCTCACGCGCGACGACGACGGACGGCATCGACGTGGAGAGCGAGAGGCGGGACAGGCGCTCCCGCAGGCAGAGCGGGCACACGCCCGCCGCTCCCCCCTGCCGCCGGTGTCGCCGGCACCGCGCGCCGCCGTCGGCCGTCTTGTTCGACTTCTTGCCCATCACCATTTCGCGCGCGCACGTAGGTAGAGTAGTTGTCGTCGTTGTTGGTTGTGCGTCAGGGGGAGCGTGTGGGCAATATATATACGACGTGGGTCAGTTGTCGTTGGGGGGCAGTTTCGTGGAGGTTGCAGGTGAACCTTGGCGGAGTTGCGATGCGATCGGGTAGTCGGCTGGCCATGGCGATGGCGCGCTTGGCTGGTTCCGTGCTGGCGGCGCGTGCGCAGGGGCGGGCCGGGCTGTTCCTCGCACCGGCAAAGTGAGTACGGTAGCCATGCACGGCTTTGTTTTCTGTTCTTTTTTACTACTTTTGTAAAAACTTTCTTTTATTTTTCTTGGTAAAGAGGTCTTTTTGGAAGCTTCCGACCGGGATCTAGGGTGGCGTGCGACGAGAGTGAGGGGGATATTCTCATATTCATATCCTTCGTGTTGGAAATTTCGCTCCATTCTCCCCTCTTCTCGGGTTGCTTTCCTCGATGATTTTTGACTTGTTTGCGAGGAAGCTAGGAAATGTGCCAATAGGGTCGACACTGCTGAGGGAAAGCCATGATGTTGAGTCTTGAGTGTGTTCGTGCGCTGTTGCACTTGCACACTTGCACTGCACCTGCCGGCAGGAGGACGAGCAGACAAACTAGTTTGATTTGAAGTCAAAATACACAAATTTCGCTTTTAGTGGAACGATAGAAACGAGATGGTAAAAAGGATTAATACTCGAGATTACAGAACAGCTTCAAGCTCGTCTGGGACAGCGAAATAGCAGTATGTGGCGAAACAGCTAGCGGCGAAAATGTTTTCGATCACATCGAGTCTGGTCACGCGCCTCTGTTGTTTTCTGTGGAATTGGTCTCTGCTGCTTGGGTGTGCACCGCAAGATTTGACAGTTTCCGTCCTGGTTCCACGGAAAGCCAAAGACCCTCTCTGGTTTTGCGCAAGACCGACCAAGCGCCCGAAAATAAGCCGGAAAGTTAAGCCGTCTGCCTAGATCGATTCAATTGACATGCGCGCGAGCTGCGAAAGTTTATTTTGCTTGTGCCATGAGGAATTTGTGGCACCGTGAAACTTCGTGGCGAGAATGAATACAGTTTGCTTGGCACTACCAGGAAGAATACATAGTGGATATGGGTGGAACCGAGTAGTGTCACAATTGTTTTCATATTTTTTCAGAAGCGGAAATGAATACAAGCCTCTCCTCTCCTCTAGGGTTCCCACCCGCCGCCGCCGCCGCCAAGCCCTCCCCGCCGGCGTTCCCCCTCCTCCCTCTCCTCCCTCCCTCTCACCCCCGACCCCCGTGTCGTCCGCGCCAGGGCGGCCCGGGGGAGAGCCGACAAGCGCTTCGCGGAGATCGACGAAGGGGAGCCGCGCCGCCGCTGCCGCCGGCTTCGACCGCGGTGGCGGCGGGCCCTTCCGCCCTAAAGGGTGGCGGGGACCCTCGAGCTGGGCTGCTGAGCAGGTGGCTGAGGATGGACGCCGGGGCAGCGGCCCCGGGTCGGCGGTGGGCGGCGTCGGCGACCTTCGCGCAGGAGGTGTGCGGCGGCCCCGGGGCGCGGTGGTGCGGCGATGGTGCCCGGTGGCGAGCCGGCGGCCGGCGCCACGCTGAGGCTTGAGGAGGAGACGGCTGTGGCGAGGGCGGTGCAGGCGGCCTCCGGCGGCGCTCCTGGTTCCTGTGTCGGCTTCCAGGGCCGGTGAGTTCGGCGCGGCGGCGGCCTGTGGGTTCGCAGCAGGCGGCGCCCTGCGGGGCTTCTGCAGGCGCTGGTCTGCGGCGTGGTGGTGCTGGCAGAGCGGGAGGGGGAAGAGGTGGTGGTGACGTGCTGTTGGCCGGCTAGCAGCGTGGCGAGATGCAGGTGCTGTGCGAAGTGCTGCGTCGGTGTCTTCGACCTGGTGGTGCAGGGCTATCCCGGCAGGGTGTGTTGGCCGGCGGCTTCGGCGCGTTCGGTGGTGGTTTGTGGGCGGCCGGTTCATGGTGGAGTGTTTGTTGAGTATCACCGGAAGAAATTCTTGCTCCGGTTCCTGCCAGAGCTGACGGTGGTGACGCCCGTGGGTGTCGCGGACTTCCTTGGAAGCATTGTCATGTGTGGTGCTCACTCCTCCTCCTGCGGCCTTGACTCCGGAGGGAAACCTCGGATCTAGGATCGGGCGATGAAGGCGCTTTTGCGCCTCTTTCCTTCTTGGGGGCATCGGCTCGGAGTCGCCTAGGGGTTCGATGAAGGTGGCTGGTTGTCGGATAGCTGTGCAAGGTCCAAGTGTGCAGTTTGGCAAAGAGGATGCTTTGGGCGGAAGATGGGTCGCGGCTGGACTTTGGTAGTCGAGTCTCTCGGCGTGTCCGATGGGTCCTTCTGCTCCGTTGTGTTGCTGTGGAGTCAGAGCTGCGGTGGAGGGTGTCCAGGCGGCGACGATGACCGGCCACCGGTGGCTTCGCAGAGTTCTCGATCGGCGCAGGTTCAGCATAATTCCCTTGTGAAGCTCGTCTTCAGATTCGGAGCTGTCTGTCCTTGGCGCGTGTGGCCAATTGTTGGCATAGGCCGGCTTGGGCTCCGATGCTTATGTGAGGCTCCGTTTGGGAAGCTGCTGGTGAAGTCGGAGTCGCTGGCTCGCGGAGGAGTGATGACGATGAAACTTCGTGGCAACCTCGACACGGTCTCCTTGTGTGTTTGTGCTTCGTGTGGGTAGCCGGGTTGGCTGTGGTGGTGTGCCCAGTGTGGTCGTGTTCCATGACGATATTGGTGCATTGTACGGGTTTTCGGCCGGTTCCCCTGCAAATGAACCGGTCAATTCTCTTCTACTTTTTTAAATAAAATGAGGCAATGTTGCCCGTTTTGTTCAAAAAAAATGAATACAAATATCGGAAAGAAATACCGGAACAAATATTGTCAGCAGATATAAACCGAATACGATGCGGACACAAAACATAAATCAGATATTTGCCGAAAACCAAGAGACCCTTCAAATAATGAAGGACAATTCAAACAAGCGAAAAAAACGTGTCAAGTTTCTAAAATGGAATCAAATATAAGGAGATATCAAGATTATACCCGGTTGGTGTTTCGTGTGTCCGAGTATCCTCGGCTCTTTGTCCTGAGAAAATAGGGTTGTCTCTTATCCTTCAGTCCTAAGTCTTCTTTAAAGAACCAATTCCCGACCCCTCGTCCCCCCGCGTCATCTCCCCGAGAGAGACGGCCGGGGGCTCCTCACCTCTCTCTCCAGCGCCCCACTCCTCCTCCTCCCTCCCGTCGCCGCCGCCGGCGTGTGCCACCGGGCCTTGCCCGCGTGGTGTCGGCGGCGGCGGCCCGGCCTCTCCCCGCGCGCAGCGTCCCGCCTCGGGTGGTGGCGGCTGGCGGCGGTGTTCCTCGGCAGGTGGCGGTTTCGGCTGGAGGCGGCGGCCTCCCTGTGTCGGCGCTGCTCCTTGGCGGCGCAGAGCTCGCTGCTGGACGAGCTACCACTGGTATCCGCACGGCCCAGATCTGGCCCTTTGGGCCCGATCTGGGTCCGGGCAGGCCGGTCGGCTCGCAAGGCGGCGGCTTTTCCTGGAGTTGGGGATGGAGGCGACGGTGACTGGGTGGTGGCGATGGAGCCTTCCTGCTGTAGCGCGGTGGTGGAGCTTCACGGGCCCGATTTCGGCCCGGCCGGGCCGATGGCGATGAAGAATAGGGTAGCGGCGGAGGCCTACGTGCTGCAGCGTGGCAGCGGACTTTGCGGACCCGATCTGGGTCCAGCCGAGCAGCTCGGCCTGGTGTGTCCCTGCTGCGTCCGGTCGGCACCTGCCGTTGGCGGTGGAGGGAGTCCTCCAGGTGGCCGTCCTGCTGCCACCGTCCGATTCTAGTGTTGGCCTGGTGTGCTCCTACCGCCGCGTCCGGTCGGCTACCGTGTCAGTGGTGGAGGCAGTTCCCTCCCATGTGGCTACAGAGCTGTCGACCCTGGAACCTGTTGTTTCCGTTTTCCGTCTCTAGGCTTCGCATCGGTTCACAGTGAGACGACGAAGGTGGTGTGAAGACCGTGGTGGCGCATATAGGTGGGCGGCGTCGATGAGTGGAAGACTACGGATCGTTTGGGGTAGTGGTTCTTTGGGGGTCGGGAGAAATCCTCGTCTTTTGACGTCGATGGTGCGACGCCTACGGGTGCCGTCATTCCTTCTTGAAGGGCATCGAGTGTACCCCTTCCCCACTCACCCTGCGTACGGGGTAGACCCTAGGACTTGTCCGGGCAGCAGCGTCGTCATCGTCGCAGTCCTTCTTGAAGGTGTTGCTTGGTACGGGACGTTCCGGAGCTCTAGGAGCGTGGTGGGACATTTTCGGTGGACGCAGCGGTTGCCAGCCATCTTAGTTTGTCGATCTTCGTTTGTCGGCATTTTTTCTTTTTTCTTTCTCTTCTCTTCTCGTTTGGGCTTGACTGTGCTGTGGCCCCAGCAATTGTATTGGTTGGTTGCTATATTTATATAGCGGGGCGTAAGCCTGTTTCGAGAACCTGCAATTTTTTTAAGTAACTAGTTAAATACCCGTGCGTTGCAACGGGTTTTCTAGATCGAACAATTTTCTCTAACAATGGTGATAGGGAAGAGGGGGCAAAAAAATACACACAAGCAACATGTTTATGGATTCTGAGCATCAGGTAACGTTAGCAAAAAAAATAGCACTTTGACGGAGAAAAATACCATCATACCACATCACGTTTTATTCTAACCTAAAAGCGATTTTGAGAATGAATGACAACAAACTGAAAGTGGCCTCACCCGCCGGCAGTAATTTGTAGACAAATATGGGCTGTTTTGTGAGGTTTACATGGACCCACCTATCAATCTCCAAAAACAATTCCTTGTATCACGCCGTTGACCCCGAATTGAGAAGGGAAAGCGTATTATTCGGTTTTAAACCTTTTCGATTTGTTTGGTTTAGACTAAAAGTGAATGAATAGCGTAGAATTAGAAAATTTCATCGACCGTAATATTCATTATTTGGTTCAATGGGGCTAAGGAAAACCGTAGGAACATTTCATATCTTACTTTTAAAGGAGAACCTGATAAGTTTACCATCAATTTGAATTTATTTATTTATTTTGACACAAGAAGAATGAGACCGATACCCGCAGTGGCAAAATAATACTTTAATTAATGTGAAACCTATGCCATTTTATAGATATTGCAAAGATAGGAATTTAGAAATACCCGCAGTGGCAAAATAATACTTTAATTAATGTGAAACCTATGCCATTTTATAGATATTGCAAAGATAGGAATTTAGAAATTTTAGTCAACTCAAACGGAGTTGTGGTTTGGGAGAAAATGGTCGGCGACACTTAGCTATCATCTTCCCAGTGCGGCAAAGAGCAGGTTCTCGTGGACAGTGCTTGACAGGGTTGTGTATTCCCCCAGAATCCGCTTTTAGTGCTGGAAAACGTGTTACTTCCGAGAAGGGAACGCGGAAAATCTGGATTACGCTTTTAGTTATCTCACAAGGAACGATGGTTCACTGTAGGTCTTCTTCTTACTCGCGCACCAGATTCTCGGTTTTAGAGCACCAATTTTTTTTTCGCTCGGGCACATGATGTATCTTGAGGCATAAATTTTTTTGATCTCCAAGAGATGATGTATTATAGGGTACCAAAACATTTTTTCGATAAATGGATCTTTATTATTTGAAGAGAGTTTTAAGAGGGTACCAAAACGTATTCTCATCTAGGCAAATACATACATATAAATAAACAAATGCACAAATAACGTCAAATCAAGTCTCGAATAATTGCAATCCAACAGTGCAACTCCTCAGTTAGCTGTACGAATTGTACAAACTGAACTTGCTAACAGTAAATTGTACAAATAAACTTGCTTTGCAAACCGAATTGTACATATGAACTTGCTTTGCAAGCCGAACTGACGAACTGTACAAATTAAGGGGAACACAACCAATCACTGCTGGTACCAGCAAGCACAAAGGCATCCAGCGGTGTAGAATGGAACCAATCGATCTCTACGCAGTCCACCTCCATGCGCGTGCGCGCGGGCTGCAGATCCTGGCCACGGTCCGGGGCTGCGAAACTTGCCGGGGCTGCGCTTCGAGGAGTTTGCCGAGGCGGAGCTTGCCGGGGCTGCGGCGCCCGCAAGCATGGAATCAATCGACCTCCGCGCGCGTCTCCGTGCCGGCGTTGGCCGATAAGGAGCTTGCCAGGGCCACGGCGGCAGCGGAGTTCGCCGGCGGACGCGAGGATGAAACGAATCGAACTCCGTCCGCGAGTTCGTGCCTTGTCGGAGAAGATTGACCTCCGCGCGTGCAACCGATTTTCTCGATAATAAATTTTTAATTCGAATCGTTTTTCACTTACCTGTGACATAGTGGGTAATTATTTTCTAAATCTACGTAGCAATGAGGGGTAAAACCGGAAAGTCAAAAAACACACCAACACCTCCTCAAACCATATTATATAGTAAAGATATAGTGCACATAGTTTATTAACTTTAGCAACATTAAAAATACCTACTATCGTGAATCACTGAAATGGCAAAAAGGGAAGTTCCGTATTACCACAAGCAGAATTTCGGTTTCCCGGTCGTTCTGCCGGAATATGATGACCCGTTTCCACTTCCGATCCGCAAAATTTGATTTCCGTTTTCATATATTTTCATTCCGTTTCAGTTTTTTCGCAATTTTTTTTAAAAGTTTCAGTTCGGTTTTCATCCCTAATTTATACCACTGCGCATTCTTGCACTTCGATGGAGGCCTTGCTACCGGTCTCCAACTTAATCAACGTGCACTAAATAGCGGATGGCACCGCCACGCCCGCAGCCAGCCTTGGATCGACTCGTAGAGTCAGGGCTTACGTACGGACGGCGCGTTGCATCGCTGGCCTAGCTGGTCGTGAGTCTACTCATGAGTTGGACGGACGTACGGCAGAACCACCTCCTACTCGGCAGTGTGACGTTGCCGCGTCGGTGCCGCCGTGGCGGTGCCTTCTCCTAGTTTGGCACCGCGCGCCGACAAACCTTTTTTTTTTGCGCCGACAGACCAGATTGTTTCGTTAGCATTTTTTAAGTAGAAGTAATATGCATGCAATTTGACCGAATATCTTGTTTTCTTTTCTTGTGCAAGGAATCGAGCTTCTTGTGAAAAAAGAGGTTTAAGCCAAGAGTTTTGATTAACCATCAGAGTAAATAGGCTTCTGAGTGAACTGGTTTGAAGATGAGAACATACTGTTTCCATCGGCAGTTAATCAGTAAAAGAGAAGAAAATCAAATCCACCCTGATTTCAGCATAGATGACAACGTTATTGGTACCATGACGATGTGTGGATAATGCTACCAGTCATTGTTGAGTAACTAGTTTAGGTGAACTTTGACAGTAATTCTGAAATACGTCAGCTTGCAGTTCACTCACCGAAGTAAATTGGGTTCTGAATAGTGAATACTACAGATAGATGGGTAAAGGATGTGATACAATCTAATTGATGTGTAACTTATAATTAGAACAAGTAGGAAGACTGAAGAAATACAAAACACAAATCAGACTAGTTAACTTACGACGATGTTTCGATCTTGTGGACTTGTAGGTAAGTTGCTCAGCACGTATGCCACATGTACACAAGATCTTCAAAATTTCACAAACCCTCTCATCGATCTCTTCATTCCTTTTGCGAGCACATTCAATGATAACTACTTTAAGGTGAGCACATGTAAATGATTCTGTCAGACCATGGTTTCCTTTAGCCCCAGCCGTGCTGAAGTGGTGTTGCTAGATGTTACAAAATGTTTTAGTGAGGTCAACAGATAGTAAATAATACATTTAACAATAAAGCGGCATTACATATACAGGGAACAAATACCTTGTCCTTATGAAACTGAAGTGTGAGCTTCTCAAGAATAGGCGAGTGCTGAAGAATGCAAACTAACGCTTCTAAGTCAACAGCTGCACACCACTCATTGAGTAACAGGGTTTTTAATTTGCCAAATATGGGGCAGCATGCCAAATCCCTTCTGTAGATAAACTGGAAAAATTGCCGAGGTTATTTGATAAATTGCTTAGAAAAACTAATGAGAATATATCGTATTCCTCTCCATCTAAAGCTGGACACTCAGGCCCGCAAGTCCTAAACATGAATAGCAAAAATATTAAATCACTAAATTGCATGTAAAAAACCCCAATAGAATTGACCGCATAGTAATAATATCATAATCATCACTAGAGGTACTTAAAATAAGGAACTTGATTAAGTATGTGTATATGCACAAGATAGTGATACTATAAGAGAAACCACTTGACAGCAAAAACAATGGTAAGAGTGGAGATGGTAGTAAGTGTATGCTTACTGTTAGGGTAATAGTCAGCTTGTATTACCAGGGGGCCAAAGGCCACATATATATAGTACATGTACAGGTGAATATGCAGGAAGGCCCCTAACATATGGGCAAAATACAATATGCACAAATCTACTCTAACACCCCCCCTCAAACTCAGGGTGGATCCACAACACTGAGTTTGGAGAGTAAGAAGTCATGTTGCGCTCGAGTTTGTGCCTTTGTAAAGAAATCTGCCAGCTGCAAATCTGAAGGCACATAGTGAAGCGCAACAACCTGATCCTGCACCTGAGCACGTGTATAGAAAGCATCAACACCAATATGCTTGGTCAGCTCATGCTTGACCGGATCACGTGCAATACTGATAGCACCTGTACTGTCACACAAAAGTGGAGTGGGTGTCGTAACAGAGACCCCAAAATCTGCAAGCAACCACCGTAACCAGGTCACCTCAGCAATCAACGAAGCCATAGCCCGCAGCTCAGCCTCAACACTCGAACGGGAAACCGCGACCTGTTTCTTCGTCTTCCAAGCAACAAGCGAACCACCAAGAAACACACAGTAAGCAGAAAGTGAACGACGATCCGTAGGATCACTCGCCCACGTGGCATCCGAGTAACACTGGAGCTGGAGAGAGCTGGAACTAGGGAAGAAAAGACGACGAGTAATCGTGCCACGAAGATAACGAAGGACACGGAGGAGATGACTATAGTGAACGGTGGTAGGAGCTGAGACAAACTGACTCAGAATATGGACGGGATAAGAGATATCAGGGCGAGTGACAGCGAGATAAACAAGACTCCCAACAAGATGGCGATAACGTGTGGGATCAGAAAGAGGCTCACCATCAGTGGATCGAAGCTTAACATTAAGCTCCATAGGAGTCTCAACGGTACGCTCATCACTAAGATCAGCCCGAGAAAGAAGATCCTGAATATACTTTTCCTGGGAGATAAAGAAGCCATCGGCTGTAGAAGAAACCTCAATCCCAAGAAAGTAGCGAAGAGGACCAAGATCAGACATGAGAAACTGCTCACGTAGACGTGCCTTAACAAAGGCAATGTGCTCAGGGTTATCACCAGTGATGATCATGTCATCAACATAGAGAAGCAACAAGGTCCGACACCGAGAAGAGGTGTAGACAAACAGTGCTGGATCATGAGCACTGGGAGAGAAGCCAGCGGCAATAACCACAGAGGAGAAACGCTCAAACCAGGCACGAGGGGCCTGTTTGAGACCATATAAGGATCGTCGAAGACGACAAACCATCCCATCGGGAACAGAATACCCAGGAGGAGGCTGCATGTAAACCTCCTCACTCAACTCGCCATTAAGAAAAGCATTCTGAACATCAAGCTGGGATACAGACCAGCGTCGAACAGAAGCAACAGCAAGAAGAGTACGAACAGTGGTCATATGAGCGACAGGAGCAAAAGTCTCGTCATAGTCTCGGCCGTGCTCCTGCTGAAAGCCACGAGCCACAAGACGCGCTTTATAGCGCTCGAGAGATCCATCAGAGCGGGTCTTAATTTTATAGACCCACTTACACGTGATAGGACGAACACCTGAAGGGGGAGAAACAAGATCCCAGGTGCCAGTGCGCTCAAGCGCAGCAATCTCCTCAGCCATGGCCAGCTGCCACTCAGGATGACGCTCAGCATCCCGATAAGAAGTCGGCTCGGAGACAACAGAAAGACCATACTTACTAGGAGTATAACGGTCTGGAGGACGACGCTGACGAACAGGCCGTGAATGGGAAGGCTCATCAGCAGAAGATGACTCATCAGAAGAAGAGGAAGAAGGAGGAGCCGAAGAAGAGGAAGAAGGAATAGGAGAAGGAGGAGCCGAGGCAGGAGAACGAGGAGTACTAGGGGTACTAGACGGAGGAGAGGATGGCTCCGAAGATGGAGGCGCACCAGGTGTAGAAGATGGAGAACTAGGAGATGGGGAAGAGACAGCAGGAGGTGAATCCGGAAAAAGGAGAAAAGAAATATCATCCACCGGATAAGTGCCAGAGGTATGGCGAGGATAGAAGGAGCGCGTCTCATCAAACGTGACATCACGAGAGATGCGCATCCGACGAGCAACAGGGTCCCAACAGCGGTAGCCCTTATGCTCATCACTGTACCCAAGGAAAACACACTCAGCAGACTGAGCGGTCAGTTTGGTGCGTTCGCGGGGAGGAAGAAGAACATAGCAAGCGCAACCAAACAAACGAAGAGCCGAGTAATCTGGAGAGGTACCAGAAAGACGCTCGAGAGGAATGCCACCTTGAAGGGCAGCAGAGGGCTGAATGTTAATGAGGTAAGTCGATGTAGCGACAGCCTCAGCCCAGAAATGTGGCGGAAGAGAGGAAGCAATCATCATAGCACGGGCAGTCTCAAGAATATGACGATGCTTACGTTCGGCGACACCATTTTGAGCATGGGCACCGGGACACGAAAACTGAGCAAGGGTACCCTCCTCAGCAAGAACACCACGCAGGTGCTGAGAGATATACTCACCTGCAGAATCAGCACGAAAGACACGAATAGGCGTGGAATACTGAGTACGAACCATGGCAACAAAGCGCTTATAAATGGAGAGAACCTCACTGCGAGAGCGCATAAAAAATAACCAGGTGTACCGAGAAAAATCATCAATGAACAAAATATAGTATCGATGACCCCCCTTTGACTGAAGGGGAGCCGGACCCCAAACATCTGAATGAACTAAATCAAAAGGTCGCTGAGATACAGACGCACTAGTAGGATAGGGAAGCTGAATCTGTTTACCTAACCTACAACCCTGACATGAATGTAAAGACACATCTCCTGAAACAGACCCTAGAAGACCTCGACGAACTAATGACGATAAACGGGAGCCACAAAGGTGACCCAGCCGATGATGCCACTGCTGGAAAGAGCCAGTGACAGAAGCAGCAACCGCAGGAGAACTGGCAGATGAAGTAGCAGCGGAAGGAACACGAAGCCAGTCTAACTCCCAGAGCCCCGGAGACTGAAGACTACGAGGGCCAGCTCCAACCAGGGCCTGAGTCCGACGGTCCTGAACAGCACAAGAATCAGCGTCAAGAATGACGCGACAACCAGAATCAGTAAGCTGACTAGCAGAAAACAAGTTCATCTTAAGGCTAGGGACATGAGAAACATCAGGAACAGAGAAAGATGAAGTAGAGAGGGTGCCTCGACTAGAAACAGGAAGAGAGGTACCATCAGCCGTGATGACACGAACAGGAGAAATAAGAGAGCGAAGAGCAGAAAGAATAGAAGACGCAGAAGTCATATGAAAAGAAGCTCCAGAATCCAGATACCACGGGGATGACATACCTGATTGTGTAGAAGGTGGTGGTCGCGTGTTGCCAGAAGAACCAGACACAGAACCAGCAGTACCCGGCAAGGAAGAGCCTGAAGCAGCAAGCAGACCACGAAGACCACGGATAATGTCCTGATCAGACAGTGCAGCAGCAGAAGAACCTGAAGAGCCTGAAGATCCTGAAGAACCAGTCCTCCGACGAGCAAGATACTGCTGACGTAAGCTGGGATCCCTCTGCCAGCAGCCAGAAACATCATGGCCAGGCTTGCCACAGTAGGTGCAAGGACCACGAGAACCACGAGACTGCGGGGGCTGACTCTGACCCTGGACCTGAGGAGTAGGTAGTATCGGCGGTACTGAAGACCGCGACGGAGGCTGTGGCGGAGCAGGACCACGAGCAGACGGCGCAGGAGGACCACGAGCAGCAAGAACAGAGGGAACCTCCAGAAGACCAGCACCACGAAGACGAGTCTCCTCAGCACGAAGCTCAGACAGGACCTCAGAGAGCGGAACACGACCACGGGCATGTAGCTGTGCACGGCGTGGCTCAAACTCCTTGCGGAGCCGCGACAAGAACTCAAAGACGCGCTGAAACTCCAGGTCGGCGCGAACAATCAAGCAGCAGGGACAGGTGGCACACACAGGCGTACGAAGAGAATCAAGCTGACGCCAAATAGCAGCACTCTGAGTGTAGAACTCATCAATAGTCAAATCGCCCTGCTGAAGGGCATGCTCCTGGCGGACCACAGACAGGTAAAGAGCATCCCCAGACGGCTGATAACGCTGACGAAGAAAGGCCCACTGAGCAGCAGCAGTGGGAAGAGCCATAAACTCAGCAGCATACTGAGGCAGGACACTGGAAGTCAGAACAGCAGCAGCACGAGCATCCTCATCTATCCACTGAGAGTAGGCAGTCAGATCCTGCCGGTATGTCGCAACAGCAGCAGAATGGTCCTGGACCTGCCGGTCATAAGCAGTCAGAGCAATAGCATCAGCACGAGTGGCGGAATCCTTGTCCTCCTGAGAAGCATCAGAGGCAAGGGCAGTAGGCGTCGGTGCAACAGGCACCGAAGGAGCAACGGGGTGGGGCGGACAGGGACCTCGCCAGAAAGCACACCCCACAGACGAAGACCGCGCATGTGGACGCGCATGAAGTTAGCGAAATCAGGGTAATTCGCTCCATCAAAGATAATCGGGCAGCGAGGAATCGCAACATAGCCCGACGAGGTAGACATCTCTCTCCTTTTTTTCAGTTTTTTTTTTAACACAGGAGAGAGAATCTAGATCAAGGTGTCACAGCGCACCAAATCACAGCAGAACCAGCAGATCGTAGATCAAGGAGAGCAGCAGATCGGAGCAGCCCACCAGGAGAGAGCAGCAGATGGGATCGATCTGCTGATGGGATTGGGAGCAGCAGGACCAGCAGAGGATCGATCCGGCGACGGGAACCAGCGCAAGCAGTGCACGGGCACGGGAGAAAGTCCACGACGGGAGCAGTGCACGGGCACGGGAGAAAGTCCAGATGGAAGCGGCGGGCCGGCGGATGGGATCGAGACCCTGACTGGAGAAATCAGATCGGGAGCACGCAGCACGGAATCAGACGGAAGCGGCGGCTCGACCCGGCGGCGTAGAAGGTAACGCCCAGGCGAGGTAGACGAACAGGCGGCCGGAGGGACGCGGACGGCCGGCCGGAAGGGGCGGCTGACAACGGCGGCGGCGGCCGGGGCGCGGCGGCGGGGAGCCGGGGCGCGACGGCGGCGGCGGCACGGACGTGGAGAAAAACTTAACCTTGCTCTGATACCATGTTAGGGTAATAGTCAGCTTGTATTACCAGGGGGCCAAAGGCCACATATATATAGTACATGTACAGGTGAATATGCAAGAAGGCCCCTAACATATGGGCAAATTACAATATACACAAATCTACTCTAACACTTACCACTTTAGAGTGAGCTATCAACTCCAGATGGATAGCATCTGACAAGCCACTGAGAAGGACACTCCGACAATGACCAAGAGGATAACCATAACATCCTTGGCAGTCTTGATTACCACACTTCTGTTCCCCAGGATCGGTAACACCACAATTATCACCACAATCATCGTTAAGCCTCACAAATGCTGTTTCTAGCAACGGCATGCTTTCAAGCACAGGAGTATCCAGAATGAAATCACTAAGCTGCAGTGAAATTAGATTTGGTGCACTGATCAAAGTGCGGGAACCAGTACAGCAAGCAGCAAAGGAACAATACCAGGTGAGGCGCAGCCGCTTTATCGACCTGGAGGAGATCCTGTCCACCGCCATACTGCAGTGATCCATCTTTAGATCCTGTAGCAACGGGCAGCTCGAGAAATCAAGGCACATTTGGGAGTCAACAAGTGCAGTGCACGTTTCCAAGTCAACATCGTACAGGTTTAGTGTGGTGAGGCGCTCGGAGGCGAGAGGCACAGTGAGGTCTAAATTACGGATATTGCCGGCGATGACATCGAGCATCCGAACCTTACAGATTAGCGCGTACTGGATCCACAGGTTGGCGTATGGGTATGGATCATCCTCATCTTCATCGTAGTTATCGTAATCGACCTTGGATCGGTAGGCTCTGATCTCGCACTTGTCCAGCAGTGGCGGGGCCACACTATAGCTGTGTAGTCAAGTGACTACACAGTTTTTTTTGAAAATGCAAGCAGATTTCAAATAAAAAATAATACAAATACATGCATTTGACTACACAGTTTTGCACTGACTACACAGTGTTAAAGTTCTGGCTCCGCCACTGTTGTCCAGAGGTAGGTGGCCCCGGAGGACGAGCAGATGGTTCACGAACTTGTTGAAACCCTTGGGTTCGAAGCCCTCAGAATGCTCCGATGAAGTGACGAGGCGTAGGCTGGGCATTTTCCTCCAGAGGTGGCGCCACTCATGGGAGAGCAGGCTCATCCGGACGGCCTCGTCCAAGGGCAACAAGGACAGCAAGAGCAGCCGGAGGTCCAGGGGGAGTTCGCTGATTCGATCCTCGCCGCTCGCCGTCCTCGCCATTCCGTCGAACGGGCAGCGGGCACGCTCTACGCATAAGGAGATTGTGAGCAAGACCACCAGAAGCGGAAACGCGTTGAGTCGAAGAGTGTCACGGCATGAAATCACCTCGAAATGGACGACGGCCGGAAGCTCCGGCCGCCGGCAGCCCACGCGGAACAGTTCCGGCCGCCGGGAGCCCACGCGGAACAGGTGCACGGAGACGGCGGGAGCACGGAGACTCCGCCCCGCCCCACTCACAGACTCGGAGATCATGTACCGAGAGATCATAACATCGAATAAGGTCACAAGTAAACCATAGACCGTCCCTTACATTTGTAAAATATCATTGCGGGACATCATCTTTGACTCATAAGTGTAGATGCCCCACCACCCAAAACGCCATTTCAAAGTGTAAAAAAAAATCCAAATAAAAATTTCGAATGCACACCAGGATATTTAATGTTCGACAAAAAAAATGTGTGGCTTGTGTAAAAAAGACAAACCACGGTGCTCCAAAATGAATTTTCACGAAACATTTATTTGTCTTTTTACACAGGACACAAAAAATATATTTTTTTCACGAAATTTTGTGTGCGAATATAAAATGTCGGGATGTACATCCACCTTTTTATTTGAATTGTTTTACATTTTGAAAAGTATTTCAATTTTATTTTTCATAAATGGGTACTTCTACACCTACAAGTCAAAACATTGACCGACTGTTGGGACGCTTTGTAAGAAAAAACCTCTGGTTTTTTTTTCCCATTTTATATAAACTCTTACCGTAGGGGTCTCTCGGTCAAAAAAAAAAAGTCAAAACATCGTGTCTGAAATATGTTAGCTATGCTAGCTTTTGGTAGTACTCCCTCCATTCGGATTTAATTGACACACACTTCGTTACACATGAATGCATCTAGACACCTAACAAGTATAGATACATCCATATTTAGACAATAGCAAGTCTATTAATTTGGAACGGAGGGAGTAGACAGCAATCAACACCGCAGTCCGCAGTTCATGTAGTACGCCAGGAACACATGGTTCATTTCATCCAAATTAATGAAACCACGACCACGACAAAGAACAAATTAACACGTTGCACACGCGACGTGACCTATATAAGAGCAGTGCCTCTATCCTGCTCGCTAGCCTATCACAGTCCGAGCTGTACAATCGCGGCACAGACCAAGGCAAAGCTAGCCCACACCACCGGCGCGAGCCCCGTGACGCCATTGTAATAATAGAACGGCATGGTGCCCGGGGTCACCGGCGTTACCGGGGTCGCGCCAGGTGTGGTGCCCGTGCACGCTGGCGTCGTGTATGGCGTCGTAGGTGTCGTGTATGGCGTCGTAGGTGTCGTGTACGGTGTGGTCGGCGTCGGCGTCGTCGGTGTCGGGCTGGTGAACGGCGTGGTTGGGGTCCTCGGTGTGGGTGTCGGCGACGACGGCGAGGAGGATCCGGAGCCGGAGACGGTCACCTCGAGCTTCATGCCGCCGGCGCAGTGGCCGGCGATGCTGCAGATGAAGTAGTGCTTGCCACCGGTCTTGAGGGGCACGGTGGTCGCGCCGCTGCTGTCGGAGCCGAGCGAGTTGGTCGCCGCGCACGCCAGGTAGTCGGCGCGCTCACCTCCACCACCGTGTGGAGCCCCTTCGCGTAGTTGAACACTTAAAAACAGGAAACAAACTCGATCGTCAATCAATCTGATACCACTCATGACAGAGGAACACACTGGGTTTAATCATCTATCACTCATGACTTATGAACGACATGCACATATGAAAGCAATATGAACTTACCGAGATTGTCCCCGACTTTGAACGTGTTGCCGCTGGCCCAGGTGGTGTAATCGACGCCGAGCGTCCAGCCGGACTTGTCGCCGACGGTGAAGCTGGTGGCGACTGCCGGGAAGGCGCGGGCCACAAGGATCACCACCACCAAGGCCAAGCATGTACCGGCGCCGGAAGCCATCGTGACCAACAAACTAAAGCGGAAGAAGAACTCTCAGAGTATCGGATGCTAGCTAGCGCTTGGTTAACTCGAGAGGCCCGGAAAATGTGACACTTATATAACAGGATCGATCGCAACGTGCAGTTGGTGGCAATTGCCTTTCACCGGATGTGTGGGAACGAATATGTATGTCGAGCCACTTTACCTATGAAGAAATGCAGTGGAAACGCTTTTTGTTAGTAGTATAAGCGGCTGGCTCTGTTCATGCCAACAACCGATACGATTTTCATGATGGTGTTTCAAAAGGCATGTTCCCATCATGATTAACGGCCTGTACATCCGATAAGCACCCGTACATGTGTACTCAAATGAACATTTGCCGAGTTCGTAGAATTTGAGCGAAATCCATCTTGTACATATCCTTCTGAATTTTTGTAACGATCTAGCTCCAATAGACTTGAAGTACATAACTTTTTAGTCGTAATAATTTGCAGAGGGTCAAAGTATTCTCGAGCATCGGATCAGACAACGGGTGGCCGTGATCGCACTTCACCCGTTTTTCAGATGCCCTGCTAGGTGATACACCTTTGTAGCTTTGAGGCTATTCTGTCCTTTTAGGTGCGGCTTCTTTTCATATCATCTAGAGGTCTCTACTATATAATAGTATGCGAACAAAGTGAAGTGAATCTGATTGTGTGCGCGGCCCGGCCAGCCGGCCGGCCGACGGGACGCGCGGCGTCGTTGTGGAATCTGATTTACCTCTTCACATGGAGATCGATCATCTCGATCGACCGGCTAGCTAGGCCACCAAACCTCTCGACAATGACTTCCCACTTACGGAATGAGTACGTTTCAATTAAGGTGGCAAGGCAATCGATCTCTCTTGTGCATGAACTGTGGTCATGTAATTTGGAGGTGATGTTAATCGATCAGATCGGTGTCCAGGTGCCCAGCTAGGACAGCGGCGGAACGGTTGATGCATATGCATTATGCAGGGTGGCGTGAACCTGAACATATTCGGTTGATGCATATTCGGACGGACGTACTACCTTAGACATCCAACAAACCACTGATGTGACGATCGATGAGGCCGGCCGTGTAGGTTTCCACGACGGGGGAATATCTCGGTATTGCGTCTGCTTTCTGAATCCACACTAGTCCAAGGTTCCTTTTGAGGTTCAGACTCCGGATGGCGAGGCTTTGCGTAGCACGCGGGTCTCGAGCCCAGCGCGATTCCGGCCGGCCGTCACGGTAGCCGGTGGCTAGCTGCCACTTGCCATTGGCACAGCACTGACGGGCCGTGCCGTGAGTTCCGCGCCCGGCCGGAGCAAAGCTCGGCGGCAGGGTGGACGCGGCTTTGGTCTGCCACTGCCGCGTCGAATGAGAAAGGCGGCTTTGCATTTGCTGCCACTGCACGGCGCACACAAAATGAGCATGTCTCTCTGGCTGTTGCGGCGGCCCAAGGTCTTTCTGGGCTCGCTACTGAGGTTAGTGTGACTCGACAATCCGAGATGGGCTTCTAGGCTCGTTAGTGAGGTTAGTCTGAGTCGACAGTCCGAGTTGGGCCCGGACAGCCAGCATTGCGCTGACCGGCAGGCGCGGCCCGACCAGTCGTCAAGACCAGAGTCAGTCTCGGTCACCTGACAGTCGCCACCAACGCCAGTGAATCTTCAGCGATGGGATCTGAGAGATTGGCATAGTGCAAACTACAATAATCAAGGTGCGTGGGGACGTAGCAGCATGTAAAGCTTTACAAAAAAAAAAAGAGCTATACAGGGACAGCTTGGCTTGGTCGATGACCCCAACTGTCAATATTTCGGCGAGGTATATATACTTTGGCAATGGCAAGTACCAACATTGGCTTGGCAAAAGTTGGGGCGTCATCAACCAAGCAGAACCTATGATCGATCACTAGATCTTCATCCTGGCTAACCGAATCAATCAAAACCTACTTATGTTTCTGACCAGTAGTTTGAACTCTGAATCTTACACCCACCTATCATATTTTTCAAACACTACGCCATTTCCAGCCTTCCAGCTCAATGATCAGTTTTCAGTTGCCTACCCAGCACCCACGGTAATACGTAACCCAGCAGAGATATCTGCTCCTTCAGCGACAAACCATCTGCCGTGAGGACCAAACTCGATCGAGTGCAACGCACATGACATCTCGCCCCGGCCGAAACTTGAATGAAGAACAGTTGCTCGCGTAGTACGTCGCATGCATCTCTTTTGCGCGCCAAACCCGCTCTCACTTTTACTGTCGCGCGAGCCCGACAGCTCCACAGCGGAATGTGGGCATATTATTCCCTCGGGCACTTTGCACTCTCATGAATGGTCCAGGACTCCAGGGTGCCTGCCACTGGTATCGATCTAAAACTGTTCGCTTGCCGCTGTGCATCGCGCAAGTACTAATCTGAAGCCTGAAGCATCCATGCATTCAGGCTCCATCTTTTCATCAGTCCTCATGATGCTCCGGTTTCACTGATGGTTTTTATTTTATTTTGTTCACCTTTTACCCTGAGAGATCTCGATGCCACACAGAGAGCAGGCGATGGTGGCCTGTTTGTTCCGCCCTGGCTACTTGGCGATGCGTCAGGTAAACAGTAGTAGAGGCAGGCAGGTGATGGCTCGATCGATAGACTTGCAGAGCAGAGACTAGAGTCGGGTGTGCTCTCTGTCTCCTGGTACGAGATGGATCGTAGTAGCAGCAGAGCAATGCATGCTGTATACAGATATTGATGAGTGGCAAGCCATTACTGAATCCTGTTTCCGGGCTTGTTTTGTAAATAGGACTGGCTAATTTCTGAAAACAAACGATCATGCTAGACCCATGAGAATACGCTTCATACCCAATACGGCAACATCATGAGTCTGTCTATCAGTTAGGCCTTGTTTTTGGGACGCGGGAATCATTCCTGAATCCTACCGGCTACCGGCACTGGATTACTTCTTGTGAAACTCCTGGATCCTACATGGGTTGAATTGTTTCACAAAATGGCTTGAATCTCAAGTCCATTTATTTCTGCAAATTAAAAGAAACAAAAATATGATAATACAGGGTGTATATGAGACACATCTGAATGATCAACTTGGTCCACTGTTTGCTTTACTGCCGACCTTGCTTTCTCTGATTGCTTAAGCTGAATTATTAAGGCATATGATATACTAGTATGAGCTTATCCTGAGGAAAACGCATAGGCCACTCTCATTCTTCTGAACCCTACTGTTTTGTTAGATCCGCAGCCGGAGATCAGTCTGATGGTGATGCCATGGCTTCCTCCTTCACTTAAAAGAGCTCCTGATTCCTTTCAGACGCTAGGTTTTTCTAAGCTACAGCCTGCAGACCTAACCTGATGTAAACAGAGTTGTTGTGTGTTTCAGTTAGTCACAGATCTTTCGCAGCCGGAAGTGGTCACTGCGCCAGGTCGTCCTATATTCTCCAAGAACCTAACGCCAATATGCCTGCCTCTAAGTCATGATACGTATAATGCCATGGCCTGCCTCGAGACAAGATCCAAAAGTACGATGGCTTTGTCTTCCTCTGCAACTTTGTGCAGGTTGATCCATTTTAGTTAGCACCATCGCCTAGAGAATTCATGAGAGTGAATGATTCCTTGTCACACGGAGAATAGCAAGGTTTTAAGCAGCAGTTTGGAGTTTTTTTTCTACAGTTAGGATATTATGGGCAATCGCTTACTTTATTAAGACTCGAGGTATTTTCCTCTGAGAATGTTGCATATTATGCAGTTTGATTTCGATATGTAGCCAATGGAGAATGTGTTGGTTAGGTGGCCTTCTATCTAGAAACAATAAATGACAGATGATTAGATAGATCAACAAGGATATCGACCGCAGCCCTGACAACACACGGGCTACAAAAATGGTTCTCTAGAAATAACGCCTTCGTAAAGGTAACAACATACAAATGTCACCGTTGTTGAATCCAATCAGAAATTAGATCATGAGTATTCATGCTGAGAGGAACTGAGTAAATTCCATGTACTGCTTTTAACAATGTCGAAACACCACCATTACCGGTATAACAGACGAATGTCATACCATAGGTTTTCACCCTGAGGTTCTTTTTACGATAACCCTAAATAAATATAGAACCTCAATTTAGTCTTTATCTGATGGAAAATTTCAGTCGGTACTCTTACTTAGATGCTCAGAGTACCACCAGTCCACCACCAAAAGTTTTAGGAGTAGCGTGATTTAAAGGGTAAAATTGGCAATCTAGATGGCAGTTAAGGTGTACAACACAAGGTCGTTATTATTCTCCGTAATTAGCGGGATGTAGGGCGTCTGCCAAGAATTATGTGATGGATCATAGAAAATTGTTGGCTTTTTTCTCACGAAACGCGATGGTGATAGGGACCGGTCTATAGCCCGGGCAAACAGAGAGACCGTCCTAGACCCCGAGAGGGGTATTGGCTCAAGTAATAAAATATGTTTGTAACTCTTATATGAGTATTGTCATTTATAAATAGAAGAACGTCGACCTTAGTTTATATTATGAACTGCACACGGCGGACAAATATAATGTATCACATAAAAACAAACATATTAAATTAGCGGTGGTAAGTTTAACTTGGCTGCTAGTCTCCCATGTGAATACCTTACACGCGCAATATTAATTGTTTTCTCAGGATATATTGTACGATAGTGACTGAAAATCCCGGACATGCACAATCTAGGGCCGAGCCCAAATGAAAAAAAAATGAAATATTAAGCTTGAGCCCGGCTCAAAGACATAGGAAAGAGCAATTTCGGATCGGGTTAGGCCTCTGTGTAAACAGCCTAATCTCTCAAGTCCGAGCACGACTCGGAATACAAAATGGGCCAAAATATCAAGCCCGGGCTCAGCTTAAACACAAGCCTGACTCGGCCTGGCCTGGGTTTTTCGGGCTGGGCCGGGCTGCTCATGCATAGGCGTAATATATTCCATTTTTAATTTCATATATAACTTCTTATTTGAAAAATCAATATGAACCAATTGTATACATAGACACATTGGAGCGTATAATATTTGTATTTTGTATATGCAATTGAAGAACCTGTATTATATTATGTTTGTCGGTGATTACTATAAGCAATGCTATTTTCGTAACAAATATAAATTATCAACATATTACTAAATCAACAGTTACTTGAAAGGCACATTTAGCCACCAAATAAAAAATGATCATGTCGTCTGTTTAATTTATATTCAGATGTTTCTATATATTTTTCTTACATAATCATGCACTACATGCTTCTGTTAAGATATTTGCTAGGTTGTATGCATCGAAATCTCTACCAAATATTTAATACTGAAAAATAGATAAGAACATTCAAAACATTATATACATATACACTATATAATTCATCTATTGTAAGAACGTCAAGGAGCCGTGCATTTACCCTCTTTTTTATTTTCACATTTAATATGATTTTGTATCTTTGTAAGAACAATATCTCACAAAGTGTATTTTTCGTAACTCAACTATATTTTCAATGTATATACATTACAACTATATAATGGAAAAAATTAAAATATATTGTATAGTTAACAATCCTAACTAAGTGTACAACATATATTTGTTGAAACGATAATATGATAAAAAAGCTGAGAAAAGATAAATGTTCCGTGTAATTATATTTATTTAACTCGCCAACTGGAACGTCCGTGATGGTGAGGAGTATATATTTTCATGAAATTGCAAAATTGCAAAGACATATAGCGATATGTGGATGAACTTTACACTAGTATAGAACGACACATCGGAAACGGGCCAAAAACCCCATCGAAAACGGAGAAAGGGTCCGTGTCCCTGCCCCCGTGGCTGATGTGAAGGCCCTCATCGGTAACGGAGGCCAAAAACCGTCGCCGATAAGGATTCTTGTTGGCAACGGTTATGTTAGACTTCCTTTCCTTAGTGTCGATTCATCAGTAACGGAGTCTGTAGTTTACCCGTTTGCATTGATGGTTTCTTCATAAGCCTATTATACCACGTTTACAGATGTCACTAAACACTTAAAATCTCACAGCACAAGCACAAAAATGATAGCAAATTCATTCATAAGGTATAACAAATGTCACCGATACATTGCATCACAAGATAACCAATTACACTTATCTTCATTGTCTTGCCTCTCTAAATGTATCATTGACATGGCTAGCTAAATCTATCCATGGCATGCCTCACTAAACTTATCCTTGTCATTTCTAGCTAAATCTATCTATGTCATGCCTCACTAAACTTATCCTTGTCATTTCTAACTTAATTTATCTTCATGACTTGTTGTTACATTTGCCTTACAATTTTGCCAAGTTCATGAATTCAATCTTCTTCTTGGACGGTGTCGCCGAAATATAATCAACTCGCCGCTTTGTCCCCGACCTTTTATTTAGCTCATTTAAATGAGCTAAATATTCATATCAGCACCATGGTCTGCACATAGTGCAATAAGCGAGTGTTGATGTACCGAAGATGCCTCTTTTGTAAAGTGGTCACTGAAATGCAAAGAGAGAATATATGACTCCATGTTAGCTCACTATACATCTAGCATAAAGGACATACAACATAAAAGAATGCATAAGACAGAATAACAAACTTACAAATCCATTGCATAATTGTTGTGTACCAACAATTATGCCGGACGACAAGCGCAGGTCCCGGCTTTTTATGCAGTGTCACCGAAATGGACATCTGTTTTGCAAAGGAGTTAAGTCAGCCATCAGTTTCTTACACTACCGATTTGGTGCTGCTTGGAGGAGAGGGAGATGCGCGCCGCCATGGTCGGAGGAGAGGGAGATGCGCGCCGCCACGATGGAGCTAAGATTTGGTGCTGCTTGGAGGCACCGCCACACTTTGAGAGTGAGAGCGAGATTGAGAGCGATAGCATTTAGGGTTGTGTGCATGGCGCATTTATAGCAAATTAGAACATAAAAAACGGAGGAGATAAACAACTGTTTTCTTTGATTTGTTCACTGACACACTGGGCCTACACACTGGGCTTATTAATAATAAAGTAAATTGCACATGCTGCTACTAGCAATGGCAAATGAAGAACATAAAAATAAATAACTACTCCTCGGCCTCCGCCTTCTCCTGCTCGTATGCGAGGAGAGTCGCGTAGTCATCCGTGTCATCGCGCGGCTCCTCGCCGACGATGTCATCGCCGCCCGTGCGCCCCTCCCACATCTCGTTGTCGTAGGCAGGATCGTCGCGCAGCTCCGGCGGGAGGAGGAGCCGGCGACTCTGAAGCAGCTCAACTCTTTCCGGCGGCATAGGCACCGACATGCGGTTGAGGTGCCAGCCACCGGGGAGGCGAACCTTTGACCATGGCACTGGCCTCCTATATTGCCAGTGCCGCTCCGCGACAGCCAGCCCGACGATGACGTGGTTCCATTCAGGAGGCCGAGGACGAGCGGCGAGCGGCTGTGGTCGCGGGCGCCCGAGGATCCCGTGTCGTCTTCCGGCGGCATAGGCACCCTCCTGTAGTTGAGGCGCCAGCCACCGGGGAGGCTAACATTTGACCACGTACTGGCCTCCTATATTGCCAGTGCCACTGCGCGACGGCCTCCGGCACGACGACGTGGTTCCAATCAAGCGAAAGGAGAGAGGCTCTCCGTGCCTGCGGCGAACGGCTGCGGTGGCGGGCGCCCGAGGAGTTGCTAGGAGTATCCATGGCTGCGGCGAAGTGGTGTATTGAGATAGCAGGGAGATCGTGGGTTTTTAAGGAGTAGTGGGCGGTGCCGCAGCGCCACTACGCCATAGCAGTTACTCGGCTCGCATCGAATTCCAGGAAGATGGAACGTGTCCACATTGCACACGGAGACCCAAAAGTTTCCGTTGCCATAGAGGCATATATCAGAAACGGAGCCAAAATTATGATCGTTGCCAATACTATGGGTAATGAAGATTGAAATGTACCCGAACCAATGTTGACGGGCCAGCAGCGGCCAGGGCTCAGCGGACACGGTAAAATCACAATTTTTTGTCGCCTAACTCGTGCCATTTCCATATAGGGTATCCGATGTGTCGTTCTGTACTAGTGTTAAGGATTGTACTGCTTGCTCGATTTCCTCAACGAAGTCAACATTGCTAATTTTTCACGGAGAACTTAAGAACGTTTTGAATGGGGCTGGTTGTCCAAGGGATCGTATTGGAACATCTGGAGGCCTCGCGTGGCCAAGACACCAAGTTGAAGGTGAGGCATTATGCAAATGGGACTGGGAAGATGACCCAACCATGGTTGCGCGAGCTCGGCGAGGGGATTGCGTGCGCTTGATCGGGATAGCGGAGGCATTGAGACACATGGTCTAAAGTACCATTTTAAATAAATGGTTCGATTTTGTTGGTACTCCCAACCCTACATATAGTACTAGGTACCGTAAAAATGCTCTTTCAACCTAGAGTTTTGGTCATGTTACTGAAATAGAACCACCAAAAATCAAGCAGTATGTGGTGTCGCATCCGCTTGACCACCGTCTTCGTTCCTTCTGGACAATGCTGAAAACAGTCAATTGTCGAAATACCACCATTGCCGGTATGACCGAAAAAAGTCTGGTTTCCATCCTAGAATTTGGTTCTCTTACTAAAATAGTTCCACCAAAATTCAACCACGATGCGTTGTCACATCCGCTTGATCCCCACCTTCATTCTTTCTAGACTTGACAATGTCGAACACAGAGAGACACTCATACTCATATAAACATAATATTCTAGACCATTCACGGCGAAGATGCATAAGCCTTGACAACAAAAACCATGGAACATGACATCTCATAAGTTCTTCAACCTGAATTTAGGCCTTCGATCAAACCTCACATGCGTGATCAATGCCACCCAACTGAAAAATGTGCCCGTACGAGGTTGTTGACGGCGACGACAAGACTGTCAGGCATGACCGAAACCCAGGTTAAGAGCCCCTCCAGAAGACCCATGTCTTCCATGCCATCAACAGACAACGGACTTTGAAAAGAGGACCCAACCCTTCAAGAAATCTCTTTCGTTGTCGAACTGGAACTACGGCTCCACCGAACCTCAATTAATCTTTGCAGTCTGGAACGTCATGAATCTATAGTATCCTGCCTTAGATCCGATCACAGTCGTACTGTCGTGGGTTTGTCACGGCATATGTCATTGGGATGACTTTGTAGGTGTGGGGTTTACGCGATTCGAGCGTCTCCGAGCTTAAGATCACAGGGCACGAGGAAGACAATGTTTACCCAGGTTCGGCCCCTCGATGCGAGGAAAAGACCTACTTCTTGCCTATTCTAAATTGGAATTGATATATGTCTGGTGTTACAAGGGATGCGATTCGCTGTGTCGAATCGCCTGTAGATCAAGAACTTGGAACTTGAGAGTCTAGGGTTTTACGTTCTGCGAGCCCTCCTTATATACCCGGAGGCTCGCTATATTACAAGGAAACTTCTCCCTTTAGGAAATCATAAGCCGGAGTCCTACTTGGAGACTAATCATCTGCTTGTCTTCCAAGCCAAGTTATCTCCAATCTTCTAAAGCCTTCTCTTATTACGCCATGATCTTGGGTCGACCCATCTTCGTGTAAGCCCACAGGTGGTGCGGCTGTGAACTACTCATGAGTCGTCTTAACCCTGTCGGCCGCGGTTAACTCAGGGAATATTCCCCCGACACGTACCGCGATTCACCGCCGCCATAGATGGTGTCTCCATCTTCGTTCCTTCTTCTGTTATCGCACGTGTCGCCGCAATTGTTGTTCCCCAGTTCCATAGGCGGCCACCACGCTGCCCTTGCAACCACTGCATCCATGCCACGAGCAAAAAAAAAACTTCAAGACTACCATCCCCGGCCTTCCGAGCTCCACCGAGCGCAGCACTATTTATGGTTGCAAGTCGCGCTAGGCCGGAGGTCCCTGCAGCAGGAAGTAACGACAGCGTGACACCACCATACGCGTAGTGAGATTTACTATTCGGAGTTTCTCTGTTGGCGACGGGATGGATGAAGGAGAGGGGAGACGGGGCGACAACGACTAGTGTTTCGCGTGTGTCACCCCACTAGGAGAGGATCAGAGCAAGCATACACATTTACTTGGCAATGCCTAGAAAGGAGCCAAAAAAAAGTGGTTGTACAAGAAAAACAGGGTTTGGTGTTCATTCTGTAGTTTCATGATATGGATAAGATTGATCTCTAAGACATCTAATCCCTTTGTACCAAAATATAAGACATTTTGGTAGCTCCAAAACGTTTTATATTTAGATTTTTGTTTTTCGAAAATGGGCACCTCGGTCTCTGCATCGATTGATGCATGCGGTTTTTATTAGTCTTATATTTAGATACAGAGAGAGTAGTTATGTGAAGTATCATCTTACTTTGTAGTTATGTGATTGCTCGTATATTAAACATGAAAACTGTAATTTTGACGAAATAGGCCGTAGCCCCGCTATATTAATATAGCAAACACCCGATACAACCAACGAAGGACAGGCTGGGGCGACAGCCAACAAACACCCAAAGAAAGCAAAAGAAGAAAGAAAAGACGACATAGGTGGATTGACTAAACGACGATGACCCGCAACCGTTGCACTCTCTCCGATAATGTACCACCACGCTCCTAGTACCGAATCGACGAGTACCAAGCAGCACCTTCAAGAAGGACACCATGCTGCTGCCGGCCCAGCATCTGGACCTAGGGTTTCCCCCGGCACAACAGGATGCAGAGGAAGGGTAGCCACGTATGAAAACTGTAATTTTTAAAACAGAGATTGCACACGTATGAAACATCTGTCTACCAATGACTGCAAATTATTCTCTCACGAGCAATACAAGGCCATGTAATTTCACGCGGTAAATTACCGTCGCGCTTGTCAAGAATGAAATGGTCAGTACGATTTCACACAGGCAAATGTAAGGAATCAAGGAGGCCAAAAAGGAGGCAAATTATTCTAATTAATGAAAATGGCAAGTCTTTTGGCTCGGTTCAAACAAAAACAAGGCCCTGTTTGTTTTAGCGTATCTGCACATCAAGAATCGATTGTCAGACTACTGATTGAAGGAGCAGAGTAGGACGTGAGAAAATCAGAGCTATTAGCTGTAGCTGCAAGGTGGCCAAATACGAGCTGCCTGGGAATATGCAGGCATGAAAGGCCATGTTGTCAGATTTACCAGTAGCACGGCATGATTGTCCATTTGTTTGGTTTTATCTCCGTTCTCCTGTCCTTTGACCGTCCACAGAAAACATATAAAATCCTAGTATAAAACGAGCCATTTTCATTCCTGGAGAAGTTCAGACGTTACATGACGAGGTTGGTCATTCATCGGCACAATGAGTTAATTAATTCCTACTGGGCTCTTCTTTCCGTGTAAATCAACTCCGAAATCTGAAACGGGCCACCAAAACACATAGAGTACATACATAGATGATCGTTGAGGTGATTGGCATCACGGAATGATTGAAGCGGGCCAGTTCGACTATGAAACAAGTTCTTATCCGCCATCCGGTGAACGTCGACGGGTGACCCACCGAAGAAGAAGACCCCGGCAGTGGCTGTCCGCCACGGCGCCACCAGTTTAGCACCCGTATGGACACGCAGCCATGTTGGAGCAAATAATTGGATGCCATTTGATCAACGATACATGTTTACTTGCACGCAAACAATGAGTAGTGCTGCTACGCACTTGATCGCCAGAGTTATCCATGTTGCACTTGGAACTTGGATGGAACTAATGTTACAGGGCCATGTCTATTTTCAGCTATCTAGCTAACACGGTCCCCCGTGATCGGCGACTATCTGGTGCACCGCCGCGGCGATGTCGTCCACCGACGTGAGCCGACACTCGTCCTCCATCTGCGGCAGAAAACGGCGTCATGTGCTGAATTAGTAATGGCGGAAACCAACATGGCAAAAGTCTGGTCATGGGAACGGAGTAAATTAAGTGTGAGCTACCTTGAAGCTGAAGGAGTAGAAGACCAAATGCTCGGCGGTGGCGGTGGCGCTGAGGTGGAGCACGGTGAGGCCCAGGCACTGCATCGCCACCACCATCCTCAGCAGCTGCCTTGGCCGCCGCGGCGCCAGCACCTTCACGTTCGCGTGGCTCTCCGCCACGGCCACCTCCACGTCCGCCACGCCCCACCGGGCGCCCTCGACGACGTTGCCATTGTCGGCGCCGGTGGACGAGTACTGAGGGAAGGTGAAGAATCCCGCGAACGGCGGGCCCGGTGGCGGAGCTGGGAGCGCCGCCGCTTCTGGGCCTCCAGCGACTGCAGGAGCTGCTCTAGCTCCTTCACGAAGTTGATGGCTCCGGCCACTATCGATGCCTGGTCACCCTGCAGCAACGGTACACGCGATTATTCCTTAGCGAGGCGGCAAGCAGAGCACAGAGCACGAAGCATTTGGCGCAGGAGAATGTGCGGCTTCCGATGCGCGCACGGGCACGTCGTACGTGCCCGTTCACCATGGAAGTACGCTGCAGGTTCCGTCCGTGACATATGGAACCAATGCAAGGCAGCGGTGCATGGCCACGAGGGGCAACAGGATTTGACATCTGCGACAGTGCAATGCAAAGCCAGGGACAGCGAGAGATGTGGCGAGAGTCGATCCGTTCGTGCACATCGCCACATCGGTGACACGACCGGTAAAGCTTATCGAGCTCTTGGGATATGGTACGGATCGAGGCCTAGCCGGTGCGTTTGCACTTGCACGCACGGTGAAGGTGTGCCGGATCGAGAAGTGCGTTTGCGTACGTACCCGCTGCGCGTAGGAGGCCGGCATGGCGGAGCGGAGCACGGCGAGGTAGTCGTTCATCTGCCGCCGCCGGTTGCGCTCCACCGCGATGTGGTTGCGTCGCTGGCTCTCCGTCTCCTCCGTGTTCTTCGCCGCCTTAGGACGCCGCCGCCGCCTCCGCGCGGCCGCTGCCGACGACGAGGAGGCCTTGCCGCGGCCGGACGATGCAGCCGGGGCGGTGACACGGGGTAGGAGCGCTTCTGATCGTCGGCCCAGTGGTCCCCGACGGCGACAAACGAAGCAACGGAGCACGAGCGAGCGGCCGCGCCCCAGGCGTTGGGCGCCCCTCCGCCAGTGCCGTACATCGCCGCGCCGGCTGCCTCTTCTTGCAGCACCACGCCGCCCTTCTCCTCGAACTCGTCAATGTTGATGCCGCGGCCTAGCGACGACTCGTGCATAGACATCGCCGGAACCACCTTGTCCGTGCCGCACGCGAGGTGCTGTCGTGGAAACACCACGGCTTCAAGCGCCATCACAAGCTTTCTAGTGCGCCGTCAGCTACTGGGAAGTTAGAAGAAACCAGTCTATGAAGACGAGTGGGCTTGCAATTACATGGAACTTTGGAAGAAAAGGAGAGGAAGGCTGCAAGTGAGATGCATGGTC
Organism: Poa pratensis; assembly: GCA_947311845.1. Taxonomy (NCBI): domain Eukaryota; kingdom Viridiplantae; phylum Streptophyta; class Magnoliopsida; order Poales; family Poaceae; genus Poa; species Poa pratensis. The sequence goes on from CAMZMU010000081.1 coordinate 34,989,535, forward strand.
GATTTAAAGAGCGGCGCGGAATAACATGGAGGCTCTGATGGAGACAAACTGACAAAGAACCGGTCTGCCGTCTGCCACTGGCATGTGGCTATGGGTTAGAAAACATACGAGTATAGAATGGAAGGCCACGTAGATACGTGTCCGGCTCGAAACACCACATGGTAGATTGGTCTGAGGGTGAGATATATGCACGCCGCGCATTGTTTTATCAGTTTTGCTAATTCTTGACAGAAAGTTAGCTTAATTTTTAGTCGACTCCGAGACCATTAGATTGCATCGTGATTCATGTTAGTTGCAACATGGGTTCTGGAGAAAAAACATGAAGAGTTTCAGAGTAATGAAAACTTTTTGTAGTCAAGAACAGTGACGTTGCCATTATTCTTTTGATGGTTATACTTTAGAGGCCGCTCTTATACACTTATTAGAGCGCCATCTAAATCCGTTGAAATGACACCATATGAGATATGGTATGGGGATGTGATGCATAGGTAAAGCGTTTACTATTTGCTCGATCCTAAATATATTTTCGAAGAAAGGAAACACATATGTCTATTCATTAAATCAAGGTACACATATTTAACCCTATCAGTCGTCAACCCCAAACAAATATCATTCTCAACAAACTACTCAATATCTATTAACGATGACCAAATGGAGCCAACGAGCCTATTTATTACCAGGTACAGATCTCTAAATGCTATATTTAGATGAGCCGCCTCTAACACATAAGTCACTGAAACTTGTTTTCGTTGGACAATATTGTATAGAGATGGATACTGTTGCGACAAGGGGTATATCCTAACCAAATATCCTTGTAGGACCTTGCTTTCAGTCCATTCCCTGCATCCAAAGACACTCTAGAGAAGAATTAATCCTTAACTCTCAGAATTCCTTTCCAAAAGGCGGAATTAGTTGGTTTTGATTGCACTTCGGATAACGACTTAGAATGAAGGTACTTGTTCCTTAAAAGCTCTTGCCAAACACCTTTCTCGCTTAGGAGTTTGAACAACCACTTGCAAACAAGACTTTTATTTTTCTTGTCTAAAACCAATACTCCAAGACCCCTTGATCTTTTGGTCTATAAATTCTATTCCACTTAGTTAACCAATATTTTATTTTTGTGACCATCGCTTTGCCAAAAGAAGCATGATCTAAAAAAATCAGTCTTTTGCTTACCCGTTTAGGTATCCTTGCCTCAATCCCTTCTAGTTTGAAAACAATGACTTATATCATCATTTACTTTAATACCCACACAACCTTCACGTATGAGCTGATTTATCCAAAGACACCATTTTGCATCAAAACTTTCATACGAAATTTGTTGTAAAAATGGCCATCTTATCTTATCATAGACTTTTTAAATCTATTTTAAATAGTAAGCCATCCATTTTCTTCCTATGAAGTTCGTGGATATTCTCATGGAGCACCACAACCACTTCTAGTATGTGGCGCATCGGCATAAAAGTTGTTTGCGTAGGTCTGATCACCTTATGTGCAATTCGAGAGACACACAAAGTAGCTATCTTTGTGAAATTTTTAAAACTCACATTACGAAGACATATGGGACGATGTTGTTGGATTTGAGTCGCATATTCTTTTTTGGGAAGTAGAATAATGGCACCAAAATTGAGGAGAAATAGTGGCAATTCCCCTTCCTAAAATTTAGAAGCCATAGCCATAAAGTCACCTTTTATAACCTCCCAAAAGAATTGGTAAAATTCAGCGAGGAACCCTTCTGGTGCTGATGTCATATTATTTTCGATTTGCATAATAAGTCCATACACCTGTTTCTCAGTGAAATTGGCAGTAAGAATATTGTTTTCATCAGAAGAAAGATTTTTTTCGTCTGTGTTTGCCATTTACAATCAGATGAACCTATTTAGTATTATATCACCTCTCTTGAATATGCTTAACTTTTGAACTTTGAGCCCACTTGGACTTAGTTTGTCGTAAGTGTTTCTCAAAGCCTCCCTAGACGACCACATTTTTTTTTAGAAATAGGGTGCGGTTCCCCAGCCTCTGCATCAAAATGATGCACACAGCCACTAGACGACCACATATGAGTTGAGCTTCTTCGTTGGCGGGCAAGTGATTTCGGGGTTGTATCAAGCGAGCCATAAATTGAGTGGCAAAGTGGCTTTCGGGAGTGGACGAAGCCTCACGCCGAAAATCTGAATTTTTGAAGAGAAACACCGATCGGATTGCTTGATCTTGATCGATCAAGCATGCGTATGCCGGATTGGACTCGCTTGGAGATGGTGACGGTGGGGCAGCCCTCGACATATCCATGAAAAAATGTCTCAGGAGACCACTTGTGCACACCGACGAAGAGGCGATTCTCAACGTTGAGTTTGTTGGTGATGAGATGGCCAACATAGTTCGAGGCTGTGGGCTGAACGACGACGGAGGTGGACAAGTCGCGGTGGCAATAGAAGGTGACATCCTGACATAGCTTTGGATCACTTATTCTGATACCATGTACTCCAAGACAATATGGTAGATTGGTTTGAGTGAGAGATGACCAACGCGTCAAGAGATCAATTGCATAACAAATATGATAGGATCTGAACTAATCTAACTACTCATATTAACAACATATGCATGGTTAGATACGCAACAACTATGTATTTATTCTATCGCGGCTAGCTTTCTCTCCTGCACGTAAAGGGTAAGCTAGTCCCATCAGTGTTAGCTGATCATTCGATCCTCTTGAATTATATTCTCTTCCTTGATCCTTTTCTTATCCTTGTCACGATGGTACGGGTGACGTATAGAGTAGTAGAAAGAACACTCATATATACAACACTCCAATCCAGACCACAGTCACTGTGCTGTCTGGTCCGTCACTTTGTTTCCTAGGCAAACACCAACATTTAACAACTTCGCAGACAACGACTAGTCGGGCAGGCAGACGAGATTTCAAAAGGCTCTTATCGTCGCAGAAAAATCACAACGATTAGGTGGTCACCATGACCCAGCCTTAAACAGGAGCCGCCACCGCCAGCAGCCATCCAGCCAGTTTGTCTCCTGCCCCACCGTCGAAAGCTGCGTTTGCACGGCCATGGCGCTGGCCGCGACGTTTAGCCACCCGGCCAGAATTCCCCGATGCGGAGAGCAACTGCCATGCGCCGCGACGTGCTAACCTTAACAACCAAGCTACTACCTCTCACGACATCCCGGTCTGAAGAAGGCCCGGATGGATGGGGATTTCGTTTAGCATGCAGCGTGCTAGCGCACTGGCTGAACCATCGCCTTCAGCCTTCAATGCTACCCATTTTGGAGTAACACTTATCACGCGCTGCAGATCATGCTGCAGTCTTAACTAATTGCACACGCACGTAGCCATCATTTGTTCTACCGGAACTGATGAGCCTAATCCGGCAAGGACGCCATGATCCCTGCTAGTAGTTCACTGCAGAAGGAACAAATCGCACTCGAATCCAGACGCCGGCATCGCAACTGTGCAAGTGATTTCGCTTCACGAGAACAGAAACAGGAGGGATGCCCCGGTCGGCTGGGATTGCGGGGAAAAGGCGCGAGACGGTGGCGCACGTACACGCCGGTACGCCGCGTGCCGACACCGGCAAAACGAGAGCTCCTGGTGCGATGGGCGCTGTTGGAGGGCACTGTTTGCTTGCTGGTGTGCTGTGATACCTCGGCCCGGGCGCTGTCGAAACCCCTGGGGGTTGTGTGTTGCTATGGAACGATGCGTGGTGTTGGCATTGGCCCGTCGAGGGTGCAACTCTTTCACTGTGCGTGTAGACTGTAGAGGCGTGGTGATTCCGCGATCTGATGGTAGCTCTGAACTCTATGGAGGGTAGCAGCCGATGCCGATGGCGTCCTGTAACTTCCAGCAGCAGCAGGTGGAGTACTCAGCTTGTGTTAAGAATGGGAACAAATGATCCTCGGTGGCTCGTGCCACCGGCCAGTGTAATTTTTTTTTGTGAACCAAGTCAGAAGACTTGCCATTTTCAATAGTTTAAAAGAAGTATAAATTGGTCGGTTAATTAGCGGGAAACCGGTCAAAATCGAAACAACACCCTTAATGACCGTCATGAAATACGACCATCCCGATGGCACAAACAGCCACCCTGCCTACCCACACAAGCTGCACAAACGCCACCGAAGGAAGAGTCATTGTCGAGGTTGTCCCTCGTGTCATCACCATCACTCTGCAGCGACTCCGACTTCACAAGAAACCACCAAGTAGTTGCCGAAACGGCGTCGAGAAGCCCACGTTGCCCTATGCCAAACAAATGACTCTTCACGTAGAGGCAGGCAACTCCGATTCTGGTGGTGAGCTCTGGAGGGGAGATGCGCAACACCAGCGTTGAAGAAGATCTTCACCACCGGACCACCCCTTGCATGTCATCGTACACCGCGCAAAAGGTAGCTGTCTGGTGGGCGAAGTTGAGTGCCGTGTGGCGATTTGTGCGGCAACAACATGAGCAATGGTTTGTTCGCGGCAACGGCTTCGTAGTCAGCTTTGTTCCGGCGTGTCCGAGTATCTTCGTGTTGGTTCCTCTAAGCTGTGAAGTCGGAGCTGCTATATTCTCAAACCAGTGTGATATTAGTGGTTTTCTCTTCATAGTTTACATCAGGACTTAAGGTGTAACATGCTTGCTGACAATGTAATAGATGGGTATCAGTTTGGTCTAGGTCATTAATGCCACAATTTTGATTTTTTTAAGGATATACCCTGGAACCTAGAGGTGTATATGTTTCATAAAAGAAGAGGTCAAGAGGCCGGATTACAACGCGGTTGGCACATGCGCCAAGCTCGCTCCACCGACATATTACATTATACGATCACTCGCAAACCCTCCACCCATACACCGACATATCACAATTATGAATTATTGACATATTTGTGTAAATAGTTGAGCCTATGACATGTGAGGAACACGCGAATAGACCGAAGTACGCCACGGCAATGACAACTAACCATGCGCCCACCACCTAAGAAATGGTCGAGATCACGCACGATTTTGATTCAAATTCATCTTAGAAGGTTTGAAATTATTTAGAGGAATTGTTCTGAAGATATTTTTTTATAATACAACGGTTTTGAAGTTTTTGCTTTTGAGAAAGCTTGATAGTTTGAAGTTTTAGTTTTTTTTAGTGGATGAAGCTTTAGTGAAAGAGGCAACGGACCGAGTTTCCACTTTAAAAGTAGACTTTTGAGCCCAGGAATCGGCCCACCTAGCTGTAGTGAGGCGCCATGGCTTTGCTGCTTTCGATAAGGCCCAGTCTCCCAGATGCAGCCTGCTTTTGTCCATACACAGATACACTTCCCGAACCCAAATGGGCAGTGAAACGGAAGGGGTACCGCCCGTGAACAACGATCGATGCCAGTCCTTTCTTAGCCTGACATGAACCGGCGGCCGTGAGAGGTACAGGAGTTGAATCACTCAGATGTGACTAAAGTAGGTACGATTAGAGTCAAAACTAAATTCCAACAAAAAAACTGGCAGAAAAAGGCTCCAACTACACAAATTTCTTTCTCCGGTAATCTTAATTGGCTCCCGTTTTCCTTGATTGGCATATTTGTTGAGAACAAAAAAACAAGCTAGAATACCAAACGATCCAAGACATATTCCACGAATGGGTCGGGACGGACAGAAAATGGACAACTTTCTGAATTGGGTCTGCGCGTTGGGTGGTGTTTTTTGTCCGTCCGGACACAAACGGACAAAAAACAGACGAAATGGGTCATGCGTTGGAGTTGCCCTAACAACGATCGAATCCTAACAGTCGATGAATTACTCAAGTGAGGTGACAAGAGTAGGCACGATTATAGTCAAACTAAATTCCGTCGAGAAAACTGGCAGAAAAAGGATCCAACTAGACAAATTTCTTTCTCCGGTGATCTTAATTGCCTCCCATTTTCCTTGATTGACATCTTTGTCGAGAACAAAAACAAGCTAGCATACCGAACGATCCGAGACTTCCAGGTTTTGCCCCCACTTACCCAAACCATCCCATCTGAATTTTATCTTCCTCGATCACCTCTCTGCTGGCGTGTAGTAGCTTTCATCGTTTGAAGTCCCGTGTCATGGCGGAACGGTTCTCTTTGAACCAACAACGACGCCGCCATACATACGCACGTTCCTGGCTCTAGAGTCTAGTTGGATAACTGGATTCATGTCACCGTCAACTTTAATCTAACGATCAACGGAAACAACGAAGGCTCATCAGCTAAACTGCCGATCGAAAAGATTCAGTCATGCACTAACTAACTAACCGCTGGAGCGAGCTGGCTTCCAGAAACTCTCGCGATCCTGCCTCTGCTCCTCCTCGTCGCTCTTAGCCGAACTGTTCGCCGGTTTTTTGAACAAAACGGGCAATTTGCCTCATTTTATTTAAAAAAGAAGGAGAGAATTGACCGGTTAATTAACGGGAAACCGGCCTAAAACCGTTACAACACGGCCGGCTGAACTGGCACAAAACAACGATGCGACTCGCACCGCCCGTGAAGAGACCACCACAGTACCAAGGCGTCATCGTCGTCGCTCCTCCACGAGCAAGCGAACCCGACTTCGCCATCGATAACACGGGAAGGGCGCTCACCGCAACAGGTGCAAGAAGCCATAAGGACCACCAAACAACCGGCCACACGCGTCGACAACAGTGCAGCCTCGGATCCGAGGGCACGCTACGATGGAGAACTATGCAAAGCTGGCGCCGCAAAGCATCACCGAGCCGGACTACCCGTCGCTTGTCATCGTCGCCACAGGGATCTCGCCGGGCCTCCCGCCACACGGACCTCGCCGCCGCAGCTCCGACTTCAAGAAACAAACAGACCACGGTGAGCCCGCGGACACGCCGCAAGAGACGACTACCGCAGCCGTGCCGCGACTCCGTCCTCGCGCATCCTCCTCGCCGCAGCTGCACGCGCCATCGCCGCCCACCAAACAAACCACAAGACCCTCCTGGCCTGACCTTGCTCCAAACGAAGCCCTCAAGAGGGTGGCGCGAGGCCAGACATCGTCAGATCCGGAGAGCCCAGATCTGGGGTTTCCCCCGGAGAAAAAGGAATCGGAGACGGCAGCAACGACGCCTTCAGCAAGGTGACGGCGCCCACAGGCACCGCCGTCGTCGGCCCCGAAGGGCCCGGCCTTCGCCGGCACACACGCATCCGATCCTCAGGTCGGGCCAGCCAAACCAGACCACCACCGCCACCAAGCACCCAACGCCGAAGAGCACGATCCAGACCCGTCGGCCCAGGGTACAGGATCTGAAGCCCTGCCTTGGCGATGACGTCGGGGGACAGCCGAAGCCGCCGCCCACAGTCGCAGCGGGCGCCGCCGCCACGACCTAGCCGCCTCGCCTGGAGCTTCGCCGTGGAGCCGCGCCAAAGGGGGCACATCCACGCCGCTGCGCCGCCAGAGCTTCCACATCGTCGGAGGAGAGGGCGCCGGCGCCGGCGAGAGGACGCACGGGCCGCCATGAATCAGGGGTGCTACCGCCGCGAGCAGAAGGGCTTGCCCCGCCGCCGCCGTCCGCGGCACGGGCTTAGCCCGGCCGCCTCCTCCGGCGGCGGCGGAGGGAGGTGGAGGAGGAGGGAGGGGGCTGCGGGGAGGTGGCGGCTAGGGTTCCCCCGAGCCGCCCCTGAGAGCGACGCGAGGGACGGGACACCTATGTGTCTGTTCGCCGGTTTGGAGTTTACGCTCGCGCCGCCGGGGTTGCCTCGTCTTGCAACCTTCAAACAGCCACCTGGCAGCCACGTGGCGACACGCCGGAGCGAACGGATGGCCATGGCTGCTCGCGAGCACCGGCCGGACCCCACTAGAATGGACCGGCCGGCGTACTGCCGGAGTACGTGGCAGGGGAGTCGTTGTCTTCCCGTGGCCCAGACGGCTACGGCTACGTGCAAGCTGTGGCTGCCGTTTCGTGCGGGTCTCGGCTCGGGTGGGCACGCGGCGGCGGCCGTTGCCACTAGCTAGCGGCGTGCGCAGCGCAGGCTGGGCCGATAGCGTGTGGACTGAAGCCGGACACGGCCAAGCCGACCTGCGTACGTGCGGACGCATCGGCGCATGGCATGGCACATCCTCGTCTGAACTGAAACCCGCGTCAAGTGGCGTTGAGAAAGACGTCCTTGTAAGTTCTGAAGGCAGTACAGGTCGACAGTTTACAAGTTCATACCAGGATATTCCGTCGCTCGAGTAAATGACTTCCTTGCCAATCGATTTTACAAACATATTTATATATGTGAAACGAAAAGGAATATTATTCATATATATGAACGTAATAATCTATTATGTGGTGCAAATAATATATATATATATATATATATATATATGATGTTTGTCATCATAAGTTGAAACTAAAGGTGTTCTCGATCGGCATTAAGTGAGAACAAAGAGATACATAAAATGTGGTGCATGCGTTGAAAATTATGGGCTTTGACCCACCGAAACAATAAATCGCCGAAAAAACTCAACAATCATGTATGGTCATATGGCATATTTACAAATATCAGTCTCACACTGAGTTAGTAGTGGTGGAAAGAGACCAACATTACACTATATATAAAAGACGGAAGGATCCCAGCCTTCTCCAGCCCTCCACGTCGCCTCCAATTCCTGGCCGTCCGATCCGCGCGACGGACGGCCCAGATTCGACCACGTCTGCCCCATCCGCGCGCCGCACTGTTCATACCGATTTTTGTCCAATGGGAACGCGCCACGCGTCCCGTCACCAGCCGGTCGCCCACCCGGTCGCGGCGCGGATTTGCAAAAAAAAACCTCGCACTTTCCGAAATTCGCGCGCAGTCCACTCTTTTTCTGTAAAGTGGGACCTAACTGTAATTTGCGGAAAAGTCGGGGTCATTTTTGCAAAAACATCCGCGAGCTCTCCTCTCCCCCGCGCGACGCTGCGGTCGCCGCCGCCACCGCGTCCCCCCCGCCGCGGGCATCCCGGGCCAAATCGGTGACCTCCACGAGCTCCGCCGCCGCGCCAGCTCCACCCTCGCCGCGGATCGCATCCCGGGAGGCCGCGAGGTCGCCGGAATGGACGCCGCCGCCGCGCGGCTCTCCGCCGCGTTCCGCGCGTTTCCGGCGGCGCCACGACGACCAAAACGGGGCGGCGCGGCCACCTACGCGTCGACCGCGATGAGGCGCGTCGAACGTGACCGCGCGCGCGTCATGGAACGCACCGGCACGCCGCCGGCGAGCTCGGCGCCGCCGTGGGCAGCTCCGCCCAGACCTGGCCCTGTGATGTCAGCACGCCGTCACAGTGGGCCCAGTCTGCCAGATTTTTTCATTTTTTTTTGAAAAATAGCCCAAATTATTCCTACAATTTTGAAAAAAAATCTAAATAATGCAAAACAATAATTTTAAATATGCCAAAAAAAAGGAGACAAATGTGTCAAAATGGTCACACACACAAAAATATGCACAACATTTTTTTAAAAAAATGGCCCAAATTATTCCTATAGTTTTTTAAAAAATCTAAATAATGCAAATCAATAATTTTAAATATGCCAAAAAAAGGAGACACATATGTCAAAAATGGTCACACAAAAATAAATATGCACGACGAAACTTCAACTTTCAAATTTCCATGTGCTCACCAACACACTTTTTCCCCTGAATTTCAACATTTTAAAAAAAATGTCCCAAAGTATTCCTATAGTTTTGAACAAATTTTAAATATGCCCAAAAAAAGAAACAAATATGTCAAAACGGTCACACAAAAATAAATATACACGACAAAAATTCAACTTCCAAAATTCCATGTGCTCAACGACACATTTTTTTCCCTAAATTTCAACAACTTCGTAATGTAACCCATTTTCAAATGCGGAAATTTCCAAATTTCAATAATTTACTCCCCGGTATTTTCCCTCCTAACCGCACAACCGCGACGTATGCCGCTTTGATCCAAATTTCATATTTAAAACCTCCAGAAATTTCAACATTCTTTCAGATATTCTATGAACGACGAACGAATTCAGACCATAATACATTTCCACTTTGACCAATTTTAACGACGGGGGCGGCGAAGTCCGCACCTAATCCCCTAGTATATATATTACAGCGTTTGGATGTTTATATTGGAGCCTTGATATTGGATATTCGGAACATTGAGCCCCGAATATACCGAATATAGCTCTTTGGAAGTGGTAGACATTCACGCCGGGCTTTCGGCTGGATATCGATCAGGTCACGCGAAGGCGAAACCGGCCCTGTCTCAATCTCCACCTCGGACCCTGGAGATCGACAGGTATTCGCGTCGCGCGACTCCGTCTCCCTCCCATACCCGTTCGCTTCACCTCCGGCCCCGCGCACGAGACCTAGGGTGGCAGCATTGCAGGACGATTCTCTGTTCCTCCACCCTCTCGTCGAGCGGCCGCCCAGCCGGCGGGCAGCGGCTCCCTCCCGCGACCCTCTCTCCCCGCCATGGCTGTTGTGACTCTCTTGGTTTCGCATCTGCACTCCGCATCTCCTCTCATCTCTCTCTATTTTTTTTGCAGGTTAGGGAAGATTGGAGGGAGCCCGGTGGCTGGTGATAGCGTGGATCACACGTTCGTTGGGAGACCCTAAGAGGAAGGTATGATGCAGTAGAGTAGCAGTTTCCCTTGGTTACAAAACCAACCTTGGTTGTAACCAAGGTTATCGAACAAGTAGGACTTGGAGAAGGCTTCGGCTTGGTGTCCCCAACTTGGAGAAGGTTAGCGTGAGGACGGAAGACTTGGACCTGCATACAACACAAACAAACCACTTTGTCCCAACAAAGAATTAAACGTATGTGTGTAAAATAATATGAGAGAAAAAGTACCAGCGAGCAAATGACTAAGAAAAACTATGAAAACGATTATAAACAATATAGGAAAATAGGACCGGGGTTCACAGTTCACTAGTGGCATCTCTCCAGAAGATAAACACGTTGGGTAAACAAATTACAGCTGGGCAATTTATAAAGCATAGGTGCATAACAATACTACCATGACATAATATAGTTCACCGTTTCATTTTTTTCGAGAACCCGCAGGAGAGCTGCGCGTTTTCTTATTAAGCTTAAGAGAGAACAATGCCTTACGGCAACCACCGCTAATCAGAAGATTAGCCACCACACACAACACACCAACAACTACAGGAGCTTGCTAAGCCTAAGCGGAGCAGCGAGGCCGCGTCTCGACCAACACCGGTCACCTCCATGAAACGACCACTCCATCCCAACTACCCAAGCCAACGTACCATCCACCTCTGAGTGCCTAGAGGATCGGCTAGCGAACGGCAGGGCTTGACCAGTCTTTAGGAAGAAGCCATCTTGGAAGCACCATCGTGGGCGTACACAGCGCCCTAGAGGCTCATGCCCTGAGCAACAGCAAGCGTCGGCGTGGCACCGAATACCATGTGCACCACCAAGTCTTGTCTCCAATTCGATGCTTTCAACAAAGAAGCGACGTCGGAGACGCCGCCATCGCCAATCCGGTACACCGAATTGAGGTTTTCACCCCGGGACAACACCATGACGGTTGGGGAGATGCCGGAGCTTCACGGCGATGCCTCCATTGTCGGGGGGTTACCCCCGGGTATGCTAAAGATGAGGTAAAGACATGTAAGGTTAAGGCAGTAAGCTGTCCGAGGTAACGATTGAGCAAGGACGCAGGAGGTGTCATCCGACGTAAGGTGTACGTCCGAGGTATATTCTCCGAGGTATATCCTCCGAGATATCAACCTCGGGGCAGTCAGCTAGCTACCACAGGAATAAGGTATTCTCTACCGAGGTATAGGATCAGGAGTGTTATCCGAGGTTGGCAGCAAGGATCGAGGCATGTCAGAGAGGTCACGGGCGCCGCAGAGCTCGTGGCCCGAGGCTTCAGAGGACGGCGAGGTCCGTCCACGGGTTTCCCGGAAGCTCGGGGGCCTACGAGCTGACTTGGCTATTTCGGGAAAGGTCTACAGGCTAGACCTCGGCAGGCTACTGAAGTATGACCGGAAGAGGAAAGCTAGGCCTGGCTGGCCTGACAGTCCGGCCATTGAGCTGGCAGGAGGCAGAGGCTTGTCTTCTACCTTTTGGCCATGCCATTGTCAGTTGTAGGCAGGGGTAAAATGTACTTCGGCCTGTGTATATATGCGGCATCTCTACCTCCAGGGAGGAGGACGGCGAAAACCCTAGCTCATTTCCCCCTTCATAGTTTCATCTTCTATCTAGAGCTCTCACTTGGGGAGCATCATACAGCTCGAGGAGCACCTTGTACCTAAGAACTACACTGATATATTAAGAGAGGAAAGGCAGGAGTAGGGGTTTTACTTCCTCACGAAGGCCCCGAACCTGGGTACATCGTGGTGTCTTTGGTGTTCTTGGCTTTCTTGGCTTCTTGTTCATGTTCTTGTGGTTTCTTGCATGTTCTCGCTTGTGCACGTCTTGAGTGCATAAACCCTCCCCGGATTCCCCCAACGACCATTCGGCCCCAACTAAGCCATACCCATGGCATCTGCCGTGATCCCACCACGACAGTTGGCGCCCACCGTGGGGCTGATAGTGGCGTTTGCTGGATCAATTCGGATGGGACCTTCGTCATCAACGCGGGGACTCGACTTCGGCCTTGTCCCTGTTAGTTGACTCATTTTCGAGTTGGCTGCAGTGTGAATCCGAGCTGTTCTGGAATCTGAGCTATTCTGGAATCCGAGCTGTTCTGGAATCCGGGGTGTTCTGGAATCCGAAGTGTTTTGGAATCCGAGGTGTTCTGAAGTCTGAGGTGTTCTGAAGTCCGAGGTATCCTGGGAGAATCCGAGTTAAGACTTGGAAATCCGAATTAAGACTTCTCCAACAACCTGGCCTTGTAAGTATCATTTATGTGTCTTCACATGCTTCTAGATAGTCTCAAATAGTACTCGGGACTGCCCCCTCGTTCCTACCTTGCTATGATTAGTTGTTTTCCCCGGGGTAGTGTGTTTTGACCCGGGGACTGGATCGCCAGTCCAGTTCTGTTTTGTCCCAAAAGTTACTCGGGGACTCCCCCCCACGCTTTTTGGTCTAAGTGTTCTCCCCGGGACAAGATGTCTTAACCCGGGGACTGGGTAGCCAGTTTGTTTTACACCTTCTCCTAGATAAGAAAAGTAACTCGGGGACTCGGTCGAAACCGAGTCTGGATTTTTGTGCTTAGTAACTGCTGTTAGATTCGTTTTCTATCAAGTGCTATAGCTAGTTTGCTTCGGTTAGTATAATTGTTGTTCCCGTCAAATATTCTTCATGATTTATATGCTGGACTAACGTTGAAAGGGGAATTCGGTTTTTCTGAAAATGTTTGCTACCGAGGTATAATAAAAATACGAGGTATTCAAGAAATCCGGGTCATATTGGAAATCCGGGTCATATTGGAGATCCGGATCATATTGGAAATCCGGGTCATATTGGTAATCCGGGTCATTTTGGTAATCCGAGGTATAATGGAAATCCGACGTATCATGGTTATGTTAGTTATCTCAAGTTACCCAAGGTATCATGGCATTATCAGTATTCTCTAGATCGCCGATTATTTCGGTTTGCCACAATATCACGGCATCACTCCACCTCCGGGATCGCCGTTTATTTCGGTTTGCCATAGTATCACGGCATCTTTCTGCATCACATATCGCCGTTTACTTCGGTTTGTCACAATATCCTGACATCATTCCTTGTCCCAAATCATTGTTTATTCTGTTTGCCAATGTATCATGGCATTACCTGTATACCAGATCAGTGTCTATGTTGGTTGGTCAGAGGCAACCTTTGAGATATGTTTATGCAAGTTATATGCCAGCCCAGCAGTGGCTGGAGACATCTATGTCGGTATACGCCCGAAGTGGCTAAAACAGGCATTCGAGATATGCTTAGGTGAGTCTGGCAGTGGCTGGAGACATCTATGTCGGTATACGCCCGGAGTGGCTAAGAACCAACATATGAGTTATGCCCAAAGAGGCCGAAATACCGAGACATATGAGTTATGCCCAAAGAGGCCGAAATACCGAGATATGTGTATTATGCCCAAAGAGGCCGAGGTATCGAGACATGTGTGATATGCCCAAAGAGGCCGAGGTATCGAGACATGTGTGATATGCCCAGAGTGGCCGAGGTACCGAGACTTTTCAGATACATACTTGCAGGTTTATGTCGGTCCAGCTTACGCTGGCGGCATCCAAGTTCGGTAAAAGCCAGGAGGGCTAACCGAAGCTGGCGGCATCCGAGTTCGGTAAAAGCCAGGAGGGCTAACCGACGCTGGCGGCATCCGAGTTCGGTAAAAGCCAGGAGGGCTAACCGATGCTGGCGGCATCCGAGTTTGGTAAAAGCCAGGAGGGCTAACCGATGCTGGCGACATCCGAGTCAGGTAAAAAAAGGAGGGCTGAGAACCGACATAAAATGGTGCCCATGCAAGCAACATATTTCCGGTGCAAATTGTCCATCTCGTTGTTGATTCGGGTGAGCTCGATCAACCGGATGTCGCATTTGGCCTGGAGGACATGGCGAAGACGACCAAATTACAAAGGCGCCCATGCAGGCAGGAGGCTATGCATATGGAGATGTTTTGGTATGCTTATTTATTTTTGTAAGTCTGTGCGCGACTCTGCGAGTCCCCCACAGCCTCGGGGACTACTGTCGGGGGTTACCCCCAGGTAGGCTAAAGATAAGGTAAAGACATGTAAGGTTAAGGCAGTAAGCTGTCCGAGGTAACGATTGAGCAAGGACGCAGGAGGTGTCATCCGACGTAAGGTGTACGTCCGAGGTATATTCTCCGAGGTATATCCTCCGAGATATCAACCTCGGGGCAGTCAGCTAGCTACCACAGGAATAAGGTATTCTCTACCGAGGTATAGGATCAGGAGTGTTATCCGAGGTTGGCAGCAAGGATCGAGGCATGTCAGAGAGGTCACGGGCGCCGCAGAGCTCGTGGCCCGAGGCTTCAGAGGACGGCGAGGTCCGTCCACGGGTTTCCCGGAAGCTCGGGGGCCTAGGAGCTGACTTGGCTATTTCGGGAAAGGTCTACATGCTAGACCTCGGCAGGCTACTGAAGTATGACCGGAAGAGGAAAGCTAGGCCTGGCTGGCCTGACAGTCCGGCCGTTGAGCTGGCAGGAGGCAGAGGCTTGTCTTCTACCTTTTGGCCATGCCATTGTCAGTTGTAGGCAGGGGTAAAAATGTACTTCGGCCTGTGTATATATGCGGCATCTCTACCTCCAGGGAGGAGGACGGCGAAAACCCTAGCTCATTTCCCCCTTCATAGTTTCATCTTCTATCTAGAGCTCTCACTTGGGGAGCATCATACAGCTCGAGGAGCACCTTGTACCTAAGAACTACACTGATATATTGAGAGAGGAAAGGCAGGAGTAGGGGTTTTACTTCCTCACGAAGGCCCCGAACCTGGGTACATCGTGGTGTATTTGGTGTTCTTGGCTTTCTTGGCTTCTTGTTCATGTTCTTGTGGTTTCTTGCATGTTCTCGCTTGTGCACGTCTTGAGTGCATAAACCCTCCCCGGATTCCCCCAACGACCATTCGGCCCCAACTAAGCCATACCCATGGCATCTGCCGTGATCCCACCACGACATCCATGGAGGAAAACGACGCCCGAAGGCGCCATCATCACCGGCATCGACAAAGGTCGGACAGGACTTTCGTCCAAATTTCCGCACACCCAAACACCCAACCGCGGATAGCACACAGCCCAAGCCATGGTCTACCTCGTCGTAACAGTACCTTGTCGTCGTTGTTGAAGCATTGCGGTCCACTCCCCCACCACCATGGCAGCAACCAGCCGAAGCCAACCTTGCAGCCGAACGGGCGCGGCCCAGATCGGGCCTGCACACGCGCCGGCCGCTCGCCGCAGGTCGGCTCCTGGCCTGCCTCCACACCGGCGGCAGCCGCCTCCCGGCACCACCAGCATCGAGGGAGACCGCCGAGCGCCGCTGACCGGAGCTCTCCGCTGATGTTCCTAGCGACCATGGCGGCTAAGATGCGCCTGGGCACCGAACGCCTGCACGGCGAGCTTCCCATCCAGCACCTTTTTGGTGGCGAGGGCGCCCTCCGCCGCCACGGCGACGGCCCGCGGCAGCGGCGGCGATGGGGGAGCGGATGCGGGAGGGGCCGGCGACGGCGAGTTTAGGGTTCCCCCGAGTCGCCCGTACGGAGCGACGCGGGGGTCGGGAGGGGTCGTCCGACTGTCTTTTTTCAAGATGCCATATGACTAACTCTCACTGTTTCATTTAATATGGGCATTACGTCAAAATACATAGACTGTTATTCAATTGCATATATGACTAATAATTCATCCCGGGATCGCTTTCCAGCATGTCACCTTAAAGTATTAAGTTGCAAGCAACGGATAATTGCAATAAGCACGGTGCATAATGTAAGCAATGGTTATAACATAAACCAATAAACACCGATGTTTTACCCCTAGTAGCAACAACCTATGTTTAGTCTTAATCGTTTCTGTAACTCGAGCACAGACAAAAAGAGGCATGAACCTAATATCTAGGATAAATACTCCCTCTAAAGACACTAGCAATTACTTCGGCCAAAGCATACACTAACATCGGAGAGCATGCAAGATCATAAATAAAACATATCATAGATAAACTGAACAAGAATGTCATGATTTCCACAATTCATGAATGTCATGTCTGTCATCATAAGTTGAAACTAAAAGTGTTCTCGATCGGCATTAAGTGAGAACAAAGAGATACCGGGATAAGTGAGAATTAGCAAAATCGATATTGATTTCATGGGAAAGTTAACATTTTGGCTTCTTCTTAGGTGTATCGATCCTACATAAAATGTGGTGCACACGTTGAAAATTATGGGCTTTGACCCACCAAAACAATAAATAGCCGAAAAACTCAACAATCATATATGGTTATATGGCATATTTACAAATATCAGTCTCACACTGTTAGTAGTGGTGGAAAGAGACCAACATATATATAATGGATTTTCTTTGATGCTTCCTTGTAGCATCGAAAGGGTGTTGCGGATATTAATGGTACACAAGGTGATATGTGTTGCGGATATTAATGCTAGAGAAGGTGCTTTTTATGAGGATTTTTTCTACATGTAACAAGATCACATGTGATAATTGATTTGATTCCACATTTTCTTAGAGAGAAGTGCACTCTCCTGCCACTCAGGGTCAAATTTGTTTTATTTGTCTAAAAGTGCTTTATTTTCCAATCTGATTGTAAGGGTAAGGGTAGGGGCATTTGCACCCCCCCCCCCCCCCCCCCCGCCCGCACACACATTTAAACCAACTAGACATAAAACTAACCTTGACTTCGCTCCTTCATGTCCACTGGCAGCACCGGCGCAGGGGGACACGCAGCCACCTCCGACCTCTCAGGCAAACTCGCTGTTGGGCCTGCCGCCTCCGCATGACTCCAATGAGGTCTGTGAATCTAAGGCCAACGCATCTACGAGTAGAGAAAATCGGATTATGCCGTGGAGACTCGATCAAGGACATGAGGAGTGCGAAGGAGAAGAGCCATTGCGCCTATTGATTTCTTTGTTTTTGGTTCATGTAAAATTTCAAGTACCACTAATGGCGATTCCTCGGCCCCACGCACGCCCGCAAGTATCTCCACCTCACACTCCACGCTTCCTCCACCTCAGGGCGCCCTCTTGGCCCCCAGCAGCCCTCTTGTCCTGTTGCTGCTCAAGCTCCCGGCTCCGAAAAACCGCGCGGCGAGAATATTAACCATCGCCTTCGGCGGAAATGTAGCGCGACTCCTACCAAATCCATGGCCAACGCATCTACGCTTAGGAACATCGGATTATGCCATAGAGATGCGCTTCAGGACACGAGGAGTGCGAAGGAGAAGAGCCCTTGCGCCTACTGATTTCTGCGTTTTTGGTTTCTTGTAAAATTCCAAGTATCATGGCATCCTATTTCTGCAATAATTCTATTCATGTGCTTTTCATACCCCTCAAACTAAAGAGGCCGTAAGTAGGAGCTAGCATATCAGCCCTAAGTAGGAGTGCGGTGATATGTAGGCCGAGCTATATATATGGCTCCCGTTTAAAAAAAAAAATCTGCACTTTTGTGTTCCCAAAATAATGGAAACAAAAATTCCGGAGGAGATAAATGTTGAGATCTATAGTTGTGCAATATCTGAATGACAAATTCGTAGTATTTTGGCTTGGACAAAAAAGACAAATCCGTAGTTTTGAATGATGAACCGTGTCGAGTTTCAAAAATTTGAAAACTTTTGCAAGATTTGTCTTTTTTGCCCTAGCCAAAATATAATGATTTTTTATTGAGATTTTACACAACTATTGATCTCAACATTATCTCCACTCAGAATGTTTATTTCGAATTTTTGAAACACAAAAGTGCAGATTTGAAAATTTGAAAAAACGAGAGCCATATAGCTCGGGCTGGTTTTGGCCCTGAGTAGGAACTACGTCAAAAACTCTCACACACCATGCATGCAACTACGTAAAGAACAGCTGTGAACCGTTGTCGCCCCAGATAGGCAGTTGCTGATACGATACGAGCACTCTCCCGTTGGTTGACCTGAGTATTATTTAATAGTTGAATTCAGACAAATCCAAAGTCCACCCCCCACACCACACTGGCACTCCTGCCAGCCTGCTGCTCTAGAACACCTGGATGGTCGGACAGTCAAACCATGCCAGGTAACGCACGCCTGGCCCGCGGCTCTTCTTCCCGCCACACCCGGCGCGACCCACGCGACCGCGACGTCTTCGGGTTCAACTCGCACGAAGCCTACCTCGTCGAAACAACACGCAAACCAGCTCAACGCGGTGCGATTCTTCTTCAATCGTCTCTGCTACCTCTATATAGCCTGACTCCACAGTCCACGCTGCATGCGCAGAACAGCCGGAGAAACAACACTGCAGTTAGGCGAGCTAGCTATAGTAAGAAGATGGATACGCCCCGCCTCCACCAGCACGCGCTGCTCGCGGCGCTCCTCGTCTGCGCGCTCACGTCGGCCGGCATGGCACAGCCAGCCGACTACGCGACCACCGACCAGAGATGCGCGTCAGCACGAACATGATCGCGCTCCTCGCCGCCGTCATCGCGGTGTTCGTCCTCATCGCCGCCTCCATCATCTACCTCCGCCACTGCACCGGCTACTCCCACGCCCACGCCGCCCGGCCACCATCCGACCGCTCCGTACCCGCCGCCGACGTGTCCTTTAGCCTCCTCTCCCGGCGGCTGCAGAGACGGACGCGCGGGCTCGACGCCGAGGTGGTTGAGGCCTTCCCCACCATGAGGTACGCGGAGGCCAAGGCGCTGCGGGTGGGGAAGAATGGGGTGGCGTCGTTGGCCGCGCTCGAGTGCGCCGTCTGCCTCAGCGAGTTCGAGGACGAGGAGCGGCTCCGGCTGCTGCCCAGTGCAGCCACGCCTTCCACCCGGACTGCATTGGCGAGTGGCTCGCCAGCCACGTCACCTGCCCGGTCTGCCGCTGCAACCTCGACCCCACCAAGGACACCGGCAGCGACGACGAGCATCCCCCGCCGGCGCCCGAAGCCAACACCACCTCCAACTCCAGCGAAATCGCCGTGGTACGGCACCACCAAGAAGACAGCATCGTGCGGCCTCCACCATCCGTGGTGATCGACGTGGTGACCGAGGAGGAAGCCGAGCAGCGCAGGAAGGAGGCCATGGAGCTGCAGCGCATAGGCACCCAGCGGCGCGCGATGCGCTCCCGGCCGGCCAAGGCGACGGCGAAGCTTGTCCGTTCGCACTCCACGGGCCACTCGCCCGCCCTAGTCCGGCTCGACCGCGACCTGGAAAGGTTCACGCTGCGCCTGCCGGAGCACCTGCGCAGGGAGATGATGGCCGCCGGTGAGCAGTGCTCTCGCCGCGGCGGGCGCCTCGGACGGTCGTCGGGCAAATGGCCGTCCTTTCTCAGGTACACCAGGACGTTGTCCGGAAGGTTCTTTTCGGGGCCCAGGAGAACCGATAGCTCCGACGGAGGAGAGGTGTCGTCGTCATCGTCTACGAGGATCAGAGGGAAACGAGTGGCCGCCGTCGATTTCGCCGACGGCTCTGCTGTGGGTGATGCCAAAGTCGGCTCTGTGGCGGTCGACGTAGACAAGGCAAGTGGTCGGCAAGTTCGAACGTAGAAAACAAACAGGACTTTTGGATATAAAAAGCGCGGGGTTCTTCCACACATGCACGAAGGAAACTGGTTCGTGCATGTCTGTACTATTATTAAGTCCGAGAAAAAGACTGTAATCCCCGCATGAAGTAAATGCTCAGGAAGCCCCCCCTAGAAAAAGATGTCAAAGTAGCTACAAGATCGTATCATCGTAGAGTAGTTTTTCTGTTTCAACTTCACAGGAACATATAGATTTAACCTTGGCAGGTGAGCTGTTACAAACAATTTGAATTTTGTCCTGAAGAGGCTAATATGGTGGCAGATGAACTACCTGAATATGTGCTACGAGGAGCCACCTGATTACATTAGAGCATCTCCAACCACAATGGTCAAATTTGGCCCCCAAACTGTCCGCGAACAGAGACCGGGCCGCCCCTAAAAGTGTTCTTCTTCAACCATGTACCTCAAATTCTCCTCAAAATGTGGGGTCATTTGCATGTGATTGGTGGAGAAGGAGAGAGCAGAATAAATGAAGGACAAAAGAAAGAAAAACAAAGGAAAGCGGACGCGACCGGACGAGCCAAACCCTCCCCACATATGGGCTGGCTTTGGAGGTTGCCGGATAGCCCGGACGTTTGGGCTGATTTTGGGGGAGGCGGTTGGGTGCATGTTTTTCACCCAAATCGTGTCCGGGTTGTCCGCCCGACGTTTGGGGGCGATTTGGCAACCCCGGTTGGAGATGCTCTTAGGCCCCTTCTATTGAGTGGTTTAACTCCGATCTCTTTTTAGAAAAACAGGGCGCCAAATAAAACACAGCTCCATTTTGATGTAACTCTGATCTCTTGAATAAAGGTTGCTTTTACTGCTCTTTTTGTCATTTGATAATCTGAAGACTGAACTTGTTTGCTAACGGATTCATAGTGGTGGACATCCCCATTGTACACAGACTAGGTTCTCTCGGTAACTTGTCGATCGACGCTTAAACTTATTTCACTTGGTAACGAGAGCTCGTCAGTGACTTTGTTAACATTACAACATCACAAGTAAAATTTTCAGTTCATGGTTAGGCGGCAAAACTGAAGCATTCGTGGAGGTGTGTATATGCTATGTTTTTTAACCGAAATCTCAAGTATTCTCTTTAATTAATGCCAAGCTCTTCAGTCATCAGGCCTCTAAACATTGGGGAGTATTCACCATGTAGCCAAAAACCCTAGACTGTTCATCTCGCCGAGTTCACTGTATATTTCGACGAGATGACGGCAAACATGGAAAAGGCCAACCTTTTTTCTAGAACTATCAAAGATCTATCGGCCAGGGCCCGCGTAGGCCCAATCTAGCCGTCCCCCCCCCCCCCCCCCCCCCCAAGAACTGACAAGATTGTCCCGTTAGGAGAAGACCACCCAGACTAAACGGTTCATATATATCATATCAAATATGTAACAAAATTTGGAGTGTTCCCTTATCAAGTTTATACGCCAGAATGCCGATGTGTTTGCCTGATGTCATCAGAATACCGAGGGAACTCGTGCAACAATGCCTAAACGTAGACCCTAAGGTTCGACATGTGAAGCAGAAATTGTGGCGGTTCTCCGGCGAACATAAGGCATTCATCTAGCAGCAGGTGGACAAGTTGTTGGAAGATGAGATCTCATCTAGAAGCCCGGATACTTCACATGGATAGCCAACCCGGTCATTGTCAAGAGAGAGAGTGAAGAACTCCAAATATGCGCGGACTACACTAGTCTGAATTGTCTCCCATAGATCAAATCATGGACTGAACCTTAGGGAGCCAGCTTGTTTGCCTCTTGGACGCCTACTTGGGATATCGTGAAATACACATGCGTAGAGAGGACATCTCCCCCCACACTGGATTCATAACACTATCCGTAAGACCGTAACGTAGCCAGTTAATTAATCGAGCGAGACAAAACTTATGTCTTTGTTTCAAAGACAAAAGTCATATGAGATGCAACTATGTACAACTACTTTTTATTATACTAGGCATAGGCAACTACGAGTGTGTTGCAACGGGCACATAAATATTCTAATAGTTTGATTGCAACTGTGAGCCCATCACGGTGAATGCATGCTATTTTATTATTAATTTAACAGTGTACCAAAACATTGGATTTTACTGGCCTCACCAAAGAATATAGGATTTTATTTTGTAAGCATTTATCGCCTTCAGAAAGAACACGAGATTTTATTTGGTAATTAATAATACATGAGGCACTTGAGACTTTTTAGGGAAAACAATGGGAGAAAAATCAAAGATGAGAGGGAAAGAATCAAAATGGGAAGGAGTGAGGCGAAAGAAACAGCATAATGAGAACATTATGTTCTTTTTAATTGGAGAGAGATATACTACTAAAGAAAAGTAAGATTCCACTCTGACAGTATATGCTTTGCCTTGTTTTCCCTTTCTGAGAAAAAAAATACTCATGGGCAATGGAGTCGAAGGCGAACCTTTTTTCATTTGCATTTCCATATCTCTTTTTTTATTGAGAGGACGTTTTTTTTATGAGAGTTTTTTAGAGGACGTTGCATTTCCGTCTGACTTCCTCCATTCGGCCCGTTTAGCGTAGATAGGCTGGCCCACATGTTCGGCCTAGTCCATCACCGTCGCAGGCTGCATCCACCTTTCCTCTTCGCAGAACCCACCATCGAAGACGTACATATCTTCTCCTCCACGCGCGCCGCCGGCCGCCGGCCACCGCGCCGCGGTGCAATACAAAATTTCCAGACCCTGTTCCCACGCACACGCCGCCGTCTCCCATTCCGCCCAGTCCCATCCGGCCTCCAAATCCCTCATCGGCCGTCACTGAGCCACATGATATCCCCCAACCTCCCCCTCCGGCTCCGCCACCTCCGCCGCCTTCTCGCCGCCGCGCCCTTGTCCTCTCTGGCCGAATCCAGCAACTCGCGCGCCTCCTCCTCGCCGCTAAATCGCGCTCGAATCCCGCCCCCACGGGGCCATCTCCCAGACATCCCGGCGCGCCGGTTCTACTCCGAGCACGTCCTCCTCCCCACCAACCTCCAGGAGCAGCACGTCGCGTCCCTCTCGGACAGGATCTACGACGCTGTGACAGAGACAGAGGAGGGCTCCAACGAGGGCACGGAGGCGGCCCTCGACGCGCTGGGCGCCCAGCTGACCACCCCGCTCGTGGCCGACGTCATGCACCGCCTCCGCTACGAGGAGAAGCTGGCCTTCCGCTTCTTCGCCTGGGCTTCCCAGCAGGACGGCTACGCGCACGAGCACCGCACCTACAACGACATGATCGACATCCTCTCCGGCACGCGCTACAAGTCCCGCCAGTTCGGTGTCCTCTGCGACGTGCTCGACCACATGAAGCGCCACGGCACCAGGTCGGTGCCGGTCGACGACCTGCTGGCCATCCTGCGCGCCTACACGGAGAAGCACCTCGCCAACCTCAGGAAGCTGGCCAAGAAACGCCGGGCGCGGATGCGGTCGCCGCCGGAGACCGACGCGCTCAACATCCTTCTCGACGCGTTCTGCAAGTGCGGGATGGTCAGGGAGGCGGAGACGGTGTTTGGCCGCGTCAAGAGGAAGCTGCAGGGAAATGCCGAGACATACAGCATCCTCTTCTTTGGGTGGTGCCGGGCGAGGGACCCCAAGAAGGCCATGAAGGTGCTCGAGGAAATGATTCAGATGAAGCACACCCCGGAGAACTTCACGTACATTGCTGCCATCGACTCGTTCTGCGGCGCTGGTTTGGTCTCGGAGGCGAGGGAGCTGTTTGAGTTCATGAGGACCGAGGGATCGAAGATATCATCTCCCACTGCTAAGGCATACTCTATTATGATTGTGGCACTAGCAAAGGCTGATCAGATGGACGAGTGCTTCGAGCTGATTTCAGATATGACAAAACGTGGCTGCATGCCTGATGTATCAACCTACAAAGACTTGGTTGAAGGCATGTGTTTGGCGGGTAAAGTCGATGCGGCTTACCGTGTTTTGGAGGAGATGGGGAAGGCCGGATTTCCTCCTGACATTGTCACTTACAATTGCTTTCTCGAGGTGCTTTGTAGTCTTCAAAAGGCTGACGATGCGCTCAAACTCTGTGAGAGGATGATAGAAGCACACTGTGAGCCCAGTGTTCATACCTACAATATGCTCATGGTGATGTTCTTCGCGATGAGAGAGCCACACAGGGCACTTGATATTTGGATTGAGATGGACAAAAGAGGATGTCGACGTGCTGTTGATACCTATGAAATAATGATCGACGGGCTGTTTGATTGTGGAAGAACAGAAGATGCAACTACTCTTCTAGATGAAGTAATAAACCATGACATGAAACTGTCGTACAAGAAGTTCGATGCTATCATGCTGCAGTTGTCAGCTGTTGGCAACCTCGGTGCAATACATCGGCTTTCGGAGCATATGAGAAAATTCTACAATGTTGCAATGTCAAGACGTTTTTCAATCACACAGAAGAAGAAGAGCATTGGTATTAGAAGGAGATGAGCGCTGCAAGATTTATTGTTAGCACGGACAACCAAGCGCTTATACGAGGTAAACGCCTCCCTGGTTTTACTGCCAGCTATGAGTTGTCAATGTATTAGAACTTAGAAGTGTGATGCATTCTATACAGTTTTGGTCGTCACTATTTATTTTTCCTAATTTTTTCCAAGCGAGGAGCATCTAAGTTATATGCTAATCGCGTTGACACCATTTTACCAGAGTAGCCAAGAGCAATACAATAATACTTTAATGTGTCGTTCTAGTGTTCTACATATTTCAAACTTAACATTAAAATCGAAATGGTTTTGCTTCGATAATAGATCAATAGTGGTAAGCAGCCAATTTTTGTGCCTAACACATGTGTTTTGTATATTTTCAATGGATTTTCTCTTGTATGTCTTAGAACTGTTGGCCAGCTATCCCTTTTCTGAAACTCAGTTTATTTTCTGACATAAATGCAGTTTAACTTATGCACAAGTTCACTGTAGATGGATCAATGTAAACGACAAACCAGCATATATCAGTTGACTTCAGTTTTATCCTTATATCACACCTTAGTTTGCTGGTATAACTTGTTTTGCAGTCCTATCATGCCCCACCCATAAATCAGTTCATTGCCTGACAGAAATGCAGAGAAACTTATGCGACAGTAGAGATAGACTATTACACATGGTTGGGTTTTCTTGTTAGATTATTCTTTACATGCTATGATGTAAATATTCTGGTACCTGGACCAAATTTTATCGTGCTTACTGAAATAGGAAAATCCGTTAGGCTTCTATTGTATTAAACACTTTCTCTTGTAAAGCCCTGAGGTTTTCTTCTACTTGCCCAAAGTGAATTGGCTAAAATGAGACTTAGTTTAGAATGTAATATTTGCTGAATGACAAGTAGCCAGGTAAACCAATCTACTGCCGTTTGATGATTTACCTGTTCCTCACATGTGGTCTCTTCAGGCAAATAAACTGATGTCCTTTCCTTCTGCTCTAGAAATCACAAGTACCGATCAATAAATAATACGCTAACTCTCGTTGAGTAAAATTAAAGAAATTCTGAATCTTGAAAAACTTTCATACGTGGGGGCAGAGATAACTAAATGTCATGAAATAATAGGCATATATCGCTTATAACCAAGAGAATATAGGACAAGATCGCTGTTTGTAGCAGGTTTGAGCAGATATAAATAACTGTAGCCTATCATCCCCATCTTGGCGGTAAGCAGTAGGGAGATAAGAACTTGAATCTTAAAAAGGGATGATCTACTTCAAGAAAGCGTTAAACAGAAGAGGGCTAAGGCAGTAACTAGTTTCAATAATGATATATGATGGTTTTCTAGTTAGCGTTTAGCTCATACATTCTGACACTCAAGTATGGGCGGTATATGTGCGTGTATGAGATATTCATGTTCACTTCAGTGACGGCATAATATTAGCTGAACATCAATGCTTATTCTAAAGTTCATCGATTAGACTAACCAAGGACATAGCTTGCAGTGTATGGCCTTTACTTTCTGATTTGATCTCTGCTAAGAAAGTTATCTGTTTTGTAAAACATATTTTCCATTTTACAGGGTGATTGATACATGTCTGCGCATTTTGTCGGAGCAGTTTGCAGTGGAAGAAACACATATGAACTGAAATAGTTTGCAAAAAGAAACAGATGATGTATCTTTTAATTTGCTTTATGAATAATATGTACACCCCATGAAGCATTTTCCACAGTCCTCTTGTGGAACCCTTCTCTATTTTTCCTCTCTTAAATGAAACACAAAGGCCCAATAGTGAGTTTCCTTTAATTAAGCATGCAATTCCACACAACTTTTCTCAACTCCACGTGAAGTGTCTAACCAAAGTTAATTCTCTAGTCTCAAGATCCCAGCTTCTCTGGGAGCATGTTACGGACTTATTGCAATATGAATCGTCATGATCCAGTTTTTAGAACTGAAATGAGGGGGGTTCCGGTTTAAAAATAAACGGTGAATGGCCGATATGCGAGATGCACTTATTTTCCGCAGAACATCTGCCCTTTTGCTGTGTTATTGGTACACTAGAAAAACAAGTAATAACAGCGGGTTGCTTAACTATTGCATATGTAAACCAAACGACTGACGAATAAAACGTGTCACACCGACAACACTTTTTTTGCGAGGATCACACATAACACTTCAGTATAGCTGAAATCATGACTGACAGAATGTGCCCCTTCAGTTGAAGCTTGATACTAAGCTTTGACGCTTGAGCCAGCAGAGCAGAAGGATAGATCAGGTTTATGTTGCTGCTTGTATGGTTGACACTTTGAGCCAGCAGAAGACTAGCTATGGTTCGCTATTGGAGCGGCTGATACCTTCTCCTTAGTTACTCTGCTGATGATGTAATCATGTTAAAATAAAGAATTGCAGTAGAGCTGCTAAATACCCCAGCTGATCCGTGTTTACATTAATCTCATATCATTTCAGTAAAGCAAAGTTTCCATCAGGCTTCACGCATGTATGTACTGTTTGATGCTTGCAGGTGACAGCTACCGGCGAGAACACGCCGGACAAAATTTCATGGCCGGGCTTGGCCTTCTAGCCCCATACTACCACTATACCAGCAGTGCTGTGTGACCTGTGAGCTAGTCAGCTAGGCCTATGATGGCATAGCTGCATGTGGAGGAGCACCTGGAACGAAGTGGCGCGTACGAAATTCCGGGACCGAAAGCTCGGTACACCATCGTGCGGTGCAGGCGAAGCTGAGTGTGAGTGAGGCTCGCTCATGGCAGGGCCGGAAGACGGTGTGACTATTGTTTTGGCGAGTTTTCATGAGTCCCGAGGTAGAATATGTATGGGTCTGACGGAAACGATGTCTCTGCTGCCAAGTGATCTTCAGCTTCCTTCCCATGCAGACGTGCCCTGTTTCTTTTAATTGTATTACTACTGTATTACTTTGCTTTGTTTGTCTGACTATTTTCCCAGACGAATTTGTATGTCCAACGAAGAAGAAAGATCTGCCATGGTTTTGAAAATTAATTTTCCGTTAGTGGCTTATTTCAGAAGACCATTTCATTGCTTGGGTATTACTGTACACTCTAGCAATCAACAGAGCCAAGAGATGTACCACTAGGAAAAGACGAGACCAAAAGAAGAAAATGTTAGTAGCTGCTTCAGCAAGAGTAGTTTTGATTTACTTACCCAAGTAAATCCAACAAACGAAAAATTAAATTCAAATGGTTTGAGTAGGATTTTGCTTAGCAGATCGGGGGCACATGGGGGTGGATCGCGGTTGGGGCTTGCTTCTACTTTAGCGAAGCAGTTCATGGCGTTGGGTGGCCTGTCGCTTGATTGAACGGGTAGGCCGAGCGAGCGGCCCAGACCATGCCATGCAACAGTTGCCGCCCGTCTCAAACGGATTTTTGTTTTTCGTAATCCAAGGAACACCCATCCCGGCCTCCCGAGTTTCAAGCGGATTGACGTGTTCTATCATGCTGCGCCAGCTTCTCGGCGTGTCGAGATATGAAGCCGCTTCTGTCAGATCGAAGTTAGGTATTGATCTGCCAGAATTGCATGGCACAAGCGAGATACCGTATGTATGTGGGTCGATCTTGTGGTAAGGAAAATTTACAAAGAAAACTTGGTATGCATCAAACTCGGAATAAGGTATCCTTAGAGTTTCATATTATGTTTCAAATATATTCAACTTTTCGTGGGACTCATGTCAATTTTTTTGTGTAACTTTGTTGTGAAAACCTCGATGAAAACATTTTTTGCTTTAGCGAAATGTTTGCTGCAACTTAAATTTCAAAAATATGTGCATAACCTCAAATGAACATTTTGTTAAACACTTTCTAAGGTGGAGTGCAAGTTGATATTGGTAAATTCAAGTTTTATATGTGTCGCGGCCTCAGGTCAGCGAATGAATGACCTGGATTCGTTGATCCACTAGCGACGGGAGCAAAACGTGTGGGTTGTTGCATTTTGCACCACTTGTAGATATTTGAGAACGTGATTTGGGTTCTGCAAAACGAATCAAAACATATTCATGCTTGAAATTGACATGCGTAATTCATTTGCCATGAAAATTTCGCAACTATGTTCAAAGAAAAATATGGTTACTGCTTATGTACTATTGCAGGCTACACATCTTCCACTAGTTTTGGGACAACACGTGCTACAAAAATTGAGTGCCATAGCTTATCGTAGTACTGTCATTAGAGGTTTAACCACTTCGAAGATTATGTACATGTACAACTATTTTCTTTTAACTACCGCCCTATTGTAGAAATTTTGGTGTTCGCGTGCCCAAGAAAAATCCTTATCCTAACCCTTTGGTAGGGGTGAAGCTAGACCAAGATCGTTTAGGCTTTCATAAAGGGTGTCGCCTATGAGGATGTAAAAGTAATTTAATAAGTTTCAAAAAAATACATGTTCCTATAAATTTTTTCATTGTTATATATTTTCCTTGATGGGTGAAACGACAATTATACAGGTCTAAACCTAAACAATCCACAAGTTCCTATAATTTTTTCATTGATATATATTTTCTGTTACAAAATCCACAAGTTCATCATCTTTTGTCTAGCTATAGCGAAATGTACATAATTGCTTTCAACTTATTTACTACCATATATCTTTTGATTTTTTTTTTCAAACATTTGGGTCAGTTGAGCCCAAACTGCAAATGACCACACTCGTTTTGGTAGTGTGTTTTGAGCCACTAGAGAGCACCTTGTATAGGCTACAACCAAGGGTGATTTTTTGGTTGCTTGCTCAAGAAAAACAGCTACTCAAAGTGCATATGGGTGACAAGTGTTGCTTTGGTATTAATGACAATTCCTTCCTACCAATGATTTCATTGGGTTGTTTATAAATAAATGTTTCATATGTGATGCATGAAGGATATTTTATAGATTTAGGATGAATGCCATAATAATATCAATTACCGAACCAAATAAGATCAAGATGAAGTTCACATGAGATTCAAGAAAGGACCAAAGATGTAGTTCACTGATGGAACTCAAAGTTGGTCTTGACTAGGCTTGTCAGGAGCTGTGAGGATCAAAATTATGAGAGGATGAATTCAAGGAAGTAGTTTTTTTGTGAGCTCATAATCTTAGCCATGGTTTATCAAGTCTTGAAGAGGTAATTCAAGTGAATATCGGTAGAGAGTCCACCAGTCAGTTGAGAGTAGAATCGGCGGATAATTAAACTTCGGGAAAATGTTGATTCTTTCTATTATTGACATAGCATTGTTGAGTCAGAATTGTTTGTTTTCATTTATTTCCAATCTTGTTTAGACATATTTTGGTATGCCCTTAGTGAGTCTATGATATTTAGGATTTGTACTTAAAATTGAGATGTTTAATTCGTATTTAGGATTAACTGGACATTTATGTGACAATTAGGTCTTTTTGGTTTTGAACTTCATTGCTTGTCCACCTCGACACACCTTTTTTAGTATCTTTTAGAGGATGGAGTTGCAGAGACAAGTGTTCACATGATTTTTTTTTAGTATTTTATGTGGTACCAACATGAGCTCTCATGGAAAGCTTTCCGACAAAGTTCATATGCATCTTCTTCTTTCCCGTTCCAACCAAAATTAAATCTCGACGTTTTGTATAACCCCTTTCGGAAATCATTTAGTCCCTCCGTATCAAAATATAAGATGTTTTAGCAATTTCAATATGGACCACATACGGATTTAAATAAGTGAATCCACACACTAATAGTGTCTAGAAACATCCGTATTTGAAAAATATTCAATATCCAAAACCTCTTACATTTTGATACAGGGGGAGTATGTTATATTGAAAAGTCTATTTTCAATAATTACGTTCATCTGCTTAACGTTCAACACACAAATTATTATGTCAAAGAACACACCAGTTATGTATTGGTTCTTTGTTATTCATATAGCCACATTGTCATGCAAGAGATAGCTGATGACGCAGAACAACAATGAGGAGACAAAAGACAATGACAATGACATGAGGCCAGCCTCAAACGGATTTTTGTTTTCGTAATCGAAGGAACACCCTCCCCGCCTCCCGTGTTTCAAACGGATTGACATGTTCTATCATGTTAGACGGCTTCTCGGCGTGTCGAGATATGAAACCACTTCTGTCAAATCAAAGTTAAGTGTTGATCTGCCAGAATTGTATGGCAGAAGCAAGAAATTGACAAATCAAGGATATTTTATAGAATTATGATGAATGCCACAAAACTTTGAGCAAAGTTATTTATCTGCAAGAATTGCACGGTAGAAGGTCGAGCTTTGAGCAAGTTGTGATAATTAGGAGCACTTAAGCAAAGGAAACAGTTTTTTTTTACCACGCAAAGGAAACAGTTGGTTGCAAAGGGCATGTTCGTGGAATCTTAGAGCCTGATGTTTCATTCCAAGTTTCATAATATTATACATTTCAAATCCATGGGAAAATTATGTGAAGCTTGTTGTGAAAACCTCGATGAAAAACATATTCCGGTTTAGTGAAACATTTGTTGCTACGTCCATTCCAAAATATGTGTGAAACCTCAATGAAATATTTTGTAAAACCGTCCTGAGGTGGAGTGCAGATTGATACCGGTAAAATTACATGTTTTATATGCAAGATATGTCACAACATCACGTTTAACTTGCAACCAAACACGGAGAGCCTCCCATGGCCAGGGACAATGGCTACAGAAGGTTGTCGTAGTTGAGAAACTTGGCAGGTCAGCATCGCAACAACCTGGGGGCACGAACACACGTCCACACACACATGCAGCTGAGTAATAGATCCCTTGTCAATCTCCCATCTCCATCTTCTCCGGCACCTTGCCCGCTATGAGAAGAAGAGGAAGAGGCTTTAAATCTCCTCGAGACCTTGCTGCACTGACCTTATTGAAACACCCACCAAAGAGAATCGCCGAGAGGAAGCTTTTCCAAGCCATGGTCGGTGCTCCAAACGTGTGAGTTCTTGCATCTTTGTAGATCTCCGCATGGCAAAATATTTGGTACCAGATATGGCTTTAGTTACCCAGAATGCACAAAATTAATTGTGTGAAGGCCAAATATAAAACGGGTACCAAATAATTTTATTCATGATTGATTTTGACATGCATGCTTTTTTCGCCATCAAATTTCCCCGACTATGTTCAAAGAAGGCCATGGTCAGTGCTGGTGTATGATTGCACACTACACCTCTTCCATTACAACACGTGCAACAAAAATTAAATGCCATATCATTAGGCAAGTTAGTAGCCTCGGGAAGAACGAGGTACAAACCTATCGCACAACTACTGTTATTATAGATTTAGCCACTTCGAAGATGATGTACTTGTAGTCGTGTACACATTTTTTGGAACAATTTGCTTAATTTCATACAACAAACTAATTCTGCTGGGATAATAGAAGATTGCAACCCCAAGAAAAAACCACATTCTTACCCTTTGGTAGGGGTTAAGTTAGCTGGTATACCAATATCGATTAGGCTTTAATAAAGGGTATTTACTATCAAAATATAAATGTTTTAATAAGTTCAAATATCTTTGTACCTGTATTTTCTCATTTGATATATGTTTTCCTTTATGGGTAAAAAAAGTATACAACTCTAAACATATCAAACAGTAGTTGTAATATTTGCTATTACAAATCTGCAATTTGTGTAGCTCACATGCTGAAGTATTTCTCAATGAAATGATATACATATGTCTAGAATAGTAGGTGTCAAGTGGGATCCCACCAAAGTCCCACTTATAGTTCATTTTGTGATTTCGGTCTAAATCACAAAATGAACTATAAGTGGGTCTCTGGTGGGATCCCACTTGATGTAGCCCAACCTCGAACACCTACACCAACTACGCCAAATGGACCAATGACAAGATCAAGAGTCAAGGCACTTCATGAAAAGGTGACCTCGCTCCTCTCTATGTGTGACTTCGACACCCCTTTGAATAGCTTGCTACTTCATTCCGATACCTTGTGTGTGCTCAGGTTTGACCCTCATGACGATCACCAAGGGAGTGGAGAAGATGACCAAGAGAAGACCCAAGAAGATGGTCAAGGAGAAGAAGAAGTGGACGAATTCCCAAGCTACGGTACTACCGGCAACTCCATCCGGTACTACCGCCAGACGTCCGACATGTCACCTGACGGCGATACAGCCCGCCCCGGTACTACCGCGTCGAGCCATCCCGGTACTGCCATCACGGGTCGACCCGGTACTACCGGGGTCACTACCGCGTCCACCGCCGCATCTCCCGGAAGCTTCTGGACTCGCGCCTGATCGATCCCGGTACTACCGCCCCAGTGCCCAGTACTGCTCCCTTGCCGGTACTACCGCACCAAGTCCGGTACTACCGACGTGGGCGAGCCTGCGTGCTGAAAAGGTCCATGTGCCTTGTAATCTTATCCCCTTTTTGGATCTAGACTATAAATAGGACGTCCTCTTCCTAGGGTTAGGGTTAGACTGAGATTAGACTTGAGTTGAGCTATGCTCCTTTACCACCCATGTTGGTGTTGCCTCTTTTAGAGATGCCTCCTTTGGAGATGAATCAAGGCCTCCCCTTGTGGAGATGAATCAAGACCTCCCCTTGTGGAGAAGATCCCTCTAGTGGATTCCAAGGCTTCTTCTTGTAGTTGCGATTACTTGCCAATCATTCCTCTTGAAGTGACTTGATTGGATTGGTTGGATTGACCAATAAGAGAAACAATCATAAGAGTAAGGTTGCTTGGAGTTTAAGAATCGGGGCTGCCCTTGGGGATTGGTTACCGGTTGATTTCGTCCTTCGCTGCTTTGCTATTTACCCAATTCGTGCCTTTTCCCCTTTTGTGTTCATCGTGTTCTTCGCGTTCTTCCCCAATTCCGCCTCAATCCGTGAACATCGGGACCCTACCCGCATCATATGGTATCAGAGCAAAGGTTGCCACGGATTGATTTGTGTTTCCACCCCCAAATCCACCAAAATTTTCTTTGATTTTGAGAAATTCGAAAATTTCCACCAAAAATAGCCTTTCTTGGATTTGAGCCGATCTCTCGATTTGTTGCGTTTGGAGTAGTTTTGATCCACGGATCTGTTCCCTTAGAACCTCCTCCACCTTTGTTCCAAGTTTCCTAGCCTAATTTTGCCAATTTTCCACGAATTTGAGGATTTTTCGAGTCCAATTTCCGCCCAAAATCGAAAGTCAAACTTCAAAAATCGGCGAGGCCGGTACTACCGGACCCTAGCCGGTACTACCGCATGTGCAAATTTTTGGCCAAATTTTTTTCTTCCCCATTTTCGTTTTGGCGTTCCCTCTTGTGTGTTTGAGTTGTCCTTTGAGGTGATAACGTCTTCTACGCCGACAAGCTTCCGCAAGAGTTCTACATCAACAACAAGCGACAACGACACCTTCGACTCAACACACGTTCCCCGTCAAGTATCCGTTGTGAGACCTTCTTCTTCTTCTTTGTGTACCTATCCCATTGGACTAGTTCGTTGATATTGCGGGCATTGCAATCGTGTCACCTTGGTATTGAGTAATGCATCAACATCGCAGCTTAGTTAGTTTTCTTTGTGCTTGTATATATAAAAAAACGAGCAAGTGGCAAGTATCATCCTTTGTGAGTAGCACGCTACGAATGCTTAGTGAAGAGTAAAGGTTGGCACGTGTGCAAATCTAGTTGCCCTTACACAAGGCAATAGAACTAGTGTCCTTCTTGAGGTAGTGTGACATTTGAGCACGTAGTCTTCGTTAGGCTCATCATATGGTATCTTCGTAGTGCTCGCCCTTTGGTCACACTATCCCCATTGTATCTTTTGTGTGTGTGTGTGTTTCCGTTGTTCCGTAACATTTGTGTGGTTGGTTTGTTCTTTGTCAATTTGGTCATTGTGGTTATTCTCTACTTCTTTACAACATACTTTTCGTTGGATTTGCTTGTTTCCTTTCGACACTATACCTTCCTATCCTCATAAGTGTGTGTGTTGGGTGTTAGAACCGGATTCTCTTTCGTCAAGCAACTCTATTCTTACGATATAGTTTCCCTTTGGTTCTCCATTTCCACACATTTCACTTGTTCTTGAGATCGTGTTTAGGGGAAGTACAAACGGAAGTTCAAGCTCGGATGATGATATCCATGGAGGAATTCAAAGTCCCATTGGCTATGTCACACAAAGCGAGTTCGTGGGCCTTCGACATCTTGTTCGTGATGGGCTTGGTCGCTATGAGCGCCGTCTTCAAGCACAAGAAGCCAACTTCAATGACCAAATGGCGCGCGTGACCGAAGCTATCAACAACCTTGCGCAACGTCGATCTTCGTCTTCGGGCTCCCACCATACAAGAAGCACCTCAAGGTCGACACAACCACGGCATGCGCATCATGACCCGCATCAAGGTCGTCAAGACTTTCCACGGCACGACGAACATGCTCGACATCACCATGAAGTGGAACAACCACTTTCTCCTCGCGCGCACCATGACAATGTGCATCAAGAGCAACATCGACCAAATGGTGGACGCCGTGAAAGAACACCTTCACCACCACCTCAACATCAAGCTCGACAAGAGCCACAGGATCGCCACCACCTCAACATCAAGATCGTCGAGACTCATTGGTCAATGACAATGGTGTACCGGGTGCACATGACTAGGGTGACCAAGGCCGGCGACACCGCCATCCACCAAGGCCGCGCCACAACAATCGCGCACATGGGAACCATGATGAACGTCAACCTCACAATGAGCCTCGTCAACACCAAGAGCATCCTCCTCACAGTGAGCCTCGTCAACGCCAAGACCGTCCGCATGATCGTCATCACCAAAACCACACCGAATCAAGTGATGCGGAGTACCACCAACATCTTGGTGATGGACTCAACCAAAGGAGATGTGGACGTGCATTCCCACCTCCAAACCGTCGAGATGACGATGACAACTTGAACAACCTTCGCTTTGACATGCCCAAGTTCTACGGAACAAGTGACCCGGAAGCATACCTTTCATGGGCACTTAAGGTTGACAAGATCTTCCGAGTTCAAAACTACTCCGAGAACAAGATGGTTGCCTTAGCATCAATGGAATTCGAAGATTATGCGCTCTTGTGGTGGGAACAACTTCAAGATTCACGTGTGGACAACCACAAACAACCAATCAACACTTGGGTTGACATGAAGGAAGAGATGTACAAGCGCTTTGTGCCTAGTCACTATACTAGAGACTTGTACAAGAAGTTGCAAGAGTTGAAGCAAGGGTTGAAATCCGTTGATGAGTACTACAAGGAGATGGAACTTTCCATGATGAGAGCCAATATTGAGGAATCGGAAGAACAATCCATGGCTCGCTTCATGAATGGCCTTAACTACCCTATCAAGAAGATTGTAGAATTCCAACCCTATGCCACCTTGGTTGAGCTAGTTCATCAAGCCACAAAGGCCGAGCGTCACGTGCTTGAAGAGCTCAAATACCTCAAGGCCAAGGCATTCTTCGCTAACAAGCCTTCATCATCCACGCCTACATCCGCGCAAGTTCCTCCACAAGCAAACACTAAAGGTCCTCCAAGAGCTCCTACACCATCCACTCAAACTACTCAACCTTTCAAGAAGGCACCTCCCGCAAGCAACACACCTCAAAGACCTTCCGCCGGCACAAGAGGATTGCAATGCTACAAGTGTGGTGGACCATAAATCCTTTGAGTGCACAAACAAGAAGGTCATGGTAGTCAACGACATGGGAGAATATGAGTCGATGAGTGAAGATGAGTATCATGCTTTGAACCAAGCCATCGCAACACAACATGTTGAAGAAGACTCCAATGACATCTATTACGATGGTGATAACAACCCTTCATTGGTTGTGGCAAGAGCATTGACCACCAATATCCAAGTAGAAGAAGACCAAAGATGCAACTTGTTCCAAACAAGGGCAGGAATCAATGGAAAGTCTATCAAGGTCATCATCGATGGTGGAAGTTGCCACAACTTAGCTAGCAAAGAGCTTTGTGATAAGCTCAACTTGAAGTTCAAGAAACATCCACACCCATACCATGTGCAATGGTTAAGTGAGTCCGGATCCATCAAGATCCAACACATGGTACAAGTGTCCTTCAAGATTGGAGCGTATGAAGATACCGTTGATTGTGATGTTGTGCCAATGTTCATTTGTCACTTACTTCTTGGACGTCCATGGCAATATGACAAGGGTGCAATGCATGATGGAAGGACAAATTACTATAGCTTCAAGAGCACCAACAAGAACTTCGTCCTTCGTCCCATGACACCAAGACAAATAATTGCCGACAATGCAAAGACAATAGCACGAGCACAACAAGAGAAAATTTCTAGTGAGAAGAGTGGTGAGCGAGAGATCCACCAAAATGTGAGTGGGTGCCACAAGCCAAATGAGAGTGCTAACACTAAGAGAGTTCCACAAAGCATGTCCTTGATTGCCACCAAAAGAGAGATGAGAGAGTTGAGAGAAAACCCATCCACCCTCCACTATGTCCTCATATGCAAGGGAGAGGTTTCTTTGATTAACACATTCACAAACCTTACTCCTTCTTTGATGTCTCTTTTGCAGGAATTTGAAGACGTGTTTCCACAAGAAGTGCCACCGGGACTACCTTCTCTACACGGCATCGAGCATCGCATCGATCTCATCCCCGGCGCCCCTCTACCGAACCGTGCCCCATACCGCACCAACCCCTAGGAGACCAAGGAAATTGAGCGGCAAATACAAGAACTCCTTTCCATGGGTCACATTCGTGAAAGCTTGAGCCCGTGCGCCGTGCCCGTGATCCTAGTTCCCATGGCCGACAACACGCTTCGTCTATGCATGGATTGTCGTCCCATCAACGCCATAACCGTACGGTATCGCCACCCTATTCTCCGCCTCGATGACATGTTGGATGAGCTATGTGGTGCCACTATATTTTCCAAAATCGATCTTAAGAGTGGATACCACCAAATGCGAATGAGTGAAGGTGACGAATGGAAGACCGCATTCAAAACTAAACTTGGTCTTTATGAATGGTTGGTAATGCCTTTTGGTCTCTCCAACACACATTCCACATTTATGCGTCTTATGAACCATGTTTTGCAACCTTTCATTGGTAAATTTGTTGTGGTATACTTTGATGACATCTTGATCTATAGCAAATATTTGGATGAGCATACTTGACATGTGGCTCAAGTTTTGTTGGCTCTTCGCAATGAACGGCTTTATGCCAATCTTTCCAAATGCACCTTTGCAACCAACAAGCTTGTTTTCTTAGGATTTGTTGTTTCTTACAATGGAGTTGAAGTTGATGAAGCTAAAATCGAAACAATTCGCACTTGGCCATTTCCTATGTCACTTACCGAGTTGAGATGTTTTCTTGGATTTGCTGGATTCTATCGCCGCTTTATTGAGAACTTTTCCACCATTGCTTGCCCTCTTCATGAACTTACCAAGAAAAATGTACCGTTCATTTGGGGCCATGAGCAAGATTTTGCCTTCAATGAGCTCAAAAGGTTGTTAACCGAAGCTCCCCTTCTTGCTTTACCAGATTTTTTAAAAACATTTGAAATTCATTGTGATGCTAGTGGTTTAGGCATTGGAGCCGTGCTTATGCAAAATGGTAGACCAATTGCTTACCATAGCGAAAAACTCGATGGAGCACGTTTGAATTACCCCATCTATGACAAGGAATTGTTTGTGTTGATTCGAGCTTTAGATGTTTGGCAACACTACCTTCGTCCTAAGGAGTTTGTCATCCACTCCGACCATGAGTCCTTGAAGTTTTTGAAAACTCAATCAAGTTTGAACAAACGACATGCTAAGTGGGTTGAGTTCATCGAATCCTTTCCCTATGTCATCGAGTATAAAAAGGGCAAAGAGAATATTGTCGCGGATGCTCTATCCCGCAAAACCAACCTACTTATGCATCTTGAAATCAATGTTTTGGGTTTGGATGAGATCAAGAATTTCTATTCCACGGATACTTTCTTTGGTCCAATTTTTACCATGTGCACGGAACATAAAAGAATTGATGATTTCTATTTGCACAAAGGATTTTTGTTCAAGGCTAACAAACTATGCATACCCGAGTCTTCGCTTCGTTTGGTCCTTTTGAAGGAATCACATGGTGGATCACTCATGGGACATTTTGGTCGCGACAAGACCTACGCCATGCTCGCCACCAACTACTATTGGCCATGAATGAAGCGTGACGTGGAACGCCTAGTGCGATGATGTTCGACATGCCTCAAAGCTAAGTCTACTCTAAACTCTCATGGCTTATACACACCTTTACCCATTCCACATCACCCATGGTCCGACATAGCTATGGATTTTGTCTTAGGACTTCCACGCACTAAAACAAACAAGGATTCCATCTTTGTCGTCATTGATAGATTCTCTAAGATGGCACACTTCATACCATGCAATAAGACCGACGATGCTTCACATATTGCTACTTTGTTTTTTAGGGAAATCGTCCGTCTTCATGGAGTGCCCAAGACCATGGTGTCGGATCGTGATGTCAAGTTCGTGAGTTACTTTTGGAAGACTTTGATGGCCAAGATGGGAATCAAGCAACTATTCTCCACCGCATACCACCCTCAAACCGATGGTCAAACCGAAGTGGTGAACCGAAGCCTATCCACACTCCTCCGTGTGTTGATCAAGCCCAACTTGAAGAATTGGGAAGAGTGCATCCCACACGCTGAGTTTGCCTACAATCGCGCACTACACCGCGCAACAAAGCGAACACCCTTCGAGGTCATCTATGGCTCCAACCCCTACACCGCGCTCGACATGCTACCCCTTCCACTTCGAGAGCAAGTCAATATGGACTTCGACAAGCGCGCCGCTTATATGAAGAAACTACATGAAGACACAAGGGCAACGCTAGAGAAGCACAATGAAGACCATGCTTCGAAGATGAACAAGAACAAGCGCTCCATGATCTTTGACGAAGGTGATCTAGTTTGGCTACATCTATGCAAGGACCGCTTCCCCGATGAGAGAAAGTCCGAGCCAGCACCAATAGGAGATGGACCGTTCAAGGTTATCAAGCGCATCAACGACAATGCTTACAAGATCGACATACCAAAGTCCAAGTATGACATACATGACACCTTCAACGTCGCCGACATATCTCCTTACCATGGGAATTCAAGTGATGATGAGAGCAAAGAGTCGAGGACGACTCTTTCCCAAGGGGGGGAGATGATGTAGCCCAACCTCGAACACCTACACCAACTACGCCAAATGGCCCAATGACAAGATCAGGAGTCAAGGCACTTCATCAAAAGGTGACCTCGCTCCTCTCTATGTGTGACTTCGACACCCCTTTGAATGGCTTGCTACTTCATTTCGATACCTTGTGTGTGCTCAGGTTTGACCCTCATGACGATCACCAAGTGACGAGGGGTGGACTCGGCAAATCCCTGGGTTGTGTACCCCGGGTTGATTGAGGGAGAGAGATGAGCGCTGGTGATCACGACGGCTGACAAGCAAGGCGTTTACCCAGGTTCGGGCTCCCGGAGGATAACACCCTACTTCCTGCTTGTCTGGTTATTGATGGAGAGTGGTGGCTACAATGGCGAGATGGCAATCTCGCTAGGGTTTGTGCGGCGGCTATGAGCGTACCCTAGACGAAGGACCCTCCTAGCCTTTATATGGTAGGCTAGGTCTCAGGTGAACGGTGCCGATGGCGCTTACAAGCATTGCGGGGTCGCATGACCTAGCGTCGACTATCTTGGGCCGCACGTCGTCCTCCTTGGGCCTTCCTTGGGCCCTCGTCATAAGGCTGATGGGCTTGGCGTGACCCAGGTATCCCCACCGTGGGGTAGTCGAAGAGTGACCCCACGACAGGAGCCCCCGAGTGCTTAGTCGAATCGTAGAGTCGGGTAAAGGACTCCTTCCTCCTGGGCACGCCGTCGGGTTCCTGAAAGAGATGAGTAAAATTAGTCGACTCCGGCCGTTCAGGGCTTATGGAGGATTCCTTAGTCGAACTGTCACTTCCAGGGTAAAATACCATGAGTACAGCCTTAGTCGGTGATTTTCGACTGCTATTGTTCTGAGTCACTCGGGAGCGCGAACAGCTCCCGATGGGAGTAGCCCCCGAGATTAAGCTGAATTGCTTGCAATTGAGGTTAAACTCAATTTTTCTTCAGTCGAAAAGCCCGCTCCCGATGGGAGTAAAGAAGGGACTCGACATGTTGGAGTCGCGACTGGCTTTGTGTGACTTACTGTGTATTCGGCCTGTTTAGCTTACTGCACAAGTTTCTTCAGCTCTTGGAGCTTACTGTATCTTCTTGCACTCGAATGAGCTGTTCGAGTTTATTCGGCTCTTAGAGCTTACTGAACATTTTTGCACTCGAATGAGCTGTTCGAGTTCTCGATCAGCCCATTGGCGTACTTGCTACGCCTGCGCAGTTGACGTCAGTGCTGACGTTTTCTGGCTCACTCTGTGTCCGACGGGACGTGACAGTGCGGGCCCACTATCAGTATTGACTGGAGACAGCGGTTGCCGCTTTTTTCTGACCGTTGGGCGCGAAAATTTCACGGTGTGATGATGGCGCCTTGATTCTCGCGCGTAGTGGGCGGCGTGGCCGTCGACGGTTGCTATCTCCGTGCAACACGTGGACGGCCAGATGATGTTGCGGAGAGCGGTTTCAGCAGGGATGGCCAGGATTGACTGACCGCGCGGTATACAATTTTCACCGCGGCGGTGAACAGTTCATCCATCCCCATTCCTTCTTCGTCTCCACTGCTTCTGTTCCGCCATTGTTGTGCTGCGTGCTCTCTGTCAGTTTCTTTTCTCCACCCTCCATGAGCAAGGCCGCGATGAAGAGGGGGAAGGCTGCTGCTGGCGCCGTCGCCGCCGCCGAGGCGAGCGTGATGAAGAAGCCCGACGGCGACTGGGTCAAATCGTCGGTGAAGAAGGCCGACCTCGAGGCCCTCCGCGCGCAGGGACTGCTGCCGCCGGCGGATAAGGCGACGGTGCGCGCTCCCGGGAAAGAGGTATTCCCCTCCCTCGCGAGGGGGAACGCGTTGCTTCGTGGATTTCCTTCCGCGGGGTTTCGGGTTCCCCCTCCACGATTTCGTCCGTGGTCTCTTGTATGCTTATGGGATTCAGATCCACGATCTGACTCCCAATAGCGTCTTGAGCATCGCGAGCTATTTCGTGCTCTGCGAGTGCTTCCTGGGAATCGCGCCCAACTGGCTGCTGTGGAAGTCGCTATTCCTCGTGAGGAGGAACGTGGGGAAGAGCAAGCAGGTGTACCCAGTCGGCGGCTTCGGCATCCAGGTGCGTGGCGACACCTCCTACTTCCAGATGAAGAAGTCCGACTCCGTCCAGGGCTGGCGGAAGAAGTGGTTCTACATCAGGTGCGACCAAGCAGGGCTTCCCGAATTCGCCGCTGATCGCGAGTTGCGGAAGACGAACGCGTGGGCGCACCCGCTGTCGAAGGAGGACAGGGAGGCGACTCAGCCCTTGTTGACGCTACTTCGTGGCCTTCTGAAGAGCTCGGGCGCGAGACGGGTGGAATTCACCTCATCGCCACCTTCTTCAGGCTTCGGGTGCAGCCGCTGCGCAGTCGCGTCCACCCGATGTGGGCGCGTGAGGATGCTGGCAATGAGCTTGATGATGACGCAGTCGAGTCGAAGGTGAGGAGCATCACTAGTCTCCGAGCCGCTGACCCGTGCAACGTCAAGTGCCCAGTCGAGCCATATGGTCCTAATAATCCTGTGCCTGAGGTGAGCTTCGTTTGCTTTGTTTGTCTTGTATCTTCTTCTGTCGAATCTTTTTGCCTGACTCGAATGCTTCATTTGCTGACAGGGTCGTTCGAGCTACGTCAGTCTTCCTCCGTTGATGGAGAATGGACCTCATGAAGAGGCAGAGTTCCCTGAGGACGAGGTTGATGACGATGAAGTTCCCTCCGCCACCTCTCCGAGTGAAGAGTTGGAGGAGGATGATGAAGACGAGGAGCCGCTGCGGAAGCGGCAGAGGCGAAAGGTGGCGACTCTGGTTCTGCCTCGTCGCCTGTGAAGGAGGCGGGTGTGAACGAGGAAGAGACGAGCGAGTCCTCTTCGGGTGCTAGGCACCCGAGTGACCTGGCTGAACCTTTGGTCGTGCCTCCACTCGGCTCTGCACCGCCGACCGAGTTCGCGAGGATGGCCTCCGTCTCCCTGGGAAGTGAAGATGATGTCGTCAGGTTAGTCGCATAACCATTGCTTTGTTTTTGTCGAGTGTGCTGTTTCACTTGCGGGTCCTTG
Organism: Poa pratensis; assembly: GCA_947311845.1. Taxonomy (NCBI): domain Eukaryota; kingdom Viridiplantae; phylum Streptophyta; class Magnoliopsida; order Poales; family Poaceae; genus Poa; species Poa pratensis. The sequence goes on from CAMZMU010000081.1 coordinate 35,032,260, forward strand.
AATTGAGTTTTCTTGTCACAGCGACCGTACTGGCGCTGCTGTTTCTTCCCCTCGTGAGATGGAGCACACTTCTGCTCCTATGATCGAGCAGACTGCGAGGACGACCGGAGAGGAGGCTCTGGCGGTGACGTTTTGGCCTTGAAGGCTTCGACCTCCGCCATGCCAGAGAGGTCTGCTGATGCGACTCCGGTTGACGCTGGGCTGCTTGAGCATGTAAGTGTTCTTCGACTCCTTCTGCAAGATCTGTATCGGGTGCGCGTACAGCGCTCCCGATGGGAGTAGCCCCCGAAGATGCGCGTGACTAGAATAGTCGGGCGTAGATTAATGTCTTGTGTTTCCTGCAGCCATTTTATCGCCAGCAGATGGAGGGAGCCGCAGCCTTCGTTCGCATGGAGCAGGAGAGGGATCAGCTCCGCACTGCTCTGGAGCAAGCGAATAGTAAGTGTGAACCCTTGTGTTCGAGGGGTGCTTCGACTGCCTTTATTGCTAACTTTGCTCGTTGATCCGTAGGCGAGAAGGAGAGCATGAAGACGCGGGTCGCGGAGCTGGAGAAGTCACTGGGTGAAGCCCAAGAGCGGGAACAAGCTCGGGATGCTCTGGAGAAGACCCAGGTCGACCGCTTGCTCGCACTCGCAGATGTTGTTGGAAGTAAGTTTTTCGGCTCAGTGCCTACTTTGCCTTTCTTCGACTTCTGACGTCTTACGGGTGTGATTTCTTTTGAACAGAGACTTGCGGAGGTGCTCCTCCAGAAGGGACTTCCAGCGAGAGTGTCGGCTTGGCGGAGGCTGTTGGCTTCGTCGACCGCGTCTGCGCGTATGCATCGGCAGCGCTGCAGCAGTCGACGGCGGCACTGCAGAAGTCGACGGAGGCCTTAGCGACTGTGCACCGGAGTATCTTTCCCAGCAAGCCGCCACCAGCTGCTGTTGACGCACTCGCAGCTCCATTCGAAGGCAATTCGAATGTCCTGGCGGACTTCACGCGCGCGCAGACGGTACGCGGCTCCGAGCTCACTTTCCAGCTACTTCTTGGTCACCAAGTCGTAGGTGATTTTGAGAAGGTTGTCAGCGACTTCCCTCGGAAGCCTGATGGCAGGACCGCGTCCCTTAGCGGTGTGAAGGTGCAGGCGAGCCAGCTAGCTGCGAAGTTGGTCGACACCTTCGAGAAGAGGATTGCCAAAGCTGCAGAGTTGGCTGCTAGGAAGAGCCGTTCCCAGTCGGAGTCTGTAGTGTAGACTTTTTCCTTTTAGGACTATGCTTCTGCTTTTGGGCTTGAGTCTGTAATGCACTTTATATTGTGCGAGTGAACATGCTGATGATGAAATGTGAATTCGCTCCCTCGGGGGTGCAGTCGCCAGTCTTTTTTGATGTCTGTTGGATGAATTATGTTGATTCTTTTCCTGGCTTGACGCTGTCAATTCTTGGCAGTCTGATATGGGCGAAGCTCCTGACGTTGCTGGAACTACTGGCGCGGACGATGAGGAGGACACCACTTCGGCTGCGCCTACTCGTCGCCGCCGTCAAGCTCCTCCAGCTCCTGTGCGAAGCGTAAATGACCAGAGAGTGATCACCTTCATGAGGAACAAGGTGGTTGAGCTCGAGTCGAAGCTGAAGAGTGCTGAGTTGGAGCTGGAGCGATTGAGGTCGCGGCCCGTTGCGCCGTTCTCCCAGCGTGAGGAGTTTCTGCTTGGCGAGATGGACTTGATCAGTCGACAGCTGCAAGGTTGGCCTTCTAGCGTTTTTGCTTCGGCTTCTGTGTCTTCCTGCTATGCTTAATGCTTGGCCTTGATGCAGATGTGAACTCTGACTTGAAGGCTGAGCAGCTTCGAGTGGACGAGCGAGTAGAGAAAGAGGCCGCCGGTGACTCACCGAAGCGCGCCAGTTTTGGTCGAACAAATCCAGAGGTAGTGTACTGGCACGAATGCTGGATCGCACCTGGCGGGCTGCTGTGCTCTTGGAAGGTTGCAGAAAAACCCTCTGGCAGATCAACAAGGTGTACTTTCCTCACAACGAGCAGCCGAATGGACTGACTGCGCTTCTGGAGAGGTTCCGTGAAGGCGGTGCGTTGAAGGAAGTCGTGCACGCTCAACTTGTTGCCGGGGCGAACGTGGCGTTGGCATACGTTCGACTGCACCGGCCTAATCTTCCATTGCACAAGGTGCTTGACGGCTTGCCTGGAGAGGGTGAATATGCCGATACTCTTGCGGCTGCGCGCCAGATGATTCGCAGGTCCAGAACTTTAGCGAGCACCTTGTAGGGCCACTTGATGCGCCAAAGGGCGAGCCTGTAGAATAAGAGCAGTAGAGTGCTGTTGCATAGCGTTAGCTTGTAAAAGAATTTTTCCAAGTGGAAATATGAGTGTATGTATGTCGAGGTGGGGGTAGCCCCCGAGTTAGTAAATTGTATCTTGTAGACGTCTGTAAACCTGTATGGCGCAGCCCCCGAGCGGATCGAGTGCGGCCTAGGATTTTGAATTAAACATGTGCGGCGCAGCCCCGAGTGCTTCGAGTGCGGCCTAGGATTTTGAATTAAACCTGCGTGGCGCAGCCCCCGAGTGCTTCGAGTGCGGCCGAGGTGTATCGAGTCAGCCTGTGCGGCGCAGCCCCCGAGTGCGTCGGGTGCGGCCTAGTACTTTGACTTGGACCTGTGCGGCGCAGCCCCCGGGTGCTTCGGGTGACGGCCAAAGGTTTTGCGAGTGACCTGTATGGCGCAGCCCCCGAGTGCTTCTGGTGGCGACCTAGGTTTTCGAGTTGGACCTGTATGGCGCAGCCCCCGAGTGCTTCGGGTGACGGCCAAGGATTTTGCGAGTGACCTGTATGGCGCAGCCCCCGAGTGCGTTGGGCGGCCTAGGCTACTTAGACCTGTGCGGCGCAGCCCCCGAGTGCTTCGGGTGACGGCCAAGGATTTTGCGAGTGACCTGTATGGCGCAGCCCCCGAGTGCTTCGGGTGGCGACCTAGGTTTTCGAGTTGACCTGTATGGCGCAGCCCCCGAGTGCGTCGGGTGCGGCCTAGGTTTGACTTAGACCTGTGCGGCGCAGCCCCCGAGTGCTTCGGGTGCGGCCAGGATTTTGCGAGTGACCTGTATGGCGCAGCCCCCGAGTGCGTCGGGTGCGGCCTAGGTTGACGTAGACCTGTGCGGCGCAGCCCCCGAGTGCTCGGGTGGCGGCCTAGGTTTTTGAGTTGAACCTGTATGGCGCAGCCCCCGAGTGCGTCGGTGGCGGCCTAGGTTTTGAGTTGAACCTGTATGGCGCAGCCCCCGAGTGCGTCGGGTGACGGCCTAGGTTTATGTTGCTTTTTGACTAAAAAAGTAAAGGGGAGAGCTTGTTCCACAAATCACTTCATTGATTTTTGCGAGCAGGCCGCCTCATTAAAACCCTTCCAGTCCCCTCAGGTACCCTGGTAAGGGAAAGAGTGCGTCTGGAACCTGCCGCTTCTTGAGATAGTACACTTTGTTACAAGGGGGAGTCGATTAGGCGTAGAAGCGGCGCAGTTGCGCCACGTTCCACGGGTTGTGCAGACTGTCCCTGTCTTCGAGTCCTTCAGGCGGTAAGCTCCGCCGCCAATTGCCTCTGTCACGATGTATGGACCTTCCCACGGGGAGGCTAGTTTGTGCACCTTCTTCTGTTTGAGGCGGAGGACAAGGTCTCCGGGGACGAACGCTCTGGGCCGCAGTCGCCGTCCGTGATAGTTGCGTAAGTCTTGCTGATACACGGCTGTGCGGGTAAGGGCGATGTCGCGTGCTTCGTCCAGGGTATCCATGTCATCCTCGAGTGCTTCTTCTGCCTCGGACTCGTCGTAGGCCACCACTCGGGGTGCATCGAACTTGATGTCGCATGGCATGACTGCTTCTGCGCCGTAGACCATGAAGAATGGCGTGTACTGAGTGGATCTGTTTGGCGTAGTGCGCAGGCTCCACAGCACAGACGGCAGCTCCTCAACCCAGGCGCCTGCGGCGCGCTTCAATGGTACTCGCAGGCGCTTCTTGATGCCCTTGCAGACTAAACCATTGGACTTTTCGACTTGCCCGTTGGACTGGGGCGAGACAGATGCGTAGTTGAGCTTGATGCCTTGCTCGGAGCAGAAGTCCTTGAACTCTTCGGCTGTGAAGTTCGTGCCGTTGTCGGTGATGATGCTGTTCGGCACCCCGAACCTGAAGATGATGGACCTGATGAAGTTAACTGCTGAGGATGCAGTCGAACTTGTGATAGGCACGGCTTCGATCCACTTCGTGAACTTGTCGACTGCCACCAGGAGGCGCGTGTGCCCCCTGGCGAGGACTTCTTGAGTGGACCCACCATGTCGAGCCCCCATTGAGCGAAGGGCCAGGCAAGTGGGATGGTCTTTAGTGCTGATGCTGGCGCGTGCGGCTTGTTGGCGAACTCCTGGCAGCCGAGACATTTCCTCACGAGTTCTTCTGCGTCTTGCATTGCGGTGGGCCAGTAGAACCCGGCTCGTAAAGCTTTGGCCACTAAGGCACGACTGCTGGCGTGATGCCCGCAGGTGCCTGTATGAATTTCGAGCAGGATGGCTTGACCGTCGACTGGATCAACGCACCTTTGCAGGACTCCTGAGATGCTTCGCTTGTATAGCTCCCCCTTGATGATGGTGAAGCCTTTCGAACGGCGAATAATGCGCTTGGCTTCGACTGAGTTGACTGGCAGTCTCTGGTGCAGCATGTACGCCAGATATGGGCTCGTCCAGGTGGGCTCGATGAGCAGAACCTCCATTGGCTCCTTCTCTTTGCCTGGCGGGTCGGCGGTGCTCGTTGATGGTGTGGAGGATCCGGGCGCGGGTCGAAGTTTGACAGACCGCTGCGTGATGCGCTCAAGGAAGACGCCGGGTGGCACCTGCGCCTTGTCTGAGCCCAGGTTGGCGAGGGCGTCGGCTTCCTCGTTGCTTTCGCGGCCGATGTGCCGCAACTCGCAGCCGTCGAAGGTGCCCTCCAGCTGGTTGTACAGGTCTCTGTAGGCGATCATGTTGTCGGCGATGGCGTCACAGGCTTCATGGTTTGCTGCACGACGAGGTAGGAGTCGCCGTAGATCATGAGGTGAGTGGCGCCGCAGTTCTTGGCCATTCGCATGCCATGGATTAGGGCTTCGTACTCAGCCTCGTTGTTGGAGGGTGTTGGGAAGTCCATCTGTAGCACGTACTTCAGCTTGTCGCCTTTGGGGGAGATGAGGATGACTCCTGCCCCGGCTGATCTGAACTTTTTGGAGCCGTCGAAGTACATTGTCCATGCGTTGGACAGGTCGGGGACATCTGGCAGCTGGGCTTCTATCCACTCGGTGGTGAATTCTGGGAGCACTTGGGCCTTGATTGACTTCGGGTGAGCGTATTTCAGCCCCCAGGGTCCTAGCTCGACGACCCACTTAGCGACTCGTCCTGTCGCGCATTGGTTGGTCAGGATGTCGGAGAGCCCGGAGGAGCTTACCACCGTGATCGGGTGCTCGGAGAAGTAATGGATTACTTTCCTTGAAGTCATGAAAACTCCGTAGGCCAGCTTCTGGTAGTGCGGGTAGCGCTGCTTGGACAGGGTCAACACCTCGCTAAGGTAGTAGACGGGTCGCTGAACAGGGTACTGTGTCCTTCTTCTTCTCGTTCGACTACGAGTACCGTGCTGACCACCCTGTTTGTGGCTGACACGTAGAGGTATAGCGGCTCGTTCTCCAGTGGAGCCACCAGTACTGGGGAAGTCGTGAGTGTTTTCTTGAGTTGGTCGAACGCGACTTGCGCTTCTTCTGTCCACTCGAACTTGTCTGTCTTTTTCATCAGTTGGTAGAAAGGCAGGGCCTTTTCTCCCAACTTACTTATGAACCGGCTGAGAGCTGCGACTCGGCCGGCTAGGCGTTGCACCTCGTGAAGCTTGGTCGGTGCTGGCATTGCGAGTATGTTTTGCACCTTCTCAGGGTTGGCTTCGATTCCTCTTGCAGAGACGAGGTACCCAAGCAGTTCTCCGGCTGGCACGCCGAAGACACACTTGTCTGGGTTCAGCTTGATCTGATACTCGTCGAGGGCGGCGAAGACCTTGCGGAGGTCGGCGATGAGGGTGTCCTCCTTGCGGGTGGTGACGACGATGTCGTCGACGTAGACTTGGACGATCTGCCCGATGAGCCCTTTGAGGCATGCTTGCATTGTGCGCTGGTACGTGGCACCAGCGTTCTTCAACCCGAAGGGCATCGTCTGGTAGCAGAAAACGCCGTCGGGTGTGATGAATGCTGTCTTCTCCTCATCGTCGACGTTCAGTCTGATCTGCTGGTAACCTGAGTAGGCGTCCAGGAAGGACAGGCGTTCGCAGCCTGCAGTCGAGTCGATGATCTGATCTATCCGCGGGAGCGGGAAATGGTCCTTGGGGCAGCATTTGTTGAGGGCGGTGAAGTCGACGCACATGCGGAGTTTCTTCGTCTTCTTCTTCTCCACAGGACTGGGTTGGCGACCCAGTCCGAGTCCTTGATCTCTCGGATGAACTTGGCATTCAGCAGTCGATCGATTTCTCTGCTGATTTCGTCTCGCTTGGGCCCGGAAAAGCGTCGCATGGCCTGTTTGACGGGTCTGGCGTCCTTGTGGACTTTAAGGAGTGCTCGGCGAGGTTCCTGGGTATTCCTGGCATGTCAGAGGGTTGCCATGCGAAGATTCTCCAGTTCTCACGTAGAAACTCGACGAGCGCGCCTTCCTATGCGGGAGTCAGACTCGACGATACTTTGACCGTCTTGCTGGCGTCAGTCGGGTGGACCTGATGGGTCGTTGTGTCGTCAGCCGCGTTGAAGGCAGCGTCCTTGGCTGGTTTCTTGCGGGCTGGGAAGATGGTCTTGTCGTTGTCGACTGCCATTGCCTCGAAGTGCTCTTCGACTCCGAAGAATTCGGAGATCTTGCTGAACTCGCGGTCGCAGCTGTTGGAGCGGTCGAAGTCGCCGTGCACCGTGATGACGCCCTTGGGTCCAGGCATCTTGAGCATGAGGTAGGCGTAGTGAGGTATCGCCATGAATCTGGCGAAGGTTGGGCGCCCGAGTATCGCGTGGTACTGCGACTTCCAGTCGACTACCTCGAAGTCGATCGACTCCCTCTTGAAGTTTTCGGGTGTGCCGAAGATGACGTCGAGTGTGATCGTTCCCATGGGCGTGACTGCTTGCCCTGGTACTATGCCATGGAAGGTGGTCTCTGATGCGCCAAGTCCGTCGTTGGCCTGTTTATCCTTCTGAGGGTGTCGGCAAAGATGATGTTAATGCCACTGCCTCCGTCCATGAACACCTTTTTCAGGGTGTAATCTCCGATCAGAGCTTCGACTACCAGAGCGGCGTGCCCGGGTCGTGGTACTGCAGGCGGGTGATCTGCTCTGGAGAAGTGATTGGTGTTTCTGACCTCTCAGGTAGTCTGGTACTGCGGGTGGACAGGTGATGGCTTGGAAAACTTGGCGGTGATGAGCTTCTGAGTCCTGTTTGAGGGGCGCCCTTCTGTATCATGTTGAGTTGTCCGCGTGCCGCTGGATATGCGTCCTGGATCACCGGTGGGGCATCTTGCTGCCTGCTGCTGCTGCTGCAGAAAGGCTCCCGCCGCCTGTGCTGGATTGGCGACTGCGGGTGCTGCCTGGATGGCAGCTGCGCGGCTGGCTGCGCTGCGGGTGCTGGAGTGACTATCTTCTGCATGGCTTCGTATATTTTGCGTGCCTTTCGACAGTCCTTCAACAGGTGGTTGGATCCCCACTTGCCCGTTTCCGGGTTCCTGAACATGTGGTGCCTGCAGGGTTGTTCCAGCTCTTCCGCTGGGCTTAGTGTGCGTTTCTGCCACTCGCGTTTATGGCCTCCGTCGCTGCGGTAGCTGCTGCCGCCGCTTCGGTTGTACTGCCCCTGGCTGTATTGGCGACTCTGGTCACCGCCGCTTCGACTGTACTGTGCATGGCTGTATTGGCGACTGCTGTCGCGCGCTTCATCCTCACGGGGGGTTTGGAATCCCGCCGCTACTAGCTCGATTGAGTCGTTGCCGTTGTAACGCGGCTTCTTCTTGTGGCGCCTTCTCGCCAGTTGCTTGGTCCGGCTTCGTCCTTCGGGGAGTAGTGTGAACTATTGCGGACCGAGTCCTCTCCGTCTGCCCACTGGTTTGCTATCTTCATGACCTCGATCATGTTTTTCGGCCGGAGCCTACCAAACTCCTCGCGGAGGTCGCGGCGGGAGACGCCGTGCATGAAGGCATCCATCACTCGGTCCTCCGAGGCGGTCTCCATGGTGTTGCGGAGCAGGTCCAACGCTGGATGTATGACCGGAGCGGCTCGTCTCGTCCTTGCTTGCATGCTTGTAGTTCGACGAACGTCGTCGGTCTCGAGTACGTCCCCAGGAAGGATTTAACGAAGGCCTCCGCGAACTCGTCCCACGTCCTGAAGGCGTTCTTGGGTTGAGTGTTGAGCCACCCGCGTGCAGAGCCCGTGAGCATCAGCTGGATGTACTGCATGGCCGTAGTCGAAGTACCGCCCTGGCAGCTGCAGGCTATGAGGTAGTCTTCTAGCCAGAGTCTCGGGTCCTGCTTCCCGTCGTACTTGACTGCTTCTGCCGTGAGCTTGAAGCCCTTGGGCATTCTTGTGTCGCGTATGTTGAAGCTGAAGCATGCGGCGCCGCACGGCTCGTAGTCGCCGTCGTTGCGGTCGTAGTCGAGTTGGACGTGCTGGTCGGCCGCTGGATGCGGCTGCGGTCTACCGTCCTTTGTGTGATGACGTTGCGGAGGTCTTCACCTGGCTGCGGTTGTCGCAGTTGTCTTGTCGCCGGGGCTGCGAGTGCTGCGGGCTCGTGGTCGCGGCGATCTCGATCTTCTCGCGCTTTTTCTTCGGCGCCTTGTTTACCAGTGCGTCTTCGAGTGCCTTGATAGACATGATCTGCTGCTTGTGGAGGAGAGCGCGCGAGTCGCCCTCAGGCGGCTGTGTCAGCCGCAGGTATGTTTCGACTGCCATGAGTGCGGCTCCGGGTGTCTTGGGGACGGGTATCCGTCTGCGTCTTCTATGTATGATGACTCGAGGTTGCGGGTGACTCTAGCGCGGTCGACCTCCGTCATCAGGGGCACGCGGGCTCTGTGGCGCCTTGCTCCTTGTGAGACCTCTGTTGAGGCAGTGAACGAGTAAGCGGCCCTCCTGGCGCTCGACGCGTCGGCCTCCTCCTTGCGTCGAGGAGCTCGGCCTTCTCTGCGCGGAGTCGTTCGCCTTCCTTCCGTAGCAGGTACTGGACCGCCATAAGGTCCTCCCGGGGTGCGTCCGGTGGGGGTACGTGCCTTCCTCGACGTGCTTCAGGGCTTTGATTGCCATGTCGCGGGTGATGGTGAGTCGCGTCACCTGGTCCGGCATGACCACCTCCAGTGGGTATGCGGGTTCGTCGTCGTTGCCCTGCGGCCTCTGGCCGATCATGAAGACTTGCGCGGGGTAGATCTGGGCAGCGGGATGGACGCTGCCACTGCTGCTTCCTTCGTCCGAGCCGTGCTCGGAGCGAAAATGGCGCACGTGGTGGTACCACAGTCGCCGCCGAGGCTCCTTCCCTGGAGTTTCGCGATCTTCGCCGCGGTCGTGAGGAGTGATGTCGCTGTTGTCGACGTGGGCGCGATTGGCTTGTTGACGATCTTGTAAGTCGATGGAGACGCGAGTGGCGCGGTATAGAGACGACCTCGTTGCGCGCGAGGGTGTGGTCGACGTAGTCGAAGTTGACGTAGATCTTGGCCTTGCCAGCGACGCGATCGAGGTAGTCGAAGTAGACTCGATCCGCGCGGTGGTCGACGAGGTGGTCGACGTAGTCGTAGCAGATGCGATCCCGTGGTAGCCGGAGACGCTGATGGCGCGGCCGCGTTGGGCGCGATCTCTGCCGCAGCGGAGGCGGTCGGAGTAGTCGAGGCGGACGCGATCTTCTCAGCAGTCGAAGATGCTGCCGCCGCAGTCGCAGCAGATGCGATCTCCGCAGCAGGTGGGGGCGTGGTTGGCGCAGTCGCGGCAGATGCGGGTGCCACCGCCACGGGCGGTGCGATCGCCGTGGATCTGAGTACTCCACAGCTGTCTACGAAGTAGTGCATGGTACCGAAGGTGAGGCACATACCTACGTGCAGATCGGCGTACACCGAGCGGTGGGCCGGCGGGTGGAAGGTGTACTCGAAGGAGCCGAAGCAGATTGGCTCCTTGGTGATGCAGACGTCGGTCTTCAAAGTTGATGGAGCCGGTGCGACCATGGTTCCAGCGCTCGTTCTTTCCCACAGACGGCGCCAATTGACGAGGGTGGACTCGGCAAATCCCTGGGTTGTGTACCCCGGGTTGATTGAGGGGGAGAGAGATGAGCGCTGGTGATCACGACGGCTGACAAGCAAGGCGTTTACCCAGGTTCAGGCTCCCGGAGGATAACACCCTACTTCCTGCTTGTCTGGTTATTGATGGTGAGTGTGGCTACAATGGCGAGATGGCAATCTCGCTAGGGTTTGTGTGGCGGCTATGAGCGTACCCTAGACGAAGGACCCTCCTAGCCTTTATATGGTAGGCTAGGTCTCAGGTGAACGGTGCCGATGGCGCTTACAAGCATGGCGGGGTCGCATGACCTAGCGTCGACTATCTTGGGCCGCACGTCGTCCTCCTTGGGCCTTCCTTGGGCCCTCGTCATAAGGCTGATGGGCTTGGCGTGACCCAGGTATCCCCACCGTGGGGTAGTCGAAGAGTGACCCCACGACACCAAGGGAGTGGAGAAGATGACCAAGAGAAGACCCGAGAAGATGGTCAAGGAGAAGAAGTGGACGAATTCCCAAGCTGCGGTACTACCGCCAGACGTCCGACATGTCACCTGACGGCGATACAGCCCGCCCCAGTACTACCGCAATGAGCCATCCTGGTACTACCGTCACGGGTCAACCCGGTACTATCGGGGTCACTACCGCGTCCACTAACGCATCTCGCGGAAGCTTCTGGACCCGCGCCTGATCGATCCCGGTACTACCGCCCCAGAGCCCGGTACTACTCCCTTGCCGCTACTACCGCACCAAGTCCGGTACTACCGACGTGGGCGAGCCTGCGTGCTGAAAATGTCCATGTGCCTTGCAATCTTATCCCCTTTTTGGATCTAGACTATAAATAGGACGTCCTCTTCCTAGGGTTAGGGTTAGACTGAGATTAGACTTGAGTTGATCTATGCTCCTTTAGCACCCATGTTGGTGTTGCCTCTTTTAGAGATGCCTCCTTTGGAGATGAATCAAGGCCTCCCCTTGTGGAGATGAATCAAGACCTCCCCTTGTGGAGAAGATCCCTCTAGTGGATTTCAAGACTTCTTCTTGTAGTTGCGATTACTTGCCAATCATTCCTCTTGAAGTGACTTGATTGGATTGGTTGGATTGACCAATAAGAGAAACAATCATAAGAGTAAGGTTGCTTGGAGTTTGAGAATCGGGGGCTGCCCTTGGGGATTGGTTACCGGTTGATTTCGTCCTTCGTTGCTTTGTTATTTACCCAATTCGTGCATTTTCCCCTTTGCGTTCATCGTGTTCTTCGCGTTCTTCCCCAATTCCGCCTCCATCCGTGAACATCGGGACCCTACCCGCATCACCACTTGCATATCTCTATAGAATACCCCTACATATACATAATTGCTTTCAGATTTATTTATATATTAAAATATATTTTTATATTTATTTTCCAAATTTTTCTGTAACTTGAGCCTGAACTTCAAATGACCCACACTCTATTTTGGCTACTGCGCTTTGAGCCACCAAAGTGCACATTATATAGGCTACAACCAAGGGTGAGTTTTTGTTTGATTGCTAGAGAAAAAACAACTACTAAACGTGCATGTAGGCAGCAAGTGTGGCTCTGATATTTAATGAAAATTCCTACTAACTAATGATTTCATTGAGTTGCATAAAAACAAACGTTCGATTGGTGACGCGTGAAGTATATTTTATAGATTTACGATGAATGTCATAAAAATATAAATTAGTGAACCAGATAAGACCAAGATGCAGTTCACGTGAGATTCGAGAATAACTAAATATAATTCATTGGTGGAACTCGAAGTTGGTCATGATTGGGCTTGTCAAGAGCTGTGAAGGATCAAGATATGGAAGAATGTATTCAAGGAAAGATTTTTCAATATGACTTTAGTATAAGGTCGAGTAGGTGAGCTCATGATCTGAGCCATGGTTGATCATGTCTTGAAGCAACAATCCAAGTAAACATCGTGATTTTTGAAAGATGGAGATAGAACATAAAGAAGAGAGAAAAATGACCATGCTGGAACCGAATGATTAGATTCAGTGTGGTCAACTCACAAGCTTAATGATGTACCACATGTGATCTAATGGTATGGTAAGCAATGTAAAACACACTTAAAAAAACCTCTCTTTTGTATAAGTGCCAGCCATGTGCTTGTATTTAAGAAACGATCCTAAAAAGCTCATACGAGTATGACATCAAGTGAATATATTCATCAAGGTTGAAAAGAGTAAGTTCAAGGTAAGAACCCCAAGGGACGCTTGGACCGTGTTGTCCATTTGGTGAAAATGAACATGCGAGGTTTTCCATAATGAAATATGAGGGAGCAAATTGTGGGTGTACATGAAGATAGAGTCATTAGTAGAATGATTCAGACTTGATACAAGTCAGAACATCATCACCGAGCTCAGTTAAAATGACCAAGGAAAAGGTATGGTTTTGCTCCTTGCCCTAGCTTTTTTACCGATGCCTAGGGTTTCTTGTTTTTACGGTGCTTAAGGTGCTTGGTGGCAGAACATATTGTAAGTTTGATAGTCTTACTATAAATAGCGTCATATATAGAGTGCTCAAACACTTTTATGTGTTGTATCCCCATTTTGGTTGACCTTGGGCCATTTTTTGCGTGTAGGGCTTGTTGTTAACTACACAATGAGCCCGGTATTATCGAAAATAACTTTCTATGAACCCATGGATGTATTCTGGGTGAAACTCTGGGCAAGCCCAAGAGCTTCTATTTTGACCCAAAATATACTCTGTAATTGTCCTAGAGGCTTCGAGTTGGGCGAAGGGTTGACCCAATGAGAAAAAAACATGGTCTCAATATTTATACCCCCTTCTTTCCCAACGTTTTAGGAGTGATTGATCTATTATTTATTATTGTTTGACATCCAATCTCATCCCCAAAGGGCCTATCTTCCATCTACTCGAGTGGAAGTAACTAATGGGTATACAAGAGTCATTTGTTGACTTCCTCCATTGTTTTTATCACATCCAATACATCTATTTTATAAGCTGCAAATTGTGAGGTTTGAGGGCGACATTTTGAGCATAAGTTGCTTTGTGTTTGCATTGCTTGAATCAGACCAAGCTCTCAGCGTCTTGGTTTGAGTTAGAGTCAAGGAGCATGTTACTCTTGGAGGCCACAATCTTCTAAAATGTTTTGTGGTCTTAGTTGGTATTTTTTTGTGAAATTTTTGAAGACGCCTTGATTGTTTCTGAAGTTGTTGTGGAGTTTGCTATCTTTGAAATGGTGAAAAAGTTATTGAAAGTGCATGGAGCCTCATGTGTGGTTTTGATAATTAATGACAATCCTACATAATAATGTTTGCATTGAGTTATACTTGAAGGGTTTGTCCACAGTCAATCCTATGTAACAATTAGGGTTTGTACTTGACTCAACTTTTATTCCGTATTTATTTAAACAGAGACATCATTGGTGTATATCGGCTATACACCCCCTCTAGGCGGCATCCGTGTCCTTTCAGCTATCCACAGTGGATCGATGGGCAAATCTTCCTGAGGAGATTAACTTGATATTAACCAATGGATATTCACTGATTCCTTTCAGTTCCTAACCAGGTTGTTTGTCCATCTCCACATGGCTTTTTAGTTGCGCCTCTTATCTTTTAGAACATAGATTTGCAACAACAAATGTTCACGTGGTAAATACTTTTTTTATACAAATTTAGAGAGAACCAATATGATCCCTCTTGGAAAGCTTTCCATCAAAGTTCTTGTGAATATTCTCCCTTCCCACTCCATGCTAAAATAAATCTCAACATTTTGTATAGCCTTGTTTGGAATCATGTATGCAGATCTAAAAAGTCCATTCTCAACTATTACAATAGATTCATCCCCTTATCGTTCAACACACAATTATGTTATCTAAACACACACACAATTATGTTTTGGTTTTTTGTATTCACATTGCTGCATTATCCTGCATAAGACATCTCGCGACGCGAGACAACATTGAGGGCAGAAAAAATGGCATGAATATATGGGCTTATTGTGAATGATTGTGGTCATATTTCTGGAAATCAACAAAAACTCTCAGATTACTAACAAAAACAATGTAAATAGTATTATACTACTTGTTTTTTTCTTTTTCTGAAAGCTCGTAGTAGGTTATCACTTTATAAAAGAAACGTGCTACAAAAAAACACATACACACACTAGATTCTTGTATTTTCCAAAACACCCTGATCAGTGATGATCGCCTTCCGAGAGTACACCCCGATGCGCATATAATTGTCCGCACCCGAAGCCGCCATTATTTCTCCGTGCAAAATTCATGGGTACCGTCGTCGTGTTCCTTTCTCGGTCGTCTCCGGCACTGTTGGTTGGTGTCGGATGCCAAGCGAAGCGAGGAGCGAGAGAGAGTGAGGGGAATAAAAAAGGTCGAAGCTTTTCTTTGCTTGGCTCAGTGAGTCCCACTCCCACCTCGCTTCCCTCTCAGATCCAATCATTATTTAATCCTTTTACCTCACATGAGCACTCCCACCTCCTCCTCCTCCGCTCCGATCCGCCAGCAGCCCGTAACCCTAGCGGCGTCCCCTGGCATACGCGATGCGGCGGACGATTCCGACTCGCCGCCGTCGCTGATGTCGGAGGACGACGACCCCGCCGGCGGGGACCGGTGGGCGCCGGATCTGCGGGGCGGCAACGGCGGGAGGTGGGCGCCGCCGGACCAGGTGCTGGAGAACGTGCTGGAGAGCGTGCTGGAGTTCCTCACGGCGGCGTGCGACCGGAACGCCGCCTCGCTCGTCTGCCGCTCCTGGTACCACGCCGAGGCGCAGACCCGCCGCGAGCTCTTCATCGGCAACTGCTACGCCGTCTCGCCGGCGCGCGCCGTCCAGCGCTTCGGCGGCGTGCGCGCCGTCGTGCTCAAGGGCAAGCCCCGCTTCGCGGACTTCAGCCTCGTGCCCAACGGCTGGGGCGCGCACCTCTCCCCCTGGGTCCACGCGCTCGGCCCCGCATACCCGCGCCTCGAGCGCATCTGCCTCAAGCGGATGACCGTCTCCGACGACCAGCTCGCGCTCATCCCCAAGTCGTTCCCGCTCTTCAAGGAGCTCGCGCTCGTCTGCTGCGACGGATTCACCACGCGCGGCCTCGCCCTCATCGCCGAGGGCTGCCGGTACGCTTTCCTTCAAACTTTTCCTTCCTGTGTATCTATGGGATGAAACAAACGAAACACCTGAGCTGAATCCAGCTTTCCGGACTGGGACAGTATCGTATTATCATTGGCGCATTTGTTCGGTTCTTAGCTGCATCCTGCGATTGCCGCTTTATTTAATGTGCACACCTAGTAGTCCCTTTATGCTTTTCATTTCTATTGGTCCGACTCTGCCATGGATCAGAATCTGATCTTGGCTACGCTTTTATCGCCGTATTGGGTTCTCATCCCGACACGGAGATCTGCTTACTTGTTCGTGACACTTGGTATTGTCACAGTCGAATCTTACCGTTGGAATTTCTCTAGTTTCTAGCGGCCGTGTTTGATCTTGTTTGGTTTATATGACAATTTGTTCAGTTAACAAATGTCCCAAAGTGGGTGGGATACAGTACTGAAGCGTGGTGTATCTCATGGATCCGCATGTTTATTTTTTATAGGCATCTTCGAGTACTGGATCTGACTGAAGATTATATCCATGAGGAGGAGAACGATGTAGTGGATTGGATCTCCAAGTTCCCAGAGTGCAACACGTCGATGGAGTCACTTGTATTTGATTGTGTGAGTGTCCCGTTCAACTTTGAGGCTCTGGAGGCACTTGTTGCGCGGTCACCAGCTCTGCGGCGGCTGCGCGTGAATGACCATGTGTCCATAGAGCAGCTGCGTCGTCTTATGGCAAGGGCACCCCATCTCACGCACCTTGGCACTGGTTCATTCCGTTCTGAGCCAGGCTCCGGTGGTGCTTCATCTGTCTCTGAGCTCGCCACCTCTTTTGCGGCATCCAGATCACTTGTTTGTTTGTCAGGTTTCTTGGATGTCAATGCAGAATACCTTCCAGCAGTCTACCCTGTTTGTGCCAATCTCACTTCCCTCAACTTTAGCTTTGCGAGCCTAACCTCTGAAGAGCTCATACCAGTTATTTACCACTGCGTCAATCTTCGCATTATCTGGGTAAGTATTCTGTGATTTTCTTGTCGCCACATTGATAGACATCTTCATTTATCTAATTTGACGTAGACATTGGTTTTTAAATTTCTTATTCTAGGTTCTTGACACCGTTGGTGATGAAGGCCTTCGGGCTGTGGCTGAAACATGCTCAGATCTCCGTGAGCTGCGAGTTTTTCCTCTGGATGCCTCTGAGGATTCTGAGGGTTCAGTCTCTGATGTTGGTCTGCAGGCAATCTCAGAAGGCTGCCGGAAGCTCGAATCAATTCTCTACTTTTGCCAGCGCATGACAAATAGAGCAGTAATTGCCATGTCCGAGAACTGCCCTCAACTTATCGTGTTCCGCCTCTGTATTATGGGCCGCCACCGCCCTGATTATGTTACCAGGGAGCCCATGGATGAGGGTTTTGGGGCAATTGTGATGAACTGCAAGAAGCTCACTAGACTTTCAGTGTCTGGCCTGCTCACCGATAAGGCGTTTGCATACATAGGAAAATACGGGAAATTAATAAAGACTTTGTCTGTTGCCTTTGCTGGGAATAGTGACATGTCTCTTCAGCATGTGTTTGAGGGATGCACTAGGTTGCAAAAGCTTGAGGTCAGGGATAGCCCTTTTGGTGACAAGGGATTGCTTTCTGGCATGAACTATTTTTACAACATGAGGTTCTTTTGGATGAACTCATGCAGGCTAACAGCGAAGGGTTGTGGAGATGTAGCTCAGCAAATGCCTAATTTGGTGGTTGAAGTAATGAAGGACCAGCCTGATGATGAAGGGGAGACGGATACCGTTGATAAGTTGTACTTGTATCGATCACTTGCAGGACCAAGAACTGATGCTCCTAAGTTTGTCAACATCTTGTAGTACTGCTGTTGAAGAAGTTTGTTGTATGGACATGTTTGTTATTTTACTCCGGATCGCTGCTGTTGAACACCTGATCATGCCAGAGCTAGAGAGGAAGCTACCCGCAGATGATTCTATTTTTTGAACAAAACGGGCAACAATGTAGCAGCAAACATGCACGCATCAGTCATCACCATTCAGTTAAGCAGACCGTCAGTTATTTTTTTCTAGGCTGATTGTATCGAGCTTTATGGGTTTCAAGATCTTATGGGTTTCAACTCTAGCCTACCCCAACTTGTTTGGGAAAAAAAGGCTTTGTTGTTGTTGTTGTTGTTGTTGTTGTTGTTGTTGTTGTTGATTGTATCGAGCTTTAAACCTATCAAGGTTTGTTTGATGCGTGTATCTTGATGAGCAGCTCAAGTAGTGAGTTACCCAATGGGAATCTGAGTTATTTTCTTCGGCAGCACCCGACTGATACCTCTGTTGTACTATAGTTGAGTTGTCGGAACTGATTGCGCAGGAACTGGCTGCACGCCGACTCCAGATCGGCGGCAGATTTTAGATGGTTCCTTCTGCCCTCAAGTCTCCGGCCATTGATGTTTTGCCATCTATATTGTTTAATTTATCTACTCAGACGAAGGGATGACATTGCCTATGTAACTATGTTGGAAGACTGAATGTTCCACTAACTTTTTTGCCTCATGTATTAGATTATCTCAGCTAGATAAATTTTCCCTTGCCATTTCTTTAGTTTCGACAAAGTTGTATTTGTAGATCAATGTAGACCATCATCGCTTTTATTATTCGGTTTTGCTAATTCTCAGCTAGCTGAGATTTAACTTAGGTCTTAGTCACCTCCTCCACCCTCCGATGCGCCTCGCGATTTGTGCAGCTTTTCTTCCTCCTCCCACCTTCCTCGCGACGAGTCCGCGGTGGAGGCGGTGGAAGGGAGCAAGAAACTTAACTGGGAGGGTGCGGGGGGCCGGTTTAGAGGGATGGCTGGGGCGGCGGTGGATCGGTGGAGGAGGAGATGGGGCAGGGCGGGGCGGCCAGGCGCCGGCCGCGGGCGGGGAGGTGGGCGGTTAGGCCGGTGGTGGCTGCGGGGGAGAAAGTCGCTGGAGTTCGCCAGAGTTGAGGAAGGAGAAGGTGACGTCACCTCAGCTGAGTCCTAGAAACACCCTTTATTATTGGTCACACCTTCTGCTGTTATTAATGAAGAAAAATATTGGAGGAACTGAATTTCAATCAGCATCAATTTGTTATGGTCATCTTCCTGGGTTGCGTGTCCTTATCACTGTACCATTGCCATGATCATATGACTCTGATTAGGACTGCTCTGCTGCTGCTACTACCTGTGTGTTTGCATGATAAGGATATGCACTACTAATGATTTGATCTCAGAGTGGTCCTTGGTCCTTGTTCCATGTAGAGCTGCATGATATCAAGTGTCTGATGGTCATTTGTCTTTCTGTGAGTCTTACGGGATCCTTGGAGGGCTCGAAAGCTTAAAGCTCCGATTGGATAGAGCTGCTCTTCTCACACGGAAAGAGAAAGGTAATGGTTTTACTCCTTGAGATGTTAAAATGTACCGTTATGTTTGATCTCTGTCTTCCCTGATGAGTCGCTGGTTATCATTGGATTCTGGGTTGTTATGACCCCTATGCAACTCTTGTTCTGATTATGAAAACCATTACCTTGAACTTCCGAAAGTTATCTTTCTTTAACTTTGTTGAGGCAGTGCCTCAGTTGCTGCTAACTCAGTTTTCACTACTCTCTTCGTTTGTAGTATGGAGTATCCATATATATATCCTTAAATATCTTACGAAGTCAGCCATGATGTAACCTGGCTGGATAACTCAGTTTTGTTGTAATAGCATGTCAGCACGAAAGATATTCCGCTGCGATAACCTTTGGGGCTATTGCAACAGAAAATATCGTCGCAATATCTCCCTTCCCCTGTACTAGTAAAATAGCGATATATAACGGAAGTGCAGGGTTTTCTCCCTCTAGTAAAGCTGTGGAGGGAAACCAATTCCATGATATTTCCAAAGGGCAAGTCGCTATCTTTCACTTGGCATCTCCCAGATGGGAATAATTATTGGGACGAGACAAACAGCTTACCCATGATAAAAGGAAGCCCATGACATGTCCATTGACACACACATATAGCCGCGTGCAGCACATGAGCCAAATTCTACCGAAGATCTTTTGTCAGGGGTTTCATGCGGATAGCAAAGCGCTTTGCAGTTGTGCGACGGCTGGGCATGTGAATGTTGATTTGTCTTTTGGAACCGTGCGTGTGTCGCATATCCTCGCGCACTTTTTTTGTATCGTAGCCACGAAAGTAGCACGACGCTGTCCGGTATAGCCGTATAGGATCTATCGAATGATCGACGGCCTCTGCTCGATCATCGTTGATGCAAACTGCAAAGTCAGAAAGCTCGACGATGGCTGATCATGTGCTGAAGCGTCAAGTAACCCAGATCTCTCCATGATCCGGTTGCTGTTCACCAAGGAGATGACCCGTCGCAAACTCGACCACGTGCGGGCTGGTAGAGCTTTATAGATCTCGCTCCCGTAATGATACCCACGTTGGAGTCAGGACAAAACCAAGCAACATGGTGATCCCAGACCCAGATCGGAGCAAGAAGCAACGCGTCGCCGCGAGCGCGCGGTCGTCGCCGGGTGGCGCCGTGCGGTTCGCCGGCGACGGTGCTGCGACGCGGACGCGACGGGAGTCGCCGACGTGCTGAGACGAGATCGAGATCGAGATCGGAATGTAAATCTTCGGTGAATGTGATGTGATGCGCGACGCGGCGCTCGCCGGCCAGCCACCGTGTGCCGACGTGCACCGATCCGTGCAGTCTTTTTCAGCTTTTCGTCTTGCGATCTCCAGCTAGTCCTTTCACCTTCACCGGTCACGGCGGCGTTGTTTTCCAACAGTGTCGTGATATGCTCGTACGGCAAACTGACAAATGGCAACGGGGCTATGCCTACGAGACGTTCCTTTCGATTTTACTGAATGCTGCAACAAGAAAGAAGACGAAGAAGAAACGTTTTTCTTTCGTGTAATGTGCACCGAACCGTATCTCTGAGCCTGGATATTTCTCATTTCTGTGAAAGGGAAGGATGCTTGGACACCTGAACTTCATTTGGCAGTTCCCAAAATCAGTTTAGAGACAGTTTTTTTCGGCCGGGCGAGATTATCTTTAATACCAATAAAGGTGAGTCCATGGTGAATTGTGTGGTGTCATCCACCAAATTATATGACAAATGCCACTCTACTTTCGATCTCAACAATAAAACAAGACGATCTATCATCGATCTATATATCAAGGTGATGTACTTATGCAATTTTCTCAGCGAGCGAGCACTGGTCACGCCACTGCTCAAAGAACAGTACCACTCGGGGGGTACTGTTCATATGAACAGTAGTACTTTTTTGTGAATTTTTTTAAGGTTTTTTTAAAGAAAAATTCGTTCTCCCAAAAATAGATACTATATATTAAGAACATGTACCTATGCTTTTTCTCAGCCACTGAGCGCGCCACTATTCGCGTTTCACTGTTCATTCATGGATGCGCTTCAACAGTGCCAGGCCGATCCGCGCTGTCCGATCTGGCTCCGACGGCCCTCCTTTTGATAAAAACATATACACGAAATATATGCGCGTCGACGAGTAGGTTCCATTCCTGTGATCGGTTTCGAGTTTCGTCGACTCTAACTCTTTAGTTTTGGATCCAGATTCGCAAAAACATTTTACGAATTTTGTCGAATTCGTCGCACTCAGTCATCCGTTTTGAATTTTCCTCTCACGAGTACATGGATATCACCCTACCAAACAATTTACATGTCTTAACTTTTTTTATTTTGACGGACATATAGAAGTACCTTTTTTCCAGTAAAGTCCAACGCATTTTCCAAACATTGCGAACCGGTCCTCCGGAATTAAATATTTTTGCAGAAACATCCACGCAAGCCGCTTTTTCCTAGAAAAGTCCTCACTTTTTCCAAAAATTGTGAAACGGCCTCCCGGAATAAAATATTTTTGCCGCACATTCCCCGCGTTTACCCAAAATTGCAAATCGGCCCCCTGGTACAATTGAACAATTTTTTCCCATCCTAATATATTTCTCCCCCTTTTAGTTTAAACCTATTTTTTCCCCACATTTCTTTTTACAAACATTGCGCACGAATAGCGACTTAAAAATTACTTATCTATTTTTGCGGTCACGTGTAAATAGTCCCTGTCCCTTATGAACATATTTTTTTTTGGGCTTCTAATAGATTTCTCCCCATTTTAGTTTTCTCCTATTGATTATTTTTCCACATTCCTTTCTACGAACATAGCACACAAATAGCGACTTCGAAATTACTTATTTATTTCTACTCCCTATTTATCTCCTACTATATCTTTTTTTTCCTTCTTTTACCTCCCTTACATATTTATTTTAATGACTCTAAGACTGCTCGCTTACTTCCTATTTTCTCATTTTTCCCTACTCTATTTCTTAAACCTTTTATTTTATTTTCCTCATAAATTTATTTTTGCGAACTTAAAATTTATTACTTATTTAGTTGCAATTTCTGTTATCTTAATTCCCCACTTCTCTATATTCAAATTACTACTACTTTTTTTACTTTTACTTCCCGTATATTTTTTTAACTATTTCTTAACGGTCTACATTAATTCTATTTAGAAGCCTAAATTCGCCAAATAACATAACCTTCCAACACTTACTCCATACAAAAAATACTAAATATTTTCTACCTTTTATACCCAATTGTGCATCCCCCTCTCCTTTTCCCTCTATTATTCTCTTGACGAGTGCACTGAATTTGTTCTGAAAGCCATGTACTTGGTCACATATAGTCACATACATGTATGATCATAAATACTAATTCAGATATCATACTTGCACATCGTATATTTATATCACTCAGCTATACCATAGGTGACTTCATGTAAATTGTAAGTAGTTCACATACAAAAAAGGATTTTGTGGTCATAAACACCCTTCTCAACAACATTCAAATACTGGATTGTTTTCTAGATAAGCATCCGCAACCAAAAATTATTTGTGTGGTGAACAGTACTAATTAATCTGATGCTTCGCCTGTCGTTGGCATGTGTCCCAGGATATTGCCCCTCTTGGCTCTTCTCTTACTGCGTCGACTGGGTCTGTCCGTACTGGGCTTCACGGTGTGTTGTTTGGTTCCCTATCCCCCGGCGGCGCCGTCTCAACGTTCCTCCTGTCAGCCATTGCTCCTATGGATTCCTCTAATTTTGGTTTATGTTTTTCTTGCTTTTCTTTTATTTCACTCTATTTAATTCTCTGCTTATGTAGTGCATGTTTTGTTTTGACCTTTTATACAATACCTAATCCTATGATGCAAATGATGTTAGAAGAAAACTCAGCTATGTGGCGACAATTAGTCTAGACATTAGCGCCCAAATGCATCATCAAATCCAAGGTATTTTTAAGAATAGATAGGGCTTTTTTTGACACCCAACTTATTTCAATTAATATCCAACCTGTGTTTCCACTCATGTCCCATGGATCTCGATATCTTTTGTTCAATCGTGATAAATCTGAAAGTTAGGTCTTTTGTACAGTTGTTTCATACTTTTAGCTTACAAATAAAAGGACTGTAATCTAATCTTTTTACCACACGTTTAACTTCCCGCTAATTGTACGGTAAATGCCTTTTCTTCCGACACTTTAATAGTTGATACATGTCTTTTAACTCCCCATACAAACTTTGGTTATGGTCTATGAAGAAGATCACTTTTTTTATCAAGCACTGCTCGAATTAAAGCACTTTTAGAGGTATGTTACTTGATATCAAATGTCAACTTTTATGTTTTCTTCTTTACAAATTTGATACATACAAAATAATAAAATATATAATACATAAATACATAATACAGACAATTCGAGCTTCTCCAATTCATTTATGTTGTGTCACCACACGGACGGCGAATCTCTTTTTTACAAATTAAATGGAGAATCCAGGAACTTTTATGTTTTCTTCTTTACATTTTTCCTACATACAAAATAATAAAATATATAATATATAAATACATAATACAGAATTTTGATGCAACTATATTATTTCTAAACAATTCGACCTTCTACAATTTATTTACGTTGTGTCACCACACGGACGCGGTGTGTCGCCGCGCGAATTTTCCTAGTCTCTCCTAAAAACATGCACACTCCACGCCTCTCCGGCTCTCCCGTTATCTCTCTCCCCTCATGTACAACTCCATCTACAAAAAAAAAACATCCACGTTTGTCTCAACAACTAACAATACCGCTGGGCCTAGCTATTCAAAAAAGAAAAACACTGCTCTCTCGCAAGGTGTGCCGCCTACCTCGACTACCCCAACCGCAACAACGTCTACCTCAACTACCCGAACAACTGCAACATCGACCACGCCTAAAGTGCCCACAACTCGGCTACATCGACATCGGCATTAAGTGCTATCACCTCGTCTCCCTCTCCAGTTCGCGACTTTCGCTTGTGCTCCGGTCAGACCTGTTCGTGTCACTAACGATCTTGGGGAGGGGTGTTAGAGTATATTACAGTTTATGTATATTTGGTACTTTAGAATTGTAATCTGAATCTATCTATAGTAGGTTTCGTAGTCTCCAAATTTTGTACCCTTTATATATACCCCATGGTGGCTCAATATTAAATCAAGCAATATAATCAATTGTTCTCTCCAATTATCACATAGCAGCATCCTCTCTGCTCTCTTCGGTAGCGAACGCAACGAAGCAAAATAAATATATCGACCCTCTCAGCTGTCTCATGTAGTCCTCAAGCTGCAGCATGCAGGCAAAGAGAAACAAAAAAAATCTACTCTCACAAAGTAACCATATCTCTCAATCTCTCTGCTCGTGCTCTCCTTCTCAAACAAGCAGTATGAAGGTAGCAACTTCTCTTAATCCTCCTACTTAATCTCTCTCAATCTTCTCAAATCTCGGCACATAGCAGCCAAATTACCTCTGACCCACTCCTCTCTGATGTCCCACATCTCTCATAGACGGAGCACATAAGCACATCTTCTCTCTCGGTGACGCCGTTTGGGAGCTGACCAGCGCCTTCATCCTCAACTCGACCCTCAACTCATATAGCCGTAAATCCAAGATATTCCACTGCGCGCCGAGCTGGTTGACCACTGCTGCCTCTTCGTCCAGATCGAGGACCTGCAGCAAAGTGGCGGCTGTGCATCCGAGGAGACACGACGAGGATGCCGGGACACATGGACAACGATGGTTGCGGCGGCAAACACCATAATATTTCTAAATCTGTTGGGATAAAATTGGAAATAAAATGACGTCCCACAAGAAGATTTTTTTTCAATGTTAGCAGGAGAGCTGCTAAATTCACTGATCAGTGGAAAAAAAGTTTTACATTGTCAGGTGAAAAAGCATAGGCATAACCTATGTCAGTATGTCACCCGGTAAAAAATTACAGTGCTGGAAACTCGGCCGGGATCGAAGGGAATCGAGGCCCTGTTCGAGAGAACTGCTTCGTCCCGAATTCGTCCTACGACGATATCAGCGGAGAGCTCCTCTTTTTGGAAGGTCCTTCTATTCCGTTCAAGCCAGATTTCCCAGGCAGCTAGTAGGATCAGGGATTGAATCCCTTTCTCTCGTCAGGCGGGGCAGAGGCGCCAGGATTTTAGCCATTCAGCAACCGAAGGTGTGCCATGCCAAGATGCAGGGTTCAGACATTGAACAGAAGTTCAAGATGCCAGCGCCTCCCACACTCCTCTTGACCATGGACACTCGGTGAAAAGATGCAGCGGTGTCTCTAGGTAGCGCATGCATTAAGGGCAAAAATAGTCAAAAAAAATAAATCCCACAAGAAGATATGGATATAGATATAGATGGTATTGATTGTCAAAAACGAAAGAAAAGGAAAGCACGAGGGGGACATGGAGGCGAACCTGCCAACTACCGCTTGCTGCAAGTTCCTTATCCTTTGCAGAAACGAACGAACGGTACCGTACGCAGACAGCACGAGAGGAAGCATCAAACCTCGATCGCAGGCAGGACCATGGCTTCGCCATTGCTCTATCTGTGCCTCGTCTGCCTCACCGTGCTAGCCTGCAGCGCCACCACCGCTGACTCTCACTCTCAGTGCCTTAACAACCCGCCTGACCTGACGGCCGGCGGTGATGAAGCTGGTGTGGTCGTCAACGACCTGGCCGGCTTCAAGGCCTACTTGACCGGTGCTGTCCACTCCCACAGGGCCATCGTCCTTGCATCCGACGTCTGGGTTAGTTCATTTTTGGTAAACTGTTTATCGAACGTGCAAGAGACTAGGAGAATAACTTAGTTCTGCTGGTGCATTTTTTTAGGATTCGAAGCACCATTAATGAGGTACCACCTTCTTCTTGCCGCATTTCCTTTACCCAATCCTGGCTGCTCCTTATTTCCCTCGCGATGACTAGAAAATTTGTGCAGATCGACTAATTCATGAACAGCTCGTACATACAAGTACAAAATAATGAACTGAATGAATTGGTATTATATAGAAAATTTTAAAAGTTTAATTTTTTAGGCAATTAGGCAGGTGTTCTGCGGATTCAATTAAGAGGACAACTGTAAGCCGCGCCTGCAATGAGGCAGGTGGTTCTGTAAAAGATAACGATTCAATTAAAAGATTAATGACTGTAATATTTTGTTAGCCGCCTGTATTTGTCTGCTAGAGAAGTATACCAGTTGAGAAATTGGAACAATTCGTAGAGATCATCAACGCAAATTAAACATCGCTGATTCGCTGTTATGCTGTGCTACCTGCATGTGAAATTTAGCTACCCAGGACATTTAGAAACCATAGGCTCCAGTTTAAAATTGCCGGTTCATCAACCCGAGAAGATAAGAACTATCTGTCTTCATCCCTACGTACTGTTCAGTGTAACATGAGTTTCTATCTGTCTTCATTTTTCGTTTGTAAAGCAAGGCAAGAGCAGAAGAGCTATATATGCGCTGCCCATGATTTTTCTTACAGCAAGGAAAAGAAGCCACAGACTGATATGATTGTTCTTCAAATTAAACTTAATAAAGGCTTATAGTTTGTCGCGTGTTCATGGAAATGAAGGAAAATTGCCGACAAAGTTGGTGAAGCAGGCTACTACGTTCTGGTGCCCGATTTCTTCAATGGACAACCTTACACGGAAGGCGTGAACTTTACAGAGTGGCTCCCGGCTCACTCTCCTGTAAATCAAATTTATTGATAACAGTTCTCCAAAATTCATTTTACTTTATTTTTCTACTCATAAAATCGATTGTTGTTACAGGTAAAAGCTGCTCAAGATGCAAAACCCATATTCGAGGCTTTGAAAAGGAACAAAAAATCTGTGGTCGGAATTGGGGGCTATTGTTGGGGCGGTTAGTGAAACTAACACAAGATAAATATCATGTTCATACTGTTTTGAGACGCTAGGAATACAAAATGTTGCAGAGGAGTACACAATGTTGTAGAGGAGAATAATAATTCCTTGAATAGGATTAGTTCGTTCCCATTTTTTCAGGACAGACTTTTTGGTTCATGCTGGCTTTCTGTATTGAATAACTAACGGGAAAATTAGCGGTGGAGGTGGGAAAAACGAACGAGGTAGAAGCAATTGTCATCTCCCATCCTTATGCAGTCACCGCTGACGATATGAGAGGTGAGTTTTTTTCTTAATCTTTTCGTACTCTTGCTGGTGAAGAAGTAGGCCAGTGTTCTGATTCTAAGTTCATTGCCACTCAGAGATCAAGTACCCCATTGAGATTCTTGGAGCTCAGAATGACACTGCTACACCGCCAAAATTGGTCTATCAGTTTGTGCATACCTTGCGTCAAAGAAGTGGGGTGAGTTCCTGGACTCCTGGTGATTCCGTTCTCCAGATATTTGAATGGAATAATTAAGAGGAAATGCATGCAGGGCGGGTCTACTTGCCTTGTTACCCTATGCTATGCATGAGAGCCCATAACTCAGTTTGAAATGAAGAAACATATGACTCAATTATAGAATAACTAGAACTTAAACAATAAACACAGAAGATAAAAACCATCCGGTTATATAGTTTCATAGGTTTAACTGGTACCAAACATTTGGCTTGTTAACACTTGTACAACCAAGTTGTGGAAATGTAGCTGTAGATTAACCGGATAAGTGAGGCTCTAGGTTTCTTACTGTTTAGCATGAATAGATTTTTTTTTTGTTTGCGACAAATTATAGGACTTCGCAAATAGGAAAAACTGAGCCTTATAGGACTTCGCTTGTTTCAGATTCCATTCTATGCGAAGATCTTTCCAGGAGTTGCGCATGGCTTTGCTTCTAGATACAATGCTACCAACCCGTTCGAAGTCAAAACAGCTGAACAAGCGCTTGCGTTGATGCTAGATTGGTTCCACAAATACTTGAAATGAGAATACCTCATCATGCAAGTCATGCACTTTTTTCTACATCCAAATAAAATTTACTTGCGTCCATATATATACTTACACCACCGTCATGCAGATGATGTGGTTATGGTCCGTGTGCTTGTGTTTGTAATAATCTCTTCGCATTGGTACTCTGTTTTTTTTAAAGGGGAGTATAACCCCAGCACTGCATGTCTGCATCCACTGCACTGTATGTGATACAATTTCGCCGGGAAACAAGAAAAACCAAATGCGAACCTATCTACTGTCTACACAAATGTACTAACTACAGCACAGAAAGTGTAATACTGTTTACTATATATCTATACTAATAATCTGAGACAAATTCCCTGTCATCTCCCCAACCAACCATCCTGATCAGAGTCTTATGACACAAAATGGCCTGAAATT
This sequence comes from Poa pratensis, assembly GCA_947311845.1. Classification (NCBI taxonomy): domain Eukaryota; kingdom Viridiplantae; phylum Streptophyta; class Magnoliopsida; order Poales; family Poaceae; genus Poa; species Poa pratensis. The sequence goes on from CAMZMU010000081.1 coordinate 35,060,260, forward strand.
ACACCAACTGCAGGAGGATAAACAAGTGTCATAAGAATCCTCCAGTAACAACAACATGATTTTCTATCTCCCAGCAGACGGCGGGTTTGAGCGTTTGCCCCCTTGACCCTGAAGTTGAGTTCGTCAAAGTCCTCCTCTGCATGACCCAAATCGTGTGTTTGCCTGAAACCAATCAATGTACAGAAGAGCATGTCAGACTTGGCCTGTGTAAATGTTACACATTGAAGCATGAAACTAGCAACGCTAAAAATTATACTGTAGCTACGAAATGTTCCATCGGATGTCGACACTCTTAGATGGTAAATCTTTTTCGAATTGGAGCTGCTTTGTTGGCTGTGACAGTATTTCCATGGACGACCATCGAAAAAGAATGGATGAAAATATATACCGTTATTATTAGTATATATGGTGCTATGGATTAGAGAATAACATGTATTCTGTTTAACCTTAAGAATCTGGGAAAAGTGCCTATCAAGGTTGTGAGATGTAAGTAAGAAGAGTGAAGTGTGCGGCATTTACCTGTCAATCTCAGATCCCATGTCAATGGCCATGCCTTTCAGCTCTGTCAGTATGTCGCTGAGATCAGACAGGGCATCGTCCTGCTTTGCCTTCTCCACCTGACGAGATCAACCAGATCACCAGAAAGTACACAGTGTCGAATTAAGATCATTCCCAGACGACATGATCCAGAACAGAAAATTTTGACGTGTTCATAGCAATTCTACATACCTCAACTTTCTCGAGCTCTGAAGTAGGTTCAGATAGGATTTCACGTGCATTGGATCGACGTGGACGATCTGTCAGCCCCAGTTTCTGCCTTTGTTCCAAATGGCTGGCCTTGCGTGCGAAGGAATCGTCTGCATCCGTGCCATTACATCCATTCAGTTACAACCATAGCATAGAGCAACGGATACCAGAGTCCAATTTGCTCATGTCACAAATAATCGTTCTCGCGGTCTTGTTTAAGATTACATTGGAAATTACCTCTGGTTTGCATAGGGCCGCTGATCGTGCCATTCTTCTTCGGCTTCCACTTCTTCGAAAACAAACCCCCAAGATCACCTATTAGTTTCTCCCCCTGAAAAAAAGTTTGGACAACAAAATGCACTGTCACAAACTTGTTCATCTAAGCAAAGTAACGGAGAAATCCGCCAACATAAACTTGCGACTTCATGTTGCGATCTAAAATTATCCTCAGTAATCGGTTCCAGCTTGAACATGTCCAATACAGGTAGTTTTTAAGAGTTTGGGAGTGTAATGTTTGGAGTAATGCCACTAACTGTAGTTCCAAACTCCCAGCATTGATCTTAGTTTCCAAAAGAACTTGTCAACAAAATACTAATCAACAGTAACAATAACTTGGTAGGTTAAGCAAGGAAGATGATGATTAAGTAGTTTTACCCTGGACAGATCCTGGTCGATGTCGAGGGCCATGCCGTGGGTGCGCCTGATCTGCTGCCCCTGCAGGTGCACATTGACGAGGGTCCTGGAGGCGGTGTCCCTCATCTCCTCGGCGATCCTGAGGCACCCATCGACCCGCCGTGTGGTCTCCTCCGCCTGTACGCCGCGTATCCCTCGAGGTCATGCACGACTGGACCTCCACGCCGCCCGAGTCGCGGAAGTCGTTCCTGTAGCGGGCCCTGACCGCCGCCGCCGAGGATGACGGTCCGGTCGCGGCGCCGCCGGCGAAGAGGGAGCCCGCTGGTCGGCCAGGATCGGCACGGAGGAGGCCCTCCCCGGCATCCCGCCGTCGTCGTCGGAGTCTGAGTCGAAGGGGTTCCGGGAGGAGCCGTGGCCGTCGTCGGCGGCCTTCTTCTTGGAGGTGAAGAAGGACGGCCTCGTGCCGCTCATGGCTGGCGCCGAACCGAGAGACGAGTGAGAATGCGGTGGCTTCTCCTGGAATTCGGTCGGATTCACGAGTACCCCGCGGCCGGCGCACGCGCTTCCTAGCTGTCCCGGTGAAGACGAAAGAGAGGCGGGCGGAAGATCTGAACCTGAAAACTCAACTGATGCGACCTACGTTTGTCTCACCGATTACTTGTTGCGACGCGTCGTCTGAGGTTGCCTGCCGATACACGATAACTTTTTTGCGCTATAGTAGTAACCACGCTCCATTAAACGACATGATTACAGCGATTACGTATGTGAAAACAATACGAGACATGGAGGGCCTTTTAGAGCACTCCAGCCGATTTGGGGATGGGCTGGTTTTCTGTCCAGAACCGATATTGGATAATGGGCCAGCCGGAAAAAATTTATCTGGACCGCCGGATAAGGGGTGGCTCGGCCGCTATATAGCCGCGAGCCCGCGAGGAGAGCACTCGATACGGTACAAATCTGAAACCTCCGCCGCAACACTAGCGTAGCTCCGGCGAGCAATCCACTGAGCACCGCGGCTCCACTCCCCTTCCCACCTTCAGATCCATGGCCGGAACAGTCTGCGCAGCTTGGCGGGCGCAGAGGAGGCTGCGGAGGCCGCGAGCCTCCGGAAGACGACGCGGCGCAGAAGGCCGCGCGCACCTACAAGGCCCGCCGCTAGGAGCAGCTCATCCAGGTGAGGGCGCACGACACGAAGGCGGGCAGCTCCTCCGGTGGCCGGATGAGGGAAGGGTCGGAGCCGGAGGAGTTCCCCGGCTACTACCGCCTGCCGCCGGTGCTGCCAATTCCGACGGACGAGTGCGTCTCCGGTGCCTGCCACTTGGACACCTCGTTGACGACGTGCTGCCGGCCTGGAAGCGTGCCGAGGACGCCGACGTCGAGCTCGCAGCGGCAATGGAGGCGTGGGAGGCAGCGCTCCGGTGTCGCGGCTCGATTGCAAGCGGCGGTGGACGAGCATGAGCTCGCTTGGGCGGTGCGCCACCTCGTCGAGAAGGAGGACCTCGACATAGACCCGTAGTTCACCATCGGGGAGCTCGCCGGCCGGAGGAGATCGCCGGCGGAGGAGATTGATCTAGGGTTTCAATTTCTGTTCTAGTGTACTTTAATTTCAGTTCATTTCAGTTCATGTAGTTTCAATTGATGTTCTAGCTATGTAATTCTGGCGCGAACTTAAACCTGCTTTTAATTTAATAAATATCCGGTTCCATTTCCTGTATCTGGTTGTTCTAGCCGAGGTCCTGATAATGAGCATCCTGCATACCGGAACGGCTAGAGATGTTCTTAGGTGTCATGAACAAAACTCCGATGCTTGTAGACCCGCCTCACCCTAACCGTCATCCACAACCGACACTACTAACCGTCATCCACCGCCGACGCCGTAGTGTCGGCGGTAACAGAGGGGAGGAGCCACAAGCCCAGATCTTAAAGGAGCACCTTCACTCGACGCTGCTTATCAAGCCGATGAACTGGTCCCGTTGTACGCAGCAGAACAAAAGCTTTTTATTTATTTGAAATTAGCGGAACAAAAGCTTTCACAGCCTCACAGGAAGCAGACTTGAAGCTTCGCTTGGCGTGCGTGTAGACATTCGAAAGAGTATGGCTGTTCGCGCGGCTGTTACAACTGTGCCTTGCGATCTGACTTCAATAAGGTTTATTCACACTTACAGAGAATCACTCTCTGCTTTACTGATAAATCCATGCTTCATTCATCTCAATCTCAAGACAACTTGGTTTACTGGTGACCATCAAAATCAATTAGCGCAGCTAAAAGAACGAAATCGATCCAGATCAGTGAGCTCCACTAACTGTGACTATTTACACTCCTCAAGGAAGTACCAAGCCTGTGCACACCTACAAACATCAACTCCTCAGTCCAACCAAGAAATCAAAGTCAATCAATATACAAGAACTGCATCTGCAAGTTTTTTTAAAAAATTGCATCAGCAAGTTCTAAGTCGTCCATATATACATATAAAAGCAGACAAATCAAGACCAACTGGAATGACTGCAGATAAAAGAAGCCTGAAGGGGCATTGTCAATGAAACATCTTCCAGATCAGGTGATCAACACAATGATGCTTCTCATGGCAACGCCACAGGAAACAGCCATCATCAGGTATGAAAAAAAGACAAGACAAATTAATTTGTGAAACATATCCATTTCAGCAAAAGATATATTGTGACTTGATACAGCTTTTTAAGCAAAAACAGAACATGCAAGAGCCTATGAATAATTGTTAACAACTAGGTTCATGGATCCCGTCATAAAAAGATATACAACATACATGCATCACGGGATCCAAGTAGGTACCCTGTTCAACGCGACATCTAAAAATACTGGGTTTTTCCTTATGTAATGGTTCATAACCTTGAAGAAATCCTTCAGGATGATGCTCGAAAAAGCACCGAGAACCTGCAAATTCACACAAGATAACATGCATTGCAAATACCTCAACGCCCTCCTCTTTCAAAGTTAATACGGGACCTTCCAGACCCTCCATCGTAATCATCCCTATTTGAGGATCCACCGCTTGCCTTCATGGTTCCTCCGCCACCAATCTTGTCCACAGCTTTCTTTCCCTTCTAAACCTCAGTCAAGAACTGATCAAGACCAAACGGATCGTTCTCTCTTGCTTATCAAACTCCACGGGACTGTCTCTTTTGCCAGACCTCTCCGAAGCACCAGAGAATGCCTTGTCAGGCTTGAACCTCTCGGTCTTCATAACCTTGTCCAACTGTTCGTCTGCATCGCCACCATACACTTCAGAATCACCATCCTTCTTGGGCCTATAAAGTGTGGACATGGACTGTGCGTTGAAGAGCCCCTTGGAATAGATGTTGTATGCATCATCAGCAGCAAACCCAGAGTCCATCCCCTTGTCCTGGTTAAAGAGCCTCTGGTCTTACATGACTTCCCCGCCCTTGGCACCTCCAGTGCTTGCCATACCAGGGCAATCTTCTCACCGACATCGCGGTCCCTGTCTCTAGTGAGCTTACTCTTTTTACCCATTGCAGCGTCCTTGGCCTCCAGCTTCCTCTCCCTCTCCCTCTCACGTTTCCGCTCCTCACGGATCCTGTCACGCTCAATCCTCGCCTCCCTCTCGTCTCTAGTCTCCCTGCGCTGCTGCTCACGGGGCTGCTCCATATCCATATCTGCATCCCCATCATCAACCCTCTCCCGCTCTCTCTCCCTCCCACCTCCAATAGGCACGCCCGCAGACGGAGGTGGTGGAGCATGATGGCGAGAATCACACGCTCGTTGGGAGACCCCAAGAGGAAGGTATGATGCAGTTCAGCAGCAAGTTTTCCCTCAGAAAGAAACCAAGGTTATCGAACCAGTAGGAGCAGCAACTCTTCAGAAGGTTGTTGGTGGCCGCACGGCGCAACACGATCACCAACGTGGAATCTGCACACAACACAATCAAAGTACTTTGCCCCAACGAAACAGTGAGGTTGTCAATCTCACCGGCTTGCTGAAAACAAAGGATTAAACGTATGGTGTGGAAAATGAGTATTAAATTGCAGAGAATGAAAAAGGAACAGTTTGCAGTTTGTGGTTGTTTAATCAGTGTAAAAGAATGGACCGGGGTCCACAGTTCACTAGTGGTGTCTCTCCATAAAAGATAACTAACATGTTGGGTGAACAAATTACAGCTGGGCAATTGACGAATAGTGAGCGCATGACAATGCATATACATGACATGTTGACTACTATGATATTTAATTGGGCATTACGACAAATACATAGACCGTTATCCAACAGCATCTATGACTAATAATCCACCGCCGGGTTGTCATCCGAGTCCCCCGTTGGTATTAAGTTGCAAGCAACGGATAATTGCATTAAGTAAAGTGCGTAATGTAAACAAACACATATGCCCGTGGACATAGCATCGTTAGGTTATCCCTAGTGGCAACAGCACATCCACAACCTTAGAACTTTCTGTCACTGTCCCAGGTTAAACGGAGCATGAACCCACTATCTAGCATAAATACTCTCTCTTGGAGTTACAAGCATCTACTTGGCCAAAGCATCTACGAGTAACGGAAAGCATGCAAGATCTTAAATAACATATAAGATAGATTGATAATCAACTTGACATAATATTCAATATTCATCGGATCCCAGCAAACACAACATGTAGCATTACAATAATATGATCTTGATCATGTAGGGCAGCTCACAAGATCTAAACATGATGGCACAAAGTGGAGAGACAACCATCTAGCTACTGCTATGGACCCGTAGTCCAAGGATGAACTACTCACGCATCACTCCGGAGGCAGGCATGGCGATGTAGAAGCCTCCGGTGACGATTCCCCTCTCCGGCAGGGTGCCGGGAAGAGGTTCTGAACCCTCCCGAGCTAGGGTTGACGACGGCGGCGTCTCTGGAACTTTTCGTGGATATTTGCTCAGGTACTTAGGGTTTTCGCGTCGGGGGGAATAAGTAGGCGAAAGGGCGGCGGCTGCGACCCCCGAGGGGCCCACACCACCCTAGGGCGCGGCAGGGGGGGCCCGCGCCCTGGTGCGTGTGGCCCCTGGTGGCCCTCCTCTGTGCTCCTTCGCTCCGTCAGGTGTTCTGGAAAAATAGGGACCCCCGTGTAGTTTCGTCCAATTCCGAGAATATTTCCAGACTAGCTTTTCTGGAATACAAAAACAGCAGAAAACAGGAACTGGCACTTCGGCATCTTGTTAATAGGTTAGTCCCAAAAAATGTATAAAAGTGATATAAAGTAGATGCAAAACATGTAGCAATTGGTATAAAACAAGCATGGAACATCAAAAATTATAGATACGTTTGAGACGTATCAGCATCCCCAAGCTTAGTTCCTACTCGTCCTCGAGTAGGTAAACGATAAAAACAAAATAATTTTTGAGGTGACATGCTACATCATAATCTTGATCATATAATATTGCAAGGCACATGTAAATGAATGAAGTGATCCAAGTCAATGGTCTATAATTTGCTACCAAATAGATAATGAGTAAACAATGAATCACACAAGCTAAACGTTTTCATGAATAGTACTTTCGAGACAAGCATCAAACAGTTTTGCATAAGTGTTAACTCATAAAGCAATAGTTTCTAATAAAAGGTATTAATCAACACAAAGGAAGAATTTAGTTTCAGCATTTGCTTCAACTTTCAACATATTTATCTCATGGATATTGTCAACACAAAGTAGTATAACAAGTCCAATACATTGCATATAACGCATGTTGTAACAAAGTTGACACTAGTGTTTGCTTGTGGAAGACAGAAAGAATAGGAAAACTGACTCAACATAAAAGTAAAAGAAAGGCCCTTCGCAGAGGGAAGCAGGGATTAAATCATGTGCTAGAGCTTTTAGGTTTTTGAAAGCATATAGAGATTGCATAAAATATTTGATACTCCTCCCAACCTTGCTAACACAAGCCATGGCTAACCGAATCCTCGGGTGCCTTCCATCAATCACATACCATGGAGGAGTATCTATTTTTGAGAGGTGTTTGTTAATTGTCAACGAATGGTAGCGGGTGAGAACAGTATTCTACCTGTCAACGGACTTTTAAGAGCGGCTCCCATGAAGGACGTTATTTCTACCAGCAAGGCAGATCATCCCTCTTTCTCTTTGGTTTACACACATTCAGGTATTTCACTGTTTGTCATTGCTTACTGATGAATCAGGGCAAAAGTGTGAAGAGAATTAATTGGTTAAAGTTGTAATTAATTGGGACTGGGCACCCCGTTGCCAGCTCTTTTTGCAAGTTATTGGATAAGCGGATGTATATGCCACTAGTCCAGGTGTAAAAGTCCATTCAAATAGAATAAAGAATAACCACACTAATTCCTCATGAGCTAGTAAACATTGACACAAAAAGGGAATAATAACATTTTGAATAATTTAAAGGTAGCACATGAAAAATTTACTTGGAGTGGCAAGGAAATACCACATATAGGTAGTTATGGTGGACACAAATGGCATGGATTTTGGCTCAAGGATTTGGATGCACGAGAAGCATTCCCTCTCAGTACAGAGTTTAGGCTAGCAAGGTTATGTAAGCAAACAAGAATATCAACCCGTACACCAAGTTTTATATGACAAACATATTGCAAACGTTATAAGACTTCATACCGTCTTCCTTGTTAACCAAACCCTGTTATTAGAAAATATCTAGACCTTAGAGATACCACCGATGCAAACCAAATTTTCAACAAGCTTTACGGTAGTTCTTCACTAATAGGCTTAACTCATGTGATGCACAATTTAATCATGATCTACTTGTTAACTCAAAACAATTGACAAGCATCAAGTTATCCATTTTAGTGATCTACAAGATTAAGCAAGTTTTTCCTTATACCAATTACCACATGCAACATTTTCTGAACCAACCAAACACCAATCAATTTATTTCATCAACTCTCCAAACAAATATAAGTGAAGCAAGAGAGTACTTTCTACAAAAGAAAGCTAATAGCTCTGACAAGAGATACATGAAAACAAGAGCTAAAAGCTGAACAGCGCTAGATATGAATACTCAACAAATATAAGTGAAGAATAGGAGTATTCTCATGAAAAAGCGGAGCGTGTCTCTCTCCCAATCAAGAATGCTAGGGTCCAGTCAAGCTTTATTGAAAATAAAAGTGCAATACTGAAAATAAAAGCACACAGACGCTCCAAGAAAAGCACATATGATGTGAAAGAATTAAAATATAGTTTCACTAGAGATGACCTGATAATTTTGACGATGAAGAAGGGGATGCCTTGGGCATCCCCAAGCTTAGACGCTTGAGTCTTCTTGAAATATGCTGGGGAGATCCATGGGAGCCTCCCCAAGCTTAAGCTCTTCACTCTTCTTGATCCTATTATATCATCCTTCTCTCTTGACCCTTGAAAACTTCCGTCACACCAAACTCAAAGTAGATCTCATTAGAGGGTTAGTGCATAATCAAAAATTCACATGTTCTATAAGACGCAATATGATTTGTTACTTTAAACATTAGCTACAGCCACTGATGTTATGTGAAGCTCTTCCACCCAAAAAAGAATTTCACTCAACACTAGTAAAAGAGAGAATGCAAAATAAAAAGGCATAATCTGTCTAAAACAGAACAGTCCGCAAAGACGAATTTTTTCAAGGCACTTACGACGCTCAGATCGAAAACTCTGAACTAATGAAAGTTTCAGACATTCATAAAGATTACGCACAAAAAATTTTCAGATTTAATTAACAATCTGGTGATTTTAGGAATTTCGTACAGTGAACAGCAAAAATCTGTTTCTGCGCAGCAATCAAAATTAAGCATCGTCTTACATTAGAGGCTACTCTTGGCACAACAATGCGAGAAAATAAAGATACAAAGGAGTTGCTACAGAAGTAAACAACATCCTTGACTCAATAAAAGAAAAATTGCAGAAAAATAATGGGTTGCCTCCCATAAGCGCTTTTCTTTAACGCCTTTTAGCTAGGCACAAAGCATGCATCAAGTATTACCAAGTGAAGAAGCATCAAAGAGAGGTCGGAAGTTTTCTCAACAATGCATTTATCTTATCTATGTAGGTTTCGGAATTCCCTTTCTCAATACCTCTAGGCTCATTTTCATCAAATGGGTTCTCAGGAACAATCCAATCAAAATTCTTTTCTAGTGCCTCCTGCATTCCTATAAGCTTAAAAGGTATTGGTATTTTAACTTCCCCTCACATTAGTTTCTTAGTGTACTTGAGCCTCTCTTTTTCAAGTTTTTCAAGTGTATTAACAACGTCAATACAATACCAAGCATCTTGTATTTAATAAAAACTTTTCTAGCTTCCCTAGCAACATCACCAAATTCTTTAAGTAGGGTTTCTAAAACAAAATCTTTCTTTTCACCATCTTCGTATCATGAGTTTTAGAAACATGTGCTGCATTATGGGACTAAGATTGACAAACCGAGCTTCCAACATGTGAACTAGAGAAGCTGTAGCAATTTCATAATTTGGAGCAAGTTCTACCAAGGATCTATCTTCAAAATCTTTAACCATACTAACATGATTAATTCTCAATGTTATCTCTTCCAATGATAGACCCACTACCCACAGATATTTCTTTTAAAGTATACTTAGGGAGAAGCATGATGAAATAATAAAAACCAGAAAATAAACTAGATGCAAGTAACTAATTTTTTTGTGTTTTTGATAATTGAAAGCAAACAAGATAAAATAAAATAAACTAAGCAAGACAAAAACAAAGTAAAGAGATTGGAAGCGTGAAACTCCCCTTGCAGAAGACTGCTGTCTCCCCGGCAACGGCGCCAGAAAGAGCTGTTGACGGGAGCAAATAGTGGCAGTCTGCTGAAGCGCTTCTAACTCCCCGGCAACGGCGCCAGAAAAAGAGCTTGATGGCGTGAACACACGTTCGTTGGGAGACCCCAAGAGGAAGGTATGATGTAGTCAGCAGCAAGTTTTCCCTCAGAAAGAAACCAAGGTTATCGAACCAGTAGGAGCAGCAACTCTTCAGAAGGTTGTGGTGGCCGCACGGTGCACAGATCCAACGTGGAATCTGCACACAACACAATCAAAACTTTGCCCCAACGAAACAGTGAGGTTGTCAATCTCCGGCTTGCTGAAAACAAAGGATTAAACGTATGGTGTGGAAAATGAGTATTAAATTGCAGAGAATGAAAAAGGAACAGTTTGCAGTTTGTGGTTGTTTAATCAGTGTAAAAGAATGGACCGGGGTCCACAGTTCACTAGTGTGTCTCTCAAAAGATAACTAACATGTTGGGTGAAAAATTACAGCTGGGCAATTGACAAATAGTGAGCGCATGACAATGCATATATATGACATGTTGACTACTATGATATTTAATTGGGCATTACGACAATACATAGACCGTTATCCAACCATCTATGACTAATAATCCACCGCCGGGTTGTCATCCGAGTCCCCGTTGGTATTAAGTTGCAAGCAACGGATAATTGCATTAAGTAAAGTGCGTAATGTAAACAAACACATATGCCCGTGGACATAGCATCGTTAGGTTATCCTAGTCAACCACATCCACAACCTTAGAACTTTCTGTCACTGTCCCAGTTAAACGGAGGCATGAACCCACTATCTAGCATAAATACTCTCTCTTGGAGTTACAAGCATCTACTTGGCCAAAGCATCTACGAGTAACGGAAAGCATGCAAGATCTTAAATAACATATAAGATAGATTGATAATCAACTTGACATATATTCAATATTCATCGGATCCCAGCAAAACAACATGTAGCATTACAATAATATGATCTTGATCATGTAGGGCAGCTCACAAGATCTAAACATGATGGCACAAAGTGGAGAGACAACCATCTAGCTACTGCTATGGACCCGTAGTCCAAGGATGAACTACTCACGCATCACTCCGGAGGCAGGCATGGCGATGTAGAAGCCTCCGGTGACGATTCCCCTCTCCGGCAGGGTGCCGGGAAGAGGTTCTGAACCCTCCCGAGCTAGGGTTGATGCGGCGGCGTCTCTGGAACTTTTCGTGGATATTTGCTCAGGCACTTAGGGTTTTCGGTCGGGGGGAATAAATAGGCGAAAGGGCGGCGGCTGGAGACCCCGAGGGGCCCACACCACCCTAGGGCGCGGCAGGGGGGCCCGCGCCCTGGTGTGTGTGGCCACCTGGTGGCCCTCCTCTGTTGCTCCTTCGGTCCTTCAGCGTTGTTCTGGAAAAATAGGGACCCCGTGTAGTTTCGTCCAATTCCGAGAATATTTCCAGACTAGCTTTTCTGGAATACAAAAACAGCAGAAAACAGGAACTGGCACTTCGGCATCTTGTTTAGGTTAGTCCCAAAAAATGTATAAAAGTGATATAAAGTAGATGCAAAACATGTAGCAATTGGTATAAAACAAGCATGGAACATCAAAAATTATAGATAGTTTGAGACGTATCAGAGCCAGACCTTTCCTTAAGCGCGCCTTCTGCGCAAGTGCCCTAAGTGCTCCTTCCTCTCCTTCTCCTTCAGCATTAGCTCCCTCTGCACCTTGGAGCGCATCTGCACTGCTTCCCTCGCCTTCTGCTCTGCAACATTACAATGATTCCGAAAGCTTTGCAAAGTTATCATTAAATCTGAACCTCCTGCAGACCCCTGCCACAGCAGCAAGCTCTTATCCAGTGGAATTTGTGTACCCCTTAGGATTCTTCCAATTTGAGATGCAAGGTGGGATCTTCCAGTCCTGTGATCCTACACTGTCATTGGCCGTGGCGGCGAGTGCATCACCGGCACAGGGGGCGACCCAGACGCACGCGGGCACTCGCTTATGCTTGAACTTTGGTGGGTCAAGAGGATCCGAAGCCATCTCTGACATCCTAATATCCTCTCCTTGGCACCTGAATTGAACGCCGCCGACTGCTGCGATGGCTTATACTTGCTAAATTGGATCAGAATCATGCGTGGGGACGTTCTTGGGCTGGCGGGCGGAGGCCGAAACGTTGACAATCTTTCCAGGGCGGCCCTCGTCCGGTCGGTGGTCTCTCGACCAGCTTCTCGTACTCCTCGTCCTCGACGGCCTCGGAGTGGCCATGGCGATCTTGGGCACGTGCGCTGTGCTTGGAGTAGACGATCTTGGAGCGTTTCTCGCCCTGCTTGACGACGGCGTCGAAGGCGACGCTGCCGTGCGCGTCGACGGTGAGCGCGAGGATCTTGGAGCCACCCTTGGCATCGCGGCGGCCCTTGCGAGAGGGTACATGCGCGAGGAGGATCTCGGGGAAGGCGCTGCCATCGCCGAAGTCCTCGGCCGCCGGGGCACGAACCGGTGCGCTTGCCGTAGGGAGCAACGACCTTGCCTGGGCCCGTCGGCCGCCCCGCCTCGTCCTCCGCGGCCTCGTCGCCGTCCGCTCCTGAACCACGGGTCGCTGTTGTGTCGTAGTAGGTGGATGACAGCTTCTTGGCCCAGAGGGGTTGTCCGAGGCCCATGGCCGATGCGGCGCGAGAGGGGCAGTTCCGGGTCAGGGTTCCGGCGAGTCGCCGGGTGGGGATCTGGGGGTCGAAAGAGAATCTCGGGTTTGGTTCGAATTTGTGATTTTATTTTCGGGGAAAGGGAAAAGAGAGTGACGATGACGGCGGGCTACGTCGGCAAACTGGTGGGTGGGCTGGCCTCCGGTTACATGGGCCTCCTGGGATTCGCAGAATGCCTTTTTAGTACTTCGGTGGGAGTTAAAAAAAAGTACTTTCGGAGGGTCTCCTAAAAAATACTTCCGGAGGGCAATCCAAAAAACTTTAACTCAGAAAAAATCCAAACGAACTTTAACAGTCCGAGATTCTCAAATTTTCCAACAAGAGGAAGTTTAAATTTTAAATAAAAATTGTTTCCCATTCATTCGCTAAATAGATATTTAAAATTGTTCCATTGTCCAGTTTTCTTGGATTGATTTGCTCCTCACAGTGTCCCTTGTGTTCGTCCGTGTGGTTGCGGTATGGCTCTTCAATTTTTGGTAGTCATGATTGGCGATGGTTACTGCTCTGGTGCTGGTTACTCGGGGATTTAGCTGATGACTTTTTGTTGACGACTAAAACAAGCTCTACTATGACAGCTTACCCGACTCTAGTGAGGGAGGGGTGAGGACGGGGCGCGCTTCGGCTTGATTCAGTGTTTGTAGTCGTCGCTAGGTGGTCCAAACCTATTTGTAATTTTTTCTAGTACTTTAGAATTCTTTTGTACCTTGTTGATGATCAACAAATTGGTTGGCCTTTTTGCACACAAAAAAAAACTCTGAAGCTCTGGGCTGCTTCATATGACCTTTGCAGGGCACTGCTCTTAACTGGTTCCATCCGCATGGAATGGGCTGGCAGCCCAACTAACCACAAAGGAGAGCGACGGGATTGATGCTTTCCTATCGAGATATGGGAGCAACTCCTCGCTGGCTGGAGGGGAGCTACGGGATGAGAGAGGATGGAGGGCTTCCAATCGAGAAATCAAGACTACTACCACTCCATAGATTCCCCGAAATATTTTCTCTAAGCTTTTATTTTAGGTAAGAGAGCTTCATTGATTAGGTACAAAGGGTAATACACTCTTGGGCGATGAGCAACGTGGAGGGGCACTGATGTGTCCATGCTGACCGCTCTCCTGTCAACCCCATTGACATAGTTCATGAGCTACCCTATTGTTCACCTCACTGTCAAAAAAAAACCAATTGTTCACTCTCTTACATGGTGCCATTGCACATTCACCAAGTGCGAGAAATACATAATACTCATCTACTGTTGGTGACCAAGCAGAACGGTTTAACGCCGATTTCTTTAGTGCTCAATGATCACCGTCTGGCATTCGGACTAGATCTCTTGCAACCTTTACTCCTTCGAGAATCCTGGAGTTCAACCTCAGTGGCACATCGCCTTCACGTAATCCTCTTCATAACCCGTGTACAACATCAAAACCGTGCAGTCTCTAGCCACTATTCTCTAAGCTTTTCTCTGAGCTGTTGTCCAAACTCACTTGCTAAGATACTTGCTCCCTCCATCTCGGTTTATTAGCCATATTTAGAGTTTCTCTGCGACCTAGGAACTGAGGATTGGCCAAGGTAATTACACCTAAATCATCCAGTTAATTAGGGAAGACCAATAAGGTCCATGCATTGGCCTAATTAAATGGAGC